>OX465289.1:135012358-135404189 GCA_949987695.1 Merzomyia westermanni
GACCAGGGACCCACCTATTCAAAACAATCTTACTGGTGGTAAGATTTGCCGAAAAGTTTTCATATTGATAACTTTTATTTTTGATGTTGTGTTATGCTTGGCTTTTATTTCATCACTATCAAAATTCGTGAATGTATTATTCGTTATGATAGTCCTCTCGCCAGTTGTAACACCGCTGTTGGAAACGAATATAACGGAAAAGTAAACATGGATTCACCCACAAAATTATATTGGATTGGTACTCGAGACCAACTTCTTCTAGGCGTCTTACAAATCTCTTTTCTTCGCAACCTGTAAAATATAAAATAAATACGGCCAAAAACTTCATGTATAAAGTACTATCAATTAGCCATCAACAATTTCACGACGTCAATGTAAGAAAAATAAAACGGACGCTTAGAAAGAATAATTATCCAGACTATCTAATTTCAAATTTAATAGAACAAAAACAAATTAATATTAAAAATGCAGCCCAAAAAACACAAGCAACAGAAAATACCCAGACAAGGCGATATTTTTGTGTCACCTATATTCCCAGGAAACTTTGCACACGACTTGACTAAAACACATAACACTAAATAGCACCTTGGCGACGTATTTTACAAAAACAAAATCTCCAACTGAACTTCAAAAACAAAGTAATGTGGTTTATGAAATACAATGCAAGGGAAATGACAAAGAAAACTGCAATAAGATGTACTATATAGGGACAACAAAACGAGCATTAGGTACGCGACAAGCTGAATACGAAACCGATATAAAGAAACGTAAACAAAGTACAGCTTTATCACAACACGCAATAGAAAACAATCACACAGCTGACTTTGCAAACACACAAAAATAATAGACAGCGAAAGGAGGAGAAAAACGCGCAACACATTAGAAAGTTTACGAATATTGCGAAAAAGTGAATATACAATAAACAAAAAAGAAGATACCGACAATATTGCCGCCACTTACTGATTATGTTTATAGTTTAGCTTTAGGGCCGTTTACTCATAGTATGATTAACTGCTTAATCAAGACTTTACCAGAGGTTGGCCCAAAAACCATCTATTCAATGTCTGATTAGCGACAATAGGCTGATTACCTTCTGATAAAAGTTATCAAAGGATGAACCTCTGATTATGTGCTTATCAAAACAAGAAGTGACAGCTGAAAGTAAATATCTGATGTTATGATAAATTGTTTTGCTATCAAACTCTCTTAGTAATAGAATTTAGCAATGAGAATGAGAATATAATTTAGCAATATAAAGAAATATCACAATCAAAATTTCCATGCCAAATTGGGCCATTTAAAATTATAAACAAGAGCAGCTGTCACTTTTTATGCGTTCATAATGCAACTTTTTTTCCCCAAAAATGTTCACAATGACCAACTTTATCATGATAACTTAAACAGACTTTTGTGTGAACGAAAATGTCGTTCTGAGGCAAGCCATGATTAGGTTATCATGTGCTAAAGTTTATCATAACCAGACATTGAGTAAACGGCCCTTAGGGCCGCTTTCATAAAAGCCGGTAACTGCTAACCGGAGTTTAATTGACGTATTTTGTACGGTTGGCTGTCAAATTAATCGCCGATTAGGCTTTACCGGCCTTTATGAAAGTGGCCCTTAGTATGACAAGTTTACCGCATGTTAGTGGTAACGAATTTTTTATATAAGATTTTTGTTTTTTAAACCACGCATGTAAGTAATTAATAATTGAAATGTTTATTATTGTGGATTTTACGAGTATGTTGAACTCATATCATTTTTGTTCTTTGTTTTTTGTCTTAAGAAATAAAAAGATACAGTGTCACCGCCCTGCAGATGCCAAGGAAAATTGATGGAACGTCGGACCGTAAGGTAAAATAAATTCTTGTTTTTATTTGCACCAAAAACACAATAGATCTGGAAAGCTTACAAAAAATACAATAAAATGAAACAAACAGATCGGAATAAACCATGTACTTAAAGTAAAAGTAATTTCAAACTGCGTTTAAATCAAATAGTGTTGACTATTTGTTGGCACAACAAAGAGAGCTTTGGGAATTAGAATTATCAAATACAAAGCAGATGTGAAAAATCAAAAAAGCTCTACGGCTCTATCCCAACACTTATCAAACAACAAACACAATGCGGACTTTGAGAACGTAAGAATACTAGATGTGGAAAGAAATATAAAGACAAAATTAACGCTGGAAGCTTTTTGAATACAACAAAGAATTAACCCTTTATCTCAGGAGCACTCCGTACCGCAGCCGCATAAGTAATTGGATTCCGGCGAACGCGAAGAAACAACTGGTATGATGATGAAGAGTGCCGCGCTGCAACGAAAAGAAAGGGCGAAGCCTACAAGGCAACGCTGAGATGGAATGCAACGAGGAGTGTGTGTGAACACTACCGCGAGTTGAAGAGGGAAGCGAGGCTGCTTTTCCGGGCGAAAAAAAGAGAGGCAGAAAAGCGTGAAATAAAGGAGCTTGAGATGCTGGCCAAAGGGAATAATGCCCGAAAATTCTATCAAAAAATTCGGCGAATGACAGAAGGTTTTAAACCCGGGGCAAACTTCTGTAAGAATGAGAACGGCGACCTGGTGGCCGATGTTCAGAGAGCACTCAGAATATGGAGGGATCACTTCTCTGCCCTTTTAAATGGAGAAACTGAGCAAGAAACCAGAGAAGATGCCGAACCCGAGCCCACAATCGAAGATGATGGAATTGACGTTCCACAACCCGACTATAATGAGGTGCGAATAGCAATATCCCGATTGAAAAACAATAAAGCAGCTGGCGCTGATGGTTTGCCTGCTGAGCTATTCAAACACGGAGGCGAGGAGCTGGTAAGGCGCATGCATCAGCTTCAATGCAGAATATGGTCGGATGAATGCATGCCTGAAGATTGGAATCTAAGTGTTCTCTGCCCAATCCACAAGAAGGGCCATCTTGCAAACTGCGCCAACTATCGCGGAATCAGCCTTTTGAATATCGCATATAAGGTCCTATCAAGCGTATTGTGCGAAAGACTGAAGCCTGATGTGAACAGACTGATTGGACCTTATCAGTGTGGCTTCAGACCTGGTAAATCTACCATCGACCAAATTTTTACAATACGCCAAATCTTGGAAAAAACCCGTGAAAAGAGAATAAACACACATCATCTCTTTGTTGATTTTAAAGCCGCTTTCGATAGCACGAAAAGGAGCTGCCTATATGCCGCTATGTCTGATTTTGGTTTCCCCGCAAAACTTATACGGCTATGCAAAATTACCTTGAGCAACACCGCCAGCTCGGTCAGAATTGGGAAGTACCTCTCCGAGCCGTTCGAAACTAAACGAGGTTTCAGACAAGGTGACCCCCTATCGTGCGATTTCTTTAACTTAATGCTGGAGAAAATAATACAAGCTGCAGAACTTAACCGCGCTGGAACAATATTTTATAAAAGCGTCCAACTGTTGGCATATGCTGACGATATTGATATCGTTGGCCTTAACAACCGCGCCGTAACTTCTGCTTACTCCAAATTAGAAAAAGAAGCGGAGAAAATGGGATTGGTGGTGAACGAGGGCAAAACGAAGTACCTTCTGTCATCATGCAAAGAGTCAGCGCATTCGCGCCTTGGCAACCAAGCTACTGTTGGCAGCAATAATTTTGAAATAGTAAAGGACTTCGTTTACCTGGGAACCAGCATTAATACCAACAATAATGTTAGCCTAGAAATCCGACGAAGAATCACTCTTGCAAACAAATGCTACTTCGGACTGAGTAGGCAATTGAAAAGTAAAGTCCTCTCTCGACGAACGAAAATAACACTCTACAAGTCACTCATCGCACCCGTCCTGCTGTATGGTGCAGAAGCGTGGACACTAACAACATCTGATGAGGCGGCTCTGGGAGTATTCGAGAGAAAGGTTCTTCGAAAGATTTGTGGAGCTCTACGCGTTGGCGACGGCGAGTACCGAAGCAGATTTAATGATGAGCTGTATGAACTTTACGCAGACGCCGACATAGTTCAGCGAATTAAAACACAGCGGCTTCGCTGGCTAGCCCACGTAGTGCGAATGACACCCGCCGGTGGAAGCAGAGGAAGAGGGAGACCACCACTCCGATGGAAGGACCAAGTGGAGACCGATTTGCGATCCCGCGGTGTTTCCAATTGGCGCCAGTTGGCGCAACGAAGAAACGACGACATTATGTGTCAATAATTATAGAAGAAAAGTATAGGTATGCGGGTTATATCTGTTTAACTTAACTCCGGTAAAGGCGGTCCTGCCGGTTAGAGCTTTAAGAAAGCTGTCAGTTATAAAGAAGATATCCGCAACGTTGATTATGGTTATGCAACCGCCATTAATGAATGGTATTAATGTTAAGTGTGGTCAGAGTTGTTTTAATTTGTTTTGAAAAAATTTAAAATTGTTGTATGTAATCTATATAAGTTAGTTATTTGAAAATTTAATTTAGTTATGTGAAAATTGTTTATGTTTTTATGTTAATGTCAAAATTGTTTTATGTTTTTTGTTCAAATAACCCCATAAACAATGAATATTGGTCCAACAGAAATCGACCTATATTTGTTGCTAATTTGCTATAAGAATTTTGCAAAATCTTTTTAGGTAACTTCCCGTTTAGCTAGACGCTTAAAACTTATAACATGGTTCAGAGCTCCTTGACAATGCAATGTGAAAAAATGGATTGGGAACCTTGCCATCGACTCTTAAATTTTTAATTGGTGACCTATGGACTTGAAATTAGCAAATTAGAAATAAAAATAACGCTAGGTGGCATGCTGATCGAGATAACTGAAAATCGCTGAAAAACGGGGGGGAATCTTGCAAACGATTTTTGAATAACTTCCCGTTAAGCTAGAAAATTTACACTTGACACATTCTTCAGAACATGGTGAAATTGGGATATGCGAGTAGTGGGAATGTATTTCTGTAGCGGTCCGTGAAGTCGGCGGACCCAAAACTATACCTGGTAGGACGAATAATGCAGCGCTGCAGCGGAGAGAAAAGACGCTGCCTATAAGGAAGGCTGAAGAGACAAGCGAGGCGCCTTTTCCGTAAAAAAAGAAAGGCAGAAAGACGGGAGGGCGAAGAGCTTCAGCTCCTAGCCAGCCCGGAAATTCTACCAAACTTAGTAAGAAATGTCCAGAGAGTGCTTAGATTATGGAGGGAGCACTCCTCTTCCCTCCTAAATGGAGAAACCGAGCACAGAGAGGAACCCAACCCATTCCCACAACAGCCGGTTCTACGCACCGGAATGACCAGGGTTTTTCTTCCCGGATAAGGGCTGTTATTTCGACGTCACCCTGTCTAACTTGTCACATTTCCCCTTAATATGGTCATCCTCCGAGCCGAATCCAAACCGGGACCAAGAGAATGGATCTGCTGCGTTTGCTGTAAGAAGATTTACGTTAAACGTTCACACTACGTCCAATGTAACACATGTAAAAGATGACTGCACAAAGCAAGATGTTCCGGGCTAAATCCCTCCACACATTGGCCCCCTAGTTTCGTTAGTAAATCGAAACCAAATCAATTTCCACACTCGCTCACAATATAAATATGTAATATAGTAAGCAAATAACTAAACGCACCAATATGAAGTGTTTCTACCAGCAATGCATTTTTATGCTTATTGAATATGTATGTGCGTAGCAAGCTCCATGGAAGTGTTTATGTTGACGCTGCATTGAGCGTTTGATCGAATTGAAATGCACGTACATATTTACATGTACCTAGCATAAAAGAACTATAATAAATATGTATTTTAGTAAATAAGACTTGACATAAGCCAAAATTGTATAAAAGCAGAGAATATTTGAATAAAGAGGCAATTACTGCTCAACCTTAAACTCTACACTTTTGATCGTACTATATGGCGATCCTGCCAGGAGGGTTGTTGGGTTTACTACATCTTCCATCGTTGGTTCCCTAGTCATATTCTCCCAAAATCCCTTTAGCCAGTGCAATTGCTTTTCCAAATTTCTTTCCTGAATTTTCAAATTATTCGCCCAAATAATAGGGTTTTTATGGTAACTTTTAAGCTTTCTACCTCTTTCCATTATAATTCAAAATTTACTTTAAAAAATTTTGTTTAAATTTTTATAATTTTTTTTTTCTATATTAAAGAAATTTTTTTAACGCATATTATTATTTCACGCTTCTAAATATCTTAATTTGTTCTAATAGATTGGTTTTTTCTTCATTGGAAGTTGCTAAATATATGCCTTGGCTATTTCCCTTTTTTTTTGAACTTTTTACCACCTCGAGGTGGCTTTTTTCGGTTAAAAGGGGGAGGGGGGGGAATTTGCGGTTCCTCCTGCCTATTTAGCTTGTTCCGTCACCGATACTCTTCAATAGTTATCGGCAGCGGAACTTGGTTCAAAACTGTAGAGGTTTGAGGAACCTCTTTAGTGGCTCTTGGAGGATCTTGAGCTTCTTGCTCTTTTTCTAATGCAAACTTCTCCCACTTATCGAAAATGGAATCGAACTCCTCCTGGGTTATATTTTGCATAGGAAACAGTCTTTAAAAAAATTTTTTTTTTTTGTTTTATAAAGAGTATTCTTATTAATTACCCTAAGCAGATAATTTCTGCTACTTGGGCCCGGTTTTTCAGCCCTTGGTTAAGCTCAATTTAAACTAAGTTTGCTTAAACTCGGCATAAATTTAAACTCCAGTTAAACTGCAGAGCGGGTTTTCAGAGAGTTTAAGGCCGCTTTTTAGATTTGTTTTTTATATGGCAACATTGGTTTTTTTTTTATCTAGATACGGCAACAAATGACATATGTTTACATATTCAACGCCATTGCTTCTCCTCAGTATTGTAATAGTTAGGATTTCACTAATTTCTGCATCACTATAATCACTTTCGTCAGAAGATATATCCAGTATTTAATTATATATAAAAATATCGTCCTTTTTTAATTGCGTTCAGTTTATTGTTTCACAACCAAAACCATCAAATATGCAAACAGCTGACAGGTTAACTAGAGTTTAACCCTGCCAAATTGGCCGCTTAAACTACATTTAAACTTCGTTTAAAGTTGATTGAAAAACTGCGTAACAAGTTTAAGCTTAGTTTAACTGACAAATTGAGTTGAACTTGTACTGAAAAACCGGGCCTTGATGGGACGGTGGTTAAGCCGCCGATGGAAGCTAATTTTATAACTACCGATATAACTTTTGCTAATTGTTATATAATGGTCGTCATAAGCCTGTTTTTGTTCCTGTCCAACTTGCTCTTGTTGTTGCTTGTATTGTGTACCAGTGCCCTTGATCAGGATGATCTCTCTATCTCTATGGCGCGATATACAACAGGTATATCATCATAAACCTCCTAAGAGATTTTTGCGCCAAGCTTCTCTTCCAATTTGTGGTGTGCCGATTTGAATTTTCCCTACAAATTGGTCGGACCTACAGTTTTTTGCCGACTCCGAACGGCATCTACAAAGGAGACGAAATTTTGCTGAGGAGCCTGTCATGGTAGAAATACACTCGGAGAGTTTGCCAAACCACTGCCGAGGGGCGACCCCGTTTTGAAAAACTTTTTCAAATCACTTTTGATGTTACCTGTACCAGGGCTCGAACCATGCACCTTCGGTGTGGTAGGCCGGCAACACTACCTTCACACCACGGCGGCAGGATGATCACTGTTAGGATATCAGCAGTCTGCTTCCTTATAGTCAGCAGTCTGCTGATTAAAAACCTAGCAGGATCTCAGCAGTCTGCCTTCCTATTTTCAGCAGTCTGCTTCAAAACTGGCAGGATATGAAGGGGGAAAAAACCAATATATGTATTCTTTATGTTTGTTTTGGAAAGGAAACAGGCAAGTATAAAATTTGTTTAAGAAAATTATCAATGAAAACATGGGAGGAAAAGAATCGAAAGTACAAGACCCAAACGCCAATGTGGTGAATACAGTACAAATAATTGATCACACTGAAGCCTTATACTTCATTAAGGTGATGTTACTAATTATTACGATATACGAGTATGCAGCGAATAATAGATTTTTGAAAAAAAGATACCAGAGCCGAGCAGACGGACTGGAAAAAATCTAATTCTGAAATTTTTTTTAACTCAATGGATAACTGGGAGGATATTCGTACATCATTAGTCGAAGAAAAGACTCTAGTAGAAAATTCATATAAATGCATAAACCAGAAAAGGGAAATAAAAAGAGAAAAAATAGTCAAGCATTTGACATTAATAACAGATATCTTCAATAGATTAGGTAAAACAATACGGGAGATCTACAGCAAACTTAAACCTGTTCACCAAATAGAAGTAAAGCAGATCTTTTCAAGTGTCAGAGACAGATTAGTATCTTCATTATCCAGATACAACATAGAAATACCAGTACCAACTTCTTTTGAGCAAGATATTCAAATTGATTTCAACACACTTTTGTTAGACGTAGAAGAAGAAAAGAAAGAAACTGTGAAAAAGAAACAAGTTTTTGAAGACACAAAGAACAAAATGGCACAGACAACCGTAGATTTTATTAAAACGGCATCATCGATCTTACCAGAAATATCAAAACCTGTCCAGTTTTCTGGATGCCCTTGATATCCTCGAGCAAATCAAAGACAGTCGCGAGGCTATCGCGGTATCCAAGATAAAAACAAAACTCTAAGGGACAGCTAGAAACATTATAAGCAGTGAGTCTTCGATTCAGGAAATAAAACAAAAGTTAAAATCAAAAATCAAAGGTGAATCAGTAGAAGTTTTGACAACAAAAGTCCTGAACATACAGCAACGCAGCAAAACGGCTAATCAATATACTACCGAAATTGAAAAACTCACAAAATCGTTGGAAGGAGCATACATATCTGACGGACTAACTCAAGAGTTAGCAACCAAGTATGCTACACAATCAGCTGTAAAAGCGATGTGTAAAAAGTGCTCCAACGACAAGGTGAAAACAATTATGCAAACTTGAACGTTCACCTCAATGAACGAAGCTGCATCAAAATTTACCAACAGTTGCACAGAAATAACTGGAAATTCAGATTCACTTCTGCATATACGCCAACAAAATTACTTTCGAGGTAGCTTCCGTAGGGGTTATCAAAATAATAATTATAGTTTTGTACAGATCGGTTTAGCAAAAAAAAATTAACTTAACTTTTATACATTTTCTTTTTCACTATCTCTTTCAATTATTTTCTCTCTCTCTACGATTCCTAGACATTTTTACTGGTATACATACAGTATTTAACGAAAAACTTTTGTTCCTGATAAATAAGAATTTATCGGCATTATTTATAGAATTTTTATATTGGGTTTCACGATAATGGAATTTTCAGGTTAAATTTTAAAAAATGCAAAATTTTGAACCTGGGTTCATCGAATAATGAAAAAATAAAATTTTGGGTTTTAACTAGCGTGGCACGCCTATACTTCGTTAAACCCACTATAAACTGGTATTTGATGGGAAACATTTTACTGTTTTTGACTAGTACGATATATTTTTTTTTTCCTCCTTTTACTTTTAATGTACTTTTGTCTTACAATTGTATGTATACACGTATATATATGAATATATATATTTGCAGATAGATATACATGAGCTGTACAAAATCACGCAAAACTTTAATTTTAAGAAAAGAACTTTTCTTTTTAAAAAGTATTAAAAATTTAGCGAAAAGAATTAATTTTAAACAATTTATTTGACACAATTATCTGGAGGGTGGACTGCAACTTCGTTGAGCCATGCGGGTTCTCGGCTTTCATCCAGGCGTTGTAGTTCTCCATTCAATATATAGTCCAGAGCAGGAACATATATAGTTAGGCAGAAGTTTAAGTTTCGCGTTTAGTATTAAAAAAAACGAGTAATTGGCTGCAAAATCTACTGATTTGCCCAATACTGATCGAAAATTCAAAAATTTACTTTTTCGCACGAATAAAGATATTACCCGAGGGAAACTCGCAAGCGTATCTGTTTGAAAACTGTATCCAGGAAAAGAGCCCGATCTAGCAGAATTCGCAGCTTATATAGCAACGAAAAAGGGTGGCGTGATTTTGATAGAAACGAAAATTATATATATAACTTAACGAAGTTTGTCTATGGCTGTCTCTTTATAAGGCTTTTGGTAGCAAGTCCTTGGCACAACTTTTTCTTAACCCTTCCATTCCTTTATATCTTTCATATGATACCAGCCAACCTTACCATTTTCTCTATCTCGCAATTTGAACATATTGCTGCCCTTTGTGGCAAGAACCGACGATTTTACAAATACTGGAGCTAGCTTCGAGTTAAATTTTTTTGCTTTGCGGCAAAGTTCGGCACGAATCGCCTATACCAACCAGCCATACTCAGAAATCTACGCAACTGTTTGATAGTGATTGGTTGCGGATATTGCGTGACCGCGGAAATCTTATCCGGATCCGTTCGCAATGTAACATTTCCAACGAGTAAGTATTTTACCTATTTAAGACAAAACTTACTTTTTTCTATATTGATCGTTAAGCCTGCGTTTCGTAAATGATATGCAACCTCTGACAAAGTTTTCATATGAGCATCAAATGTTTCCGATATAATAAGTAAAACGTCAAGGTAGACGAACACACTTTCTCTTAATTTGGGCGGAATCACGCGATCCATTAGCCTACATAATGCCTGGGGAGCATTGCATAAGCCAAAGGGCATTACGCGATATCTGTATAAAGGACGGTTTGGTACCATGAAACAGGTTAAATCTCGGCATTATTCCGCCAATGGAATTTGCCAAAATGCTCTTCTTAAATCGAACGAAGAAATATACTCAGCTTTCGGTAAGCGACTGAGTATCCCATATATGTGGGGTAAGGGGTAAGCGTCTTTGATAGTTACGCTGTTTACTTTGCTTGAATCCAAACACAGACGGACTTTCTCACCTTTACGGACTAAGACGACCGGACTCGACCACGGACTTTTGGGTGATTTTTCCATTATTCCCAATTTTAGCATTTCATCTATCTCCCTGTGAACTAGTTTCTCGACGGCAGGATAGATAGGAAAATATCGCTGTTTTAACATGTTCTATTAAATGAGTTTTACCAATGCCCTCTTTGGCAAATGAAGGAAATAAATCTTTAATTACTTGCAACCGTTTTCGTTGCCCATACGCCAAGGTGTGCATATTATTTCCGCCGCTACTAGAATCGTTTTTTATTTCGCTGCTTTCGAAGTTAATTTGGCTAATCAAATTTCGTCCAAAAATCTACGCCTAACATTAAATTTTGTTTTAGACTTGGTACAATGTAAAAAAGTAACGTTCCATTATGCCTTCATAGGTGGTATCAAAAAAATATGTACCAAACACAATTTGTTGGTTGCCATCATCCGTTTCTATGGATTAATAATGTTTTGTATTTATATTTTTGTCAGCACATACCTTTTTCGCTAAGCTATTGCCAATGCACGAAACTTGGGCTCCACTATCTAGCAAAGCTAAATCCGTTTCATTTAGAAGGTTTATTTCGGCATATGGTCTTAAGTCTGAGGAGTTTTTGTTCAACGAACATATCAAGTTAATAAGGCTTTTTCGACCAGATTTTAACTTTTTCCAGAACTCATTGGAGCGATACGCCGAGCGCGATTTACTAGGTATAGTCTTTTCAGGTTTATCAAAAATTTCTTTTCTTTTTTCTTGGTAAAATTTTAAACGTTCACTTAAATGGCGTAACTCTGGTTTATATGGATTACAAATTAAGGTGTTGGTAGGTAAATATTTATTTATTTCTTGCGAGGAGCCGCTTTCGAGTCCTCGCTCACTTTCACGTTTCCCGAAGCGCACCTAGTAGAATTGGGTTTATAAACTCCAACACTGCCACAACCGTAACAAAAGATCGTATGTTCTTCTATACAATAAAAATAACGGTGTCCCTCTTTTCGACAATGCCAACACATCAATTTGATGTCACTCATACGACGTGTAACCTCGTCAATTTCAAGAGGAACTTCTGCAATGTCGTTTTCAATTTCACCTTCTAACTCTAATTCATTAATTTGTAGGCGATTAGCAGGATTGCGATATGTTATTTCGGGAAGTAAATCTAAGATACTAATTGATAACACCTTTGCTATTTCATCTAACGTTTCAAGTGAAACAGCAGCGCGTCCTTGTTCATATTCGTATATTCCTTGATTTGTTATCCCCCGATTTTATTCGCTATTAGTAGCAGAAGGCTGCCTGACATTTCTTGCAATAAGCTTTCATGCTTAATACACAACTCCCTTAATCTAGCTACAGAGGGAATCGAGACATATAATAATTGCTGCATCAAACGCGGTCTTAAGCCCCTCTGTAGAACTTCGATAAGTTCAGTTTCCTGAAGTGGACTACGCAAATTTTCGGCTATTTTGAAAACGGCATTCCGATACTCATCGAAGCTTTCCGATATACCTTGCTTGCGCATACCCATGGCTACTTTTATATCGGTATCGGTACGGTGTTGAGCAAAATGAGTTTGCAAAGCTTGGCAAAGATTTGGCCAAACGACGTGATCTACTGAGCGCCAATACCAATCTTTGACTTCATTGGTGAAAACGCTTTGCACATGTTCGCAAAAAAGTGTAAAGTTCCCTCCAAGGGTGTCTATTACCTGCGACTCAACCCGGTAGATAAAGTTTTCTACAGACAAACGGTTGGAGCCATCAAACTTAATATCCCAATTAGATATGAGACTTGCAATTTTTCCCGAATTGGTTACATGTGAAATGTCACTAAGACGAGCGGAACCTACATTATAAGGGTGTTGGTGTGCGTTTGTATGCACATGCATATGTGGTTGGGGGGTTGCGTTACGGCTATTTGGAAAATCTGGTGGATCTTGTGGTCAATCAACTATAGGGGGTAAATTTTGGTTATTGTTTTGGACAGGTTGCAGCGTAGCATTCTGCAATCTAGAAATTAGGTTATTCACCGACTGATCTAAGAGTTGCTCTATTTGCGTAAATCTTGTCTCAAAGTTCTCAAACAAACTTGCTTGTCGTGCAGCGACAACGGCATTGACAATACTGCGTATTCTACTATCGTCATTTTGGGAGTTGGATGTATTATTGGTAGCATAAGGATCTGTAATTTCTTCTTGTTGTTGAGCAGGGTTATCTATAGCTCCTGGTTGTGGCATACTTGCTTGTTCTACTCGCGGAGGAGGCTGTACTTATTGGATGGAACCACGCGATCCAGCTGCTTGTGAGGTAGATGACCTATCCGGATCATCGTCCATACTGCTTTGCGGATTTGCTAATTGTGATCGGATGGTGATGTTGTATTGTTTTCGTCCAAAATCTCTAGAGCTACACCGTGCTCTACACTGCGGACAATAGGGATTTCTTCTAAGCCAGTTTATCAGGCAAGTACGGTGAAAATTGTGGTTGAAGGCAGTACGAAGAGCATCAGCGTTTAAAGAAAAAGACTCGCGGCAAATGGTGCAAAAATTGTTTGAACTTTGACATTTAAACATATTAAAATGAAATCCTATTCTCAAATGATAATTAAAACATGCATCAAGCTTATTGAAATTAAATCAAAAATGAGTTTTCAAGCGACGAAAAATATGCCAGTTTTATTTGCAACTAGGGTCTATACTATTGATACAGTTAGTGCGACGTGAATTTATCCTATCGCTTTAGACTAAATTCCAATTACCAATGGTTAAAAAGACCGATGTTGCATTTATTCATATTCAACTTGCAAAAAAAATTCCCTACAGGACAAAATGATAATTGTAGAACCCCTAATAGATTTAAAATGTAAAATTTGTTGTTGTTGTTTCTACGTCTAGGGGCCTCACGTTGGGCGCCATTTTCTGTTATGGAACCTTTTAGTGTATCTACTATGGGTCGACCATTGTTTGTTAGTTGTACCATGTTTAGATGGTCCGAAGTAGAAGATGTTGATGTCTGCTCGTGTGCGTCTCGCTGTCCTGTAGCTTCAGCCACTAATGTAGGTTCGTTGAAGCAGACACCAACAAAATCACCACTTATGACAAGCCCAAGGCTTAACCAGAAAAAAATTTATACGCACACGTGAGGGGATTTATTTCCACAGCACTTTCAATGACCAACAAAAAAATTATTATATTTTAGCAAAAGCTACATACTATCTTTTCCCTATCTTGCGGTTGTACTTCCGATTTCCTCACCGCTCTTTACCTACCCTCCATGACTCTTCAGATGGTAGCGAAGAGTCCCAATATAAAAATCACAACAACTAAATTTCAGACCATTCTAGGTATCAATTAACAATCCATTTATTTAAATAATAACCTAATCAACTAATAAGAAAATTGAATGAACAAATCAAATTCATACTATTTTAGTAGTGAATAGCAAATAGTACTTAATTTGTATATGTCCTAACAATTAACGGAACAACTTGGAATTAGACCAATTTTTTTTAAATAACAAGCCTACTTTATGACTGTCCATATGTATGTACTATAGGAACACGTTGGAATAGAACAAATTTTAAACAACAAGCGAGGTTAGGAAATTGAATAAAATGAGAAAACAAGTAGTTTACGGTTAATAGAAATGGAAAAAAAAGAAAATTTTGAAATACTAAACGATTCTTCTTGAATCTTCGTATTCAATATTGTTTAAGGGCAAATAAAAAGAA
The DNA here is from genome assembly GCA_949987695.1 of Merzomyia westermanni. Classification (NCBI taxonomy): domain Eukaryota; kingdom Metazoa; phylum Arthropoda; class Insecta; order Diptera; family Tephritidae; genus Merzomyia; species Merzomyia westermanni. Next base: position 135,026,956 of record OX465289.1, read on the forward strand.
TAACAAAAATTAGTGATTCATATTCTAGTTCGTTTCATTAGCTCACTTAGATTCCACAATCCCACTGTGAGAGGGTTAATGATCATTAACTAGAGTACGAATCACAATATTATAAGAAAGCCCAAAACCACTAGGTACATAAAAATAATAAATCAATGACTTACATGAATACATATCTGCTGCATGAACTCGTTGAAGGCCTTCGACGACTTTTCTGCTTAGCTGAAAATGTAATTTTTGTTGCACATACACATTTTTAGTCCAATTTCCTTGGATAACCTTTTAATTTTTGTTTGCAAAGTTTCTAAATTAGCTTTTAAGAATTTCCAATACGATATTGGAATCATTTTTTTTCCACACTGGTCACTTTCCTAATATCACTCATCTCCCTCTATCTCGCGCTAGTAGTAGGTATCTCTTTACAAACTGGCTATTTTCAATATTTTTTTTTCTCATTTTCTTTTTTTATATTTTTAAAACGCAAATAGTTAAATAATTATATTTTTTTTATAAAGCATATTTAAACTTTTTAGAAAAAGGTTTTTTTTCTTATATTTTTGTACAAATCAAAAAAAAGTACAAAAAAAATTAACTTAACTTTTTTACATTTTCTTTTTCACTATCTCTTTCAATTATTTTCTCTCCCTCTACGATGCCTTAGACATTTTTACTGGTATACATACAGTATTTAATGAAAAACTTTTGTTCCTGATAATCGGCATTATTTATAAAATTTTAATATTGGGTTTCACGATAATGGAATTTTCAGGTTAAATTTTAAAAAATTTAAAATTTTGAACCTGGGTTCATCGAATAACGAAAAAATAAAATGTTGGGTTGTTACAAGCGTGGCACGACTATACTTCGTTAAACTCACTATAAACTGGTATTTGATGGGAAATATTTTACTCTACGATATTTTTTTTTCTCCTTTTACTTTTATTGTACTTTTGTCTTAGAATTGTATGTATACACGTATATATATGTATATATATATTTTGCAGATAGATATACATGAGCTGTACAAAATCACGCAAAACTTTAATTTTAAGAAAAGGACTTTTCTTTTTAAAAAGTAATAAAAATTAATTTTAAACAATTTATTTGACACAATTATGCGGAGGGTGGACTCCAACTTCGGTGACCCATGCGGGTTCTCGGCTTTCATCCAGGCGTTGTAGTTCTCCATTCAATATATAGTCCAGAGCAGGAACATCTTTAGTTAGCCGGAAATTAAAGTTTCGCGTTTAGTATTAAAAAAACCTAGTAATTGGCTGAAAAATCTACTGATTTGTTTTATTCGCACGAATAAAGATACTACCCAAACTTGAGGGAAACTCGCAAGCGTATCTGTTTGAAGACTGTATCCAGGAAAAGAGCCCGATCTAGCAGAATCCGTAGCTTATATAGCAACGAAAAAGGGTGGTGTGATTTTGATAGAAAAGAAAAACATATGTATAGCTTAACGAAGTTTGTCTATGGCTGTCTCTTTATAAGGATTTTGGTAGCAAGTCCTTGGCACAACTTTATTTTAACCCTTGCATTCTTTTATATCTTTCATATGATACCAGCCAACCTTACCATTTTCTCTATCTCGCAATTTGAACATATTGCTGCCCTTTGTGGCAAGAACCGACGATTTTACAAATACTGGAGCTAGCTTCGAGTTAAATTTTTTTGCTTTGTCGGTTAAATAAAATTTCGACGATATACTTCGTCTCCTACTTTGAAAGTCCTAGCTCTGCTACGAAGATTGTAACGTTTGGCCGATTGTTCGAACGCTGTTTCAATGTTCTTAACCAGCTCAGTACGCACGAGTCGAAGCTTATCTAAACGGTCTATTACAGAGCAGATATTTCAATTATAAAAAAGGGTCAAATTGACAGTAATGTCACAATTAATAATACACAAAAAACAGATTTAAGAGGAATTGGTGAGGGAATAACAAGCACTTTTGGAACGATTAAAGCAGATTTAAGAGATAATTATCTATTAATTAGACACAAATTTCACATAGTAGAAGACGATTTCCCAATCCCATGCGATGGAATATTAGGATTGGATTGCATTCTGGATTACCAAAAAAAAGGGGACACCCTAATACTAAGACCATATGATTACCCAAAAAACATAATAATTTAAATGACCAATGAACCAACAATAGTTCTACAAATTCACATTAAAAATAATAATTCCGAATTACTAATTCCACAACAAGAACTATCTGAAGGCATCTTTACTGGAAACACCTTAGCAAATTCACACCAAACATTTGTTAGAATTATAAATGCAACAGATAAAAATGCAACACTCCAGGATTTCAATATACGCACAGAAAATTTGAATGATTTAACAATAATAAAAAATAATAATCTTGAAAATGAGGCCAACAGCAAAGAAAAATTAGAGAGATTGAATAAAAATTTTCCACACTTCGCCTATAAATCACTGCAGAATTCATTGACATTTTTTCATTGGAAACAGAACCAATTACTACTAATAATTTTTACAAACAAAACCTTCATATGAAAGATAATAACCCAGTTTACGTAAAAAACTATAGAATACCAGAAGCCCATAAAAGTGAAATTAATAAACAAGTAAATAAATTAATTAAACACGACATAACAGAACCTTTAATTTCAGAATTTATTAGTCCAATTCTATTGGTACCCAAAAAATCACTCCCAAATAACCAAGAAAAAAGAGAGAGAATGATTGGTGATTACAGACAAGTAAATATAAAGCTAACTGTTGGCGAGAATCGATGACATACCAGATCAATTAGGAAGAGCTAAATATTTTTCATGCTTAGATTTAATGTCTGGCTTTCACCAAGTAGAACTCAGCCCAGAGTCAAGAGACATTACATCATTTACAGCCGAATGGCACGTACCGTTTATCAGATTGCCTTATGGGCTTAAAGCAGGGGTACGCAAACCTAACTCAATTGAGCCTTACGCTGTGCACACGTATTCTTATGCTCTTCATTTCAGTTGCTGTTGAGAGCGAAAAATCAATTGCGCCACAGTGGTGTTAGAACAGAATTTTCATGCCAGTCGTGTTGCAGACAGCAAAGGGATGACATGTATCGTCGCTTTGTTCATATTTTTTATGCGATATCAATCTAAAATTTGTAGAACAATTTCTTTAATAAAAACGCCTTCTGAAAAAGGTCTTCCCTTCCCAAGTATGGTTTCCGCATTTCTGCAATTTTCGTTTTGGGAAACCCATTCCTTATACTTTCGCAAAAGCATATTTTTTCCCCCAAAAAATATTGTCTCTTTCCAGACTCTCATATTCATCAAAATCTTTATGAAAAGAATTATAATGTCTCTTGATATTATATCCCCGGTTCCAAATAGAAGCGTGGCATAAGAGACATTGCATTTTCCCAAAGGGATCTGAAATCATGAAAAAATGTTTATCAGTAATTTTTAGGTTGCGCATAAATATTATCATACAATTTTTGCGCTAAAGCGATCACGTTGTTAATTCCTTGCTGTCGGTTAAGCAACTGACGCCAACATTTTGTTCTTAGCACCACTGTAGCGAAGTTACTCTCGCATTCACCAATACAGCCTCACAAAAAAAAATGCCGACCTATGGCTTAAAGTAGCTCCAAACCATAGGTCGGCAAAGGTACCCCATCTGGGTATTACGCTCTTCACAGGTATTCTTATGCTCTTCATTTAAGTTGCTGTTGAGAGCGAAAGATCAATTGCGCCACAGTGGTGTTAGAACAGAATTTTCATGCCAGTCGTGTTGCAGACAGCAAAGGGATGACACGTATCGTCGCTTTGTTCAAATTGTTGGTGGATAGTTTCAAATATTAATCTTCCTGTTATATTTCCATGAAAACTTTCTAACGAAAGCATTGTTTCGAAAGTTTCATAGTTGGAGTCTACGCATCGAACACAAATGACCATTTGACATATGTCGTTTATGTCCAAACATATGGAAAAAAATTTGCAGTCATTAATCCTTTCTTTAATAGCTTTTTCAAGCGATGTGCCTATTTCATCTATATTTCTTGTTACAGTTCTGGTTGAGAGAGGAACTTTTTCAGAAAAAGCGTATAGGGGGCTATGGAGTTTTTCTAAAATTTTTAGAACAATTTCTTTAATAAAAACGCCTTCTGAAAAAAGTTCTTCACTGCGTAAGCATGCTTGCGCTTATAAAGCTTGACTGATCCCTTTTTAACATTGTTTCCGCATTTCTGCAATTTTCATTATAATTTTGGGAAACCCATGCCTTATACTTTCGCAAAAGCATATTTTTCCCCCCAAAAAATATTGTCTCTTTGCAGACCCTCATATTTATCAAACTCTTTATGAAAAGAATTATAGTGTCTCTTGATATTATATCCCCGGTTCCAAATAGAAGCGTGACATAAGGGACAATGCATTTTCCCAAAGGGATCTGAAATCATGAAAAAATGTTTATCAGTCATTTTTAGGTCACGCGTAAATATTATCATACAATTTTTGCGCTAAAGCGATCACGTTGTCTCTTCCTTGCTGTCGGTTAAGCAACTGACGCTAACATTTTGTTCTTAGCACCACTGTAGCGAAGTTAAGCGTCAGTTATGCTTACGCAGCATAGACTTGACTTGACTTGAGAACTGTCACTTACAGTTCTGCTAAATGGTGTTTGCACATGAACGAATTCAACGAACAAGATTCAGCCATCAATTTTGCCGCCATATTGTGAATAAAACAGCTGACTTTTTGTGACGTATGCAGGGTTTATGTACGGCCCAATAAATTTTTGTTTATTTTGTGTGCTTGTTCAAATTGTTCAAAATTATTACTATTTGTGCGTTTAATTAATAAAAATGAAGTGCGCAGTGTTAAACTGTACAAATTCCCATAAAACCAAAGATAAAAAAGTTGGTTTTTTCAACTTTCCAACTAATAAAAAACTCTAACAAAAGTGGGTCCATTTTTGCCGGCGTGCTCCAAATGTTAAAAATGACCGAATTTGCAGTGAGCACTTCCTTCCAACAGACTTGGAAAATTATATGAAATTTGAAATGGGTAAAGATTCATTTTGGTAATTGTTTCCCTTAGGAGGCAAGTGCTAAAACACGTCCAAATATATTGGGAGAAGTGTCAAAAAACGCGTTTTGATTTCGGTATCAACAATTTTTGATTGCTAATATCTCTTCACTGAAACGAAAACTCGAAAGTCCGCTTCCGGATTATTGTTACCGAAGTCAAAACGCGTCTTTTGATACCTTTCCCGATAATTTCGGACGTGTTTTAGCAGTTGCCTCCTAAAGGAAACAATTACCTTCATTTTTATTAATAATAATAAATAAAGATTTACGGAGGTAAAATCCATAGGATTCGCGAAATGCAGAGAACTTAAGCCAGATGCTGTACCGTCTGTGACAATAGAGGCCGAATCAATCGAATCTATAGCTCGGAGTAACCGAATCACACAGCGAACAAATAAACAAATTGTTGCAAAGCTCCTGAAGGTAGGTGCAAAAGCCACAGAAGTGGTTGACACCATGAACGTGACTTGCAACGAACTGGAAAGTTCTGTTGTAGTATCAAATGTAGATGGTAAAGAAGAAAATGATCCTGTAACTATGTGTGACTCAGAGCAGTTATTTGTTGACAAAATTGAGCAGCTTGAAGCAAATATGTAAGTTAATTATTTTGTTATTCCTGCGATTTATTAACATTTATGATTTTTAGTGAAACGTTGAAAAGGGAAAACTTTTGCTTAAGTCAAATGCAAATAAAGCATAACAAGGAAATGTCTGAGTTGAGGCAGCGTTTACAAAGGGCCGAGTTTGAACATAACAACATAGTGGAGAAATTGGGAACAATATTTACATCAGGTCAAATAAAAAAATTACAGAGCGGATTAAAGAGGCGTAACTGGTGTGAAGAGGATATTTCTCATTCAATCACACTTCATTCAACAAGCGCAAAAGCGTATCGTCTGCTTATGAAGAAAGGATTTCCACTTCCCTCTGTACGCACGCTGTCAAGGTGGGCTCAAAAGATTAATATCAGCCCGGGTATAATCGAACCAGTGGTTAAAATTTTGTCTGCTACTGCAATGGACGAGAAACAAAAAATATGCGATGAAATGAAAGTGAAGAAGTGCTACTGCTATGACAAGTCATCAGACACAAGACTCGCTCCTGTTGACTATGTGCAAGTAGCTATGTTACGAGGTAAGACAAATCGTTATATTTACATAATTTGCTGTAACTTAACATTGCATTTTTTTATGCAGGCTTAGTAGCTAAGTGGAAACAGCCAATATTTTACGACTTCGATTGTCGAATGACTGCCGAAATTCTATTCAGTATTATTAAAGTAGTGAAATCGCACGGATACAACGTCGTAGCAGTCGTTAGTGATTTGGGAGGAGCGAATCGAGGCTTGTTTACAGATCTTCTCGTCGACGCCAATAAGCCATGGTAAGTACCAGCCAATTACACTAAAACTACGCCAGATGCAAATTTTCTATTCCGAACATTGGGAATGGGATTTGAAATGGTTTCCAGGCAACTTGCAATTTATGCTGTTAAAATGTATTTTAAGCATAACTTAAATTTTCTTCTTAAGGTTAATATGCGATGAAACGAAAATTTATGTATTCGCGGATGCACCTCACCTTATTAAACTTCTGCGGAACCACTACCTGGACCATGGTTTCCTTATAAATGACAAGCATGTTGAAAAGGATATAATAGTGGAACTATTATCACACACCTCTTCTGATTTGTCAATTACTCACAAGATTAATAGTACCCACCTAAGCGTTGTCAGGGCCCAAAGGCAAAAAGTGAAATTGGCAACAAAGCTTTTTTCACATACAGTGACTCAGGGGATAACGCGAGCTGCGAGTCTTGGATATTTAGCTGATAAAAACTGGCTGGAGTGTCACAAGCTATTCAAAACGGTAATGAGCTGAGTTATTTAATTGACAGCCTAGTAGCTTTTTGCACTTTTATACCTATAGACAAACGACTGGTTTGACGTGATGAACGTTAGAGTTCCATATCCCGATACACGCCCATTGACCACATTGATGGCGAGCATGCGAGTTATTGGTAAAAGCAGTTTGTTGCCATTCCAAAAAGGTATTAATTTCAAATACTATAAATAAAAATTATTTACATTAAAACGTCAAAATTTTTTTAGGTGTAATCCAGTCGAATAATGCTTTGCAGCTATTGTTGGAAGACTTGAAGACCAAATTCGGCATTTCTTACGTGTTAACGTATAGGTTGAATCAGGATGTATTGGAAAACTTTTTCGGCGTTATTCGTAGCAAAGGAGGAGGCTTGCATGACCATCCTGATCGCCAGGAGTTTAAATATCGTCTGCGAGCTTACTTACTGGGATATAACGACGGCGTGATTTCCGAAAACGCCAATACTTCTATCGATGATACCCCACATATTCAAAAATCATATAAATCACTTACAGGCAATTTAACTCTGCTTATCTAATGACATGTCTCATATGTTAAAATGAGTGCTATAATAGACTAACATTCGTTAAGCAGTGTTTATACCATTGTTATGTAAATAGTACGCATATGTTTATGTAATAATATTATTTATTCACAGGCACGATACTTACTGGCATAGCTTCAAAGCCGGGGGACAACGACGAACATTGAGAGCAACAGTTTGACCCAGAACTAGAAGCTCTAGAGTACGATGGTTTGGAGAACGTAGCTGGCTACATTTGTAAACGGCTCCGTTCTGAAATCCCAAACATCGCAGTAGAAGAAGGCAACGAAGAAAATTTTTCATGGGTAAACCATTTATCAGAAGGTGGGTTATCTAAACCAACGCAGGAATTAATGTACCATTTAAGGGCGTTGCCAATCGTTTTCAATGATATCAATAAGGAATCATTATTGATTTGTAGCAATTTTCTAGGAAAGCACATAAACAGCTCCCAGCATGTAAAATGCGATGTAAAAATAAAGAAATTATTCTTTCGCGCGTTAATGTTTTTTCGTGTCCGAAAATTAAACAAAGTAACTGTCGACAATGCATTTAAAAAACAAAAAAGAAAATTTACAAAAACAACAACGTAAACCTATGGAATAATTAATATATTACATTAGCAGTGGAATACGAGTGGTGTTGCCACGTTTGAAATTGATATTTTGGGTACTTATATTTGAAGATAACAGACTTCTTAAAATTTTACTATCATATATTTTCCTTTACAGAATTTTATTTGCATTGTTTGTATAAACAATATATGAAATAAAGCCACTTAAAATTAAACAAAATCTTTTTATTGACGATATGGTATTTTTACGTACGTAAGTATGTATTTATTTAAGTAAAACATCATAGCAAATATAAAATAGTAAGTATTTTGTACCAATGTTTACATACAAATTTGCACTGGTACACGGCTATGAGGACCTCAATTAAAATGAGTGAATATTTCCAAAACTACACTGCCGGAACTTATTTAATACAATTATCATCGTGATACGACGTTAAATCATAGATATTTAACAATTTTTTTGAAAGAAATACATTCACATTTAATATAGTAAGTATTTTGTACCAATGTTTACATACAAATTTGCACTGGTACACGGCTATGAGGACCTCAATTAAAATGAGTGAATATTTCCAAAACTACACTGCCGGAACTTATTTAATACAATTATCATCGTGATACGACGTTAAATCATAGATATTTAACAATTTTTTTGAAAGAAATACATTCACATTTGATATAGTAAGTATTTTGTATCAATGTTTACACTTTCTTTCTTGAAATGTATGGTATTTGACAGCTCTGTCAGGGCGACAACACACCGCATACGTCACGCAAAAAAATTACTTTTTTCTCACACATGTGACGGCTTAACCTTATCTATTTCATCCATGGTGTTTGCATGTTATCGATTACCCAACACTTAGATGTACTTAACTTGACGTAGAAGTCTGTTGAATTTTGATTTTCTATGTAAGTTCTAAGTGACGTTTATATATTCTCCATTTTGACATTTCTTCTTACATGTTGACATTTATTTAAAATCAATCATTTACCAGGCGCTTTATTTTGTTTCCGAGAAAAAGTAAGTTATATTTGTTAAATTAAGGATTAATATTATTTATTTCACAACATTTTCTTCTCTTTAAGCATGATTAATGACGAACGATTAATAGATTTGGTGCAAGGCCACGAAATCCTCTACAACAAGTCTTGTGCAGGCTACAAGCTAAAAACTGGCAGCCTGGGCAACTATAGCAAAAGAGTTTGGTGTTACAGGTAAATATAATGAAAAAACTGCTGTTCCTGCTGTTTATAAATATTAGTTCATCAATTTAGGAGAAGAGTGCAGCAAGCGCTGGACTTCGCTTCGCGAGCGATTTTCAAGGGAGCAACTTGCCCTCGATAACCCTTCAGGAAGTGGTGCAGCGTCAAACACGCCTTGGAATCTGATGCAAAGCATGGAATTCATCAAGCCTTATGTGACTCCAAGGCCGTAAGTTTATTTTAGAAGATGTTGTGCATGCGTTGAATGTATTGTAAGTTTCCACAAACCATTGAGGTACTAGTTTGCGTTCAAACAGACGGACATGGCTATATCAACTCAACTCATCGTCCTGATCAATTCGGTGTGCTTAATGGTGGGTCTATCTATTATATTTCTCAACTTTAAAAACATCGGACCAAAGGTAATATACCATTCCATGTTCATGAAAGGTATAATTATTACATACAAATAAATAATAATAATCTAATATCAATTAATAAATAAATACTGTTTAAGGGTTTACTTGAAGAATGTTGCCTATGTTTCGAACAATATTGTAAATATTTGGTTTTTTTACAGTACTCGATGCTCCAGCAACATATTGAAGGGGTGCTCTGCATCATCTGCAGCGACATCTACAAGCGAAAATCCATCGCAACTATGGCCGCCGCCTCCGTCATCACCGCTTCTCTTCCCGTCCGCCGATACAAATGAAATGCAGCAACAACAGCTATTGGACGATCCTTTGCCCTTTACACCACCTACATCAAAAAGAAAAAGACAACTGGAGAAGACCGATGACGACTTTCGTGAAGTGTGCCAGATTTTTAAAGAAGTACAAAAGGAGCGCTTAGGCGAAAACAGAAGGCTGAGGTCCTTTGGTGACATGATTTTTGCATCTTTAGCTGAGATGAGCGATCGTAAACAGGCGAAAGCAATTAAAGTCATTACGGCAGAGGTAATGAATATACAGCTAGAGTCAGAGGAGTGAAAGCCTACACCAGTGAGCACTTTTTTCCATCACTACACATTTGCTTATATTAATAGGTACAAAATTTAAAATGATTTTATTCATAACACACATATATTCACTTATGTTGTTTTCATAACTTTTATTTAAAATATAGCATAATCTATTGCACAAATATAATCTTTAAAACTCACATTGGATACAACTCTAAAAACTGTGAAACTTTTTATTCTAAATTTAAATAAACCAGGGGCTGTAGTTATTATTATTTAAATCAGTGCTCAATCTAAAATTTTCCGTTAATTATTATTCATAGAGTTTTACCTTTCGCTTAGCAGTTATAATTAAATTTTGCTTTTTTAATTAAATCATGATTTAAAATAGACAATCATTTTACCTTGATTTTATAACTTTTGATCACTGATCATTATTGTGTTTTGATAATTATTCTGGGTTTAATAATTATTACTTAATTTTTATCTTTTTTATCAGCATTATTTTCATCATCATTATCTCTAATTTTTATAAAGTTTTGCTTAAGTATAATTATTATCTTCCATTTTTATACTTTTCCTTCAAGCATAATAATTATTCATGACTAAAAAAAAATGTGTTTGTTTTCCATGGGAACGACGATATGACGTTTTGAGTTTTATTATGAAAAATGTAATAATCATTATTCATAATTTTTATTTTTTTAGTCATATCGTCGTTCCCATGGAAAACAAACACATTTCAGATTTTTGCATGAAAATTTTCATAAAAAAATATCCTGAACTATGAGGAATTTAGATATAAAATTTTAAACGACTACACCCAGCGAATGTGGATCGAAAATCTAACGGATATTTTGCTGCTAGAGTATTCCTTATAAGCAAGGAAGATGACGACATACTATTTGCACTGCCAAGAATTAAAATCAAACATAATAATTATCAGTGATCAAAAGTTTTAAAATAATATAACATATAATATAAAATTTAATTTAAAAATGAACTTTATGTATTTCTTAAAGATTATATTTATGCAATACTATATTTTAAATGAAAATTGTTAAAAACAATTATGTAAGTGAATATATGTTACGAATAAAATCAATATAAAATTTGTACTTATTAATATGAGCAAAAGTGTACTCCTGCTCAAATTAATTGGTGGACAACTGAAAATGTTTTTATACGCAAAATATATTTCCATAGATATGTATTATTAATTTTAACTTTAAATATAGCGTAGTCTGTAACAGAGCCATATAAACAATGGTCCCAAAATTTAAATTTTCAATTTTTATTTAACAAAAACAAACAAGACCCTTAAACAAAATTTTTAAAAAACGTTTTGCCGATAAATTTTGCATAGTATCTACTTATGATAAAAATACATGGATATAATTTTTATGATCTAGTGGTAAGTAGGGGGTCTAGTTGATGTGATCTAAGTCAATATATCGAGCCCTAACCACAATTTTGGTGTAACCAACAAAAATAAAATTTTACATGTTTTTAAAATTAACCCCCTTATTCATAAAAAAATAAAATAGGTTTATTAAGCTCTTATAATTGGAAATTTGTATGGAAATATCATTTTAAAAAGCTTTATAAACCTTTTGTATTTTTTATGAATAAGGGGGTAAATTTGTTAAAAAATTTCATGCAAAATGTTACTTATATCCAAATTGCTTTTGGTTTATCTTTGTAATGAAACTTTTTACGGTATCTGTCAAAAACGGATTTTCATAATTTGGTTGGTTACACCAAAATTGCGGTTATCGCTCGATATATACATACATGTTTTGTTTTTTTAAAGTGAATTGAATTAAAGCTATATAAGTTATAAGTTGATGTGATCTAAGTCAATATATATATGTACATGTTTGTTAAAAAAGTAAATTGAATTAAAGCTTTATAACGTGTAATGCATAAGTGTTGTGTTTCTATTGTACAGCAAGTATTTCGGTATTTCGTTGCAGTAGACGTTTTATGGCTGGTAGTATTCTCCCTTCCATATCTGAGGTACGAGTTTCCATTATATTTTGCCGGTCTATGAATTAAACAAATTCGAGCAGCCTGGTAAATTATAGTCGTATGTACATATATAGATGAAATAATCCGCTCCTTGAAATTGAAAAAAATATATTCATATGTAGTTACAATAATGAAATTCAGTATGATTGCTACTTGCTATCTTCCAAATTAATTTGGGTATGTTTGCAGACATATAAACTATTGCAGAATATTGACAGCTGCATCTGCTTTGAGAACTTATGTATGCCTATGTATGTACAGGGTGTTTTTTTTACAGGTTTGTTTTTCGAATAGAGATAAAACTGGCATTTTGTGGTCAAATCTGGCAACTCTAATGTCATTTATGTTCAGTTTGGTTTGCCATTTCATCATGAACAGGTTGACAAAAGAACAACGCTTGCAAATCGTGCAAATTTATTTCGAAAATAATGGTTCAGTTCGCGAAGTTTACCGTGAGCTCCGTCCATTTTATGGTCGACATAATCGTCCATCAGAGCAATTAATTCGGTTAACCATGGATCGTTTTCGCACTACGTTTACTCTATGTGATAATACGCATCCGCAGAGACGTCGAACAGTGCGCACCGAAGAAACAATTTCCGCTGTAGAGCAAAGTGTTGAAGAGGACCCGAATGAATCGATTCGCCACCGTGCACAGCAATTGGAGCTTTGTCCATCAACTTTATGGAAGATTTTGCGCAAAGATCTTGGCTTGCGACCTTACAAGATCCAGCTTGTGCAAGAATTAAAGCCGCGAGACCATGCAATGCGTCGTGATTTTGGTGTATGGGCCGAAAATGAGATTGATTTCGATGCTGATTTTCATCGCAAAATTTTGTTCAGTGATGAGGCTCATTTTTGGTTGAATGGCTACGTCAACAAGCAAAATTGCCGCATTTGGAGTGAAGAGAATCCACATGAGACCCTTGAAACGCCATTACATCCACAAAAACTGACTGTTTGGTGTGCTCTATGGGCTGGTGGAGTCATTGGGCCATACTTCTTCCTCAATAATGCTGGAGAGGCAGCTACCGTTAATGGAGACCGGTATAGAGCCATGATAACCGACTATTTTGTTCCCGAATTGGATGGCATGAATGTGGATGAGTTGTGGCTCCAACAAGACGGCGCTACATGCCACACAGCGCACGTCACAATCGATTTATTGAAGGAAACATTCGATGAGCGCATAATTTCGCGGAATGGACCTGTCAATTGGCCACCAAGGTCGTGTGATTTGACACCATTGGATTATTTTCTTTGGGGATATGTGAAGTCGCTCGTCTACACCAACAAACCAGAAACGTTAGGGGAATTGGAAGCCAACAAGCGTTATTGCCGACATACGGCCCCATATGCTCGAAAAAGTGGTTGAAAATTGGACCTGTAGAATTGGCTTTATTCGAGCCAGCCGCGGCGGCCACATGCCCAAAATCATATTTAAACATTAATGGCATAAAATTATCCTTCCAATAAAGCCAAATTGATGGACCTTAAAACGATTTTCTTGTGTTTTATTTCAATTCGAAGTTCTATACCCCTAAAAAAAACACCCTTTATATTATTATATGTATGTATATTATGAAATTATTGCACTCCTTAAATAGAAAGAAAATAACAAAAATTGTTTATCAATAGTGGAATTTATAATAGCAGAAGGGCGTTCACCCCACGTTTCTATAAAATATGCTAAATAAAAGTAAAGACGGAACTGTCTTTGGCAGTACAGAAAACATTATGCCTCTCGTGAATTAACTAATAAATATTTATGACATTTATATATGTATATATAGAATAGATGATTGTTACTTACTTAGGCAAGTCACTGTAATTGGCTAAGCCTATTCTGGAAGGGAACAGCTCCCTCATTCATAAAGTATTCCGCTAGAATATCTCTAAGACGGAATGCAGCCGTGGAAGCGTTTCGTCGAGATGAAGTTATAGAAGGTATCGGACCAACTGCATCCTCTACATCAAGACGCCATCCTCCATTTTATGTTCGCTCCGGGTTGTCGGTGTCTACATAATCCTCAGGACAGTACCAGCGTTGATGGTCGTTCAGCATAGTAAAATTATGTAGGACCAAGCAGGCTAGAACAATTTTTTCGCAACTATCCGGGGAAGACTCTATCTATCTCTATCTCTATGGCGCGATATACAACAGGTATATCATCATAAACCTCCTAAGAGATTTTTGCGCCAAGCTTCTCTTCCTATTTGTGGTGTGCCGATTTGAATTTTTCCCTACAAATTGGTGGGACCTACAGTTTTTTGCCGACTCCGAACGGCATCTACAAAGGAGACGAATTTTTGCTGAGAAGTCTGTCATGGCAGAAATACACTCGGAGAGTTTGCCAAACCACTGCCGAGGGGCGACCCCGTTTTGAAAAACTTTTTTCAAATCACTTTTGATGTTACCTGTACCAGGGCTCGAACCATGGACCTTCGGTGTGGTAGGCCGGCAACACTACCTTCACACCACGGCGGGAAGACTCTATACCTAGAACACCTAGTATGCCAAAACTATTCTCTATTACTCGACGTCCTCGAGATTGTCTGTAGTTAAATATGGATTTAATTTGTGGTACTGAGTCCCTGGATAAGGTCGCATTAAATTCTCCTTTAAAGGGAATGCTGCCTCCCCCACAAAAAAGTATGGAAAATCCATACCCGACCTATTCGACAGGGGAGCTTTTGGAGGTAATGGCAAACTGTTTTGCAGTAGAGACCGACCAAAAGCGGTATCCTGGAAAATACCTTTAAATTTCAAAGAAATTAGCAAATTTAAAAATATGTATAATCAGGTTTATTACCTCCATCACTTTGTCCACCGTAGCTCCCAATGCTGGCAGAAGTGAAGGTGTATTTCGCATCGCAAGTAGCCATCAGTACTATACTGTGGAATTTTTTGTAGTTAAAATATAAGGACCCAGAATTATTGGGACATTTTATGGCAATATGCTTCCCATCGATAGCTCCAACACAGTTTGGAATATTCCAGAGCTTTAGAAAATCTAGCGCTATATCCAAATACTGGGAAGTAGATCGTTCACTGAGGTACACCGGAGATAAAACGTTCCATATCACCTTCCAACACGATATTGCGCACAGTGGTCCTACCTAATTTGTGCATGGAAGCAATGACTTCAAAGGAAGTTCCGTGAGCAAGATACCTATAAAGTGAGAGTAAACATAAATGTATTCGAACACACAAACTTTCCTATTTATATGTATATAATCTTCAAGATCCGATTTCACTTACATTACTGTTATACCTAACCGCTCTTTGCCACTAATTTGCTGTTTAGGTTTTTCAAGAAATCCACCCACCAATTTAAAAAGCAAGTCGTAAATTGGACGCCTCATTCTTGTCAGCGCAAATAGTTTGTCGTCATCCTCCTTGCTTATAAGGAAGACTCGAGCAAAATATCCGTTGGTTCTTCGATCCACATTCACTGGGTGAACTGCCCATCGGCGAACCTTTCTCGCATTTTGTTGCCGTTGGTAAATACGGAGAACATTTAGAAATGTGAGGTCGAGAAAAGCGTCCGTGTCCATGCTCCTGATAATTGCGACAAATTTTTGATTACGCAGTACAAATTCTTTTAAAATGTTATAGCATTTTCAGGTCAAATGCATTTTTTTTCAGTTCCAATGAAACTTTTTTCAGTTCAAATGAAACCTTTTTCAGTTCAGTTTCAATGAAAAAAGTTTCAATGAAAAAAGTTTCAATGAAAAAAGTTTCAATTGAACTGAAAAAAGTTTCATTTCACCTGAAAATGCTATAACAAGACCTTCTTCTCTTTTCAGAACTGCCTACTCAACATGGAAATGCCTGAAAATTTTTAACTTTCAGTTTTTAGCTCTATACGACAGCACGCAACTGCTTAAACACGTCCAAAAATGTCGGGAGAGTTATCACAATCGTAAATTGGAAATAAAATGGTTTGTTTCAATGAAAATTTATTGATAAAATCAAAAAATAGCCCTGGTGCAGATCAATTTGCTGAGTTGGCATGGATGTAACACCGGCTAAGCGATCCCCGGTATTTCTCCACATAAATAACTTCTGCTCTTTCGGGACACCCTAAATGTTTCTACAAATGCCACGACGAAATTACAGAAAATTTTCAACTTCGCTTGCATCAATAATGCTTTTTCGGAAGACCTAAAATGTGTGTCTACGATTGCTACATGGAAATCACAGAAACATTTCAACTTTGTTTGCATCTTTTGATACCCCCTTGCAGTCGTACATTATTGTTCTTTCTTGCAAATATTTTGCAAATTCTTGAAAACATTTCGTCTCCCGAGGCGGATTCTGCTTCCTGGAACCGATGCGCGTCCTTAGGTACACTGGCCAAACGCCTCCAGCAATGATATGCCACAACGGAACTACACTTTTTCACTTTACCACAATTAGCATATATTTTATATGTATATTGCTTATTAAAAACAAAGTTTACGCACTGAAATTTATTAATTGCGTTAAAATTCTTTTATTTAAAAAACCACCACTTATTTTTACAAATATTGCACTACAATAAATTGACAGCTAAAAAACAGCTGATTATGATGCCACATTGTATGCGCTAAGTGGAGTATAATCAAAGTGCAAGTTGCCAAGTCAAGTCAAGTTAAGTCAAGTCTATGCTACGTAACTATAATGGAAGCTTTACTCTCGCATTCACCAGTACAGCCTCACAAAAAAAATTCCGACAACGATTTGTTGCATTTTGGAATTACTACAGAAGATTTGTACCAAATTTCGCAGTACATTCAAGAATTTTAACCAGACTTTGTAAAAAGAATGTTTCCTTCGATTGAACGGAGGAATGTCAAAAAGCTTTTGTCTATTTGAAGAGGGCATTAATTGGTCCAAATATTTTACAACATCAAAATTTCAACAAAGAATTTTGTATAACGACATATGTCAGTGGCTACGCCTGTGGCGCGGTTTTTAGTCAAGAATATGAAGGAAACAATTACCAATTGCCTACGCATCAAGATCGTTTACAAAAGGCGAAATTAATGTATAACATATTTTAGACCATACGTTTATGGTACAAAGTTCTTGGTTAAGACAGACCATAGACCTTTAACATTCCTATTTTCAATCAAAACCCCTTCATCAAAGTTAACTAGAATCAGATTAGATTTGGAAGAGATTGATTTTGAGGTGGAGTATATAGCAGGAAAAGAAAATTGAGTAGCAGACGCACTATCGCGAATTGATACTAAAAACCTTACAGAATGCACAGTAGAAGCATGCAAGATATTAAAAGTTACAACAAGATGGAAAACTAGACAATCGACCAGTAATAATACAAAAAAAAGAAGAAACTCAAAGTCACAATGAGAACCCTATAATATATGAAGCGCTTAATAAATATGAAGTTAGAAAACATGTCGAGCTCGTTTTCAAACCTCCGAAATTATATTTCAAAAAAGGAAAAGAAATTTGTAGTACGACAATTCTTTACCAGGCTTATGGAAAAAGCCGGCAATTTAGGACTTATAAAAATACAGTTGTCCTTAGGAGACAAACTGTTTAAAGATAATTATACTCGAGTAGGTAAATTTCAAGAAATAGGTATCAAAGTTCTCAAATATTTAACTATAGCATTACCTGCGGAGGTTATGCATGTGACGAATAATGAAAAAATTTAAGAAATTAGTCATAAATATCACGACGATCCTGTTTTTGGTAGCCATCCGAGAATAAATCGTACGTCAAATAAAATAAGACAAAAATATTACTGGAAAAATATGAAAAATGACATAAGAAAATATATCAAAAATTGCATTCACTGCAATAAAAATAAAATTATTAAACACCTGAAAGAACGAATGACTATAACGGAGACACCACCGAAGTCTTTCGATATAGTACAAATTGATACAATAGGGCCATTACCAAAATCGATACATGGAAATGAGTATGCGGTTTCTATTATATGTGATCTAACTAAATATTTAGTTACAGGGCCCGTTCAGAGCAAACATGCTGTAGCAGTTGCTAAGGCTGTTTTCGGACATTTCATTCTTATTTATGGTTGTATGAAAACAGTCATAACGGATATGAGAACAGAACACAAAAATAGTTTATTTGAGGAATTGTGCAATCTTACGACTGACGTACGAATTTTTACAAGAAAATGTAATTAGCCCAGTATATAATCATAAGGGATAAGGAAATTAAGTATAGGTTACAATTAGCACAACAAAAAGCTAGGAAACTAGCACAAGAAGCTAAGGAAAAACAAAAAGTTTATTATGATAGAAATAGTCACAGTAAGGAAATAAATATAGGAGATTTGGTATTAGTTAAAGATGAAGCAGGACATAAGTTAGATAGTAGATATAAAGGACTCTATAGGATAGAAAATATCGATAAGGAAAATAACTTTACTTTAATTCCGTATAAGGTAGAAAATAGAAAGCAGGATAATAAAAATAAGAAAATTTTAGTACATAAAAATAGGCTAAAACTATAGGAATAAGATCATTAATTTTCTTTCCACTGATGTTTGTTGGGTTAACTCATAAATATATAATTCAAAAATTTTTGCCTGGTTTTTATGTGTTAACATGATGCACAAATAAACGAAAAAAATAATTCAAAAAATGTTTACTTAATTAACTCATAAAAATAAGTATGTACACAAAAGCTAAAATACTTACCAAAGTAACTTATGAAATTATATGACACAAATAAACAAACAAAAAGAAATTGGTATTGCAATATAATAAACCCACACTGAAAAGTAAGGGAAAGAAACTCAAAATCTAAGCAAGCCATAATAGCTAGTTAAATCGAAGTTTTACACATTTATATCTATAAAACTCTTTGAGGTGGAAGGTGTGGTATATAAAAACCAAATCAACTTCTTTTTAAATAAATTCTTTTCCCACACTCGCTTACAAATATGAAGTGTTTCTGCCAGCAATGCATTTTTATGCTTATTGAATATGTATGTGCGTAGCAAGCTCGATCGAAGTGTTATGTCTATATGTTTATGCCGCTGCATTGATCGAATTCAAATGCCCTTACATATATACATGTACCTAGCATATAAGAATTATAATAAATATGTATTTTAGTAAATAAAACTTTCTTCTTTAAATGGTCATCTAACCGCCTGGGCGATTTTGACCGTCCAACATAGCTCGCCAGTCGTTTCTTCGTTGCGCCAACTGGCGATAATTGGAAACACCGCGGGATCGCAAATCGGTCTCCACTTGGTCCTTCCATCGGAGTGGTGGTCTTCCTCTTCCTCTGCTTCCACCGGCGGGTGCCGATAAGAATACATTCTGGGCTGGAGCATCTTCGCTCATTCGCACTACGTGGCCTAGCCAGCGAAGCCGCTGTGTTTTAATTCGCTGAACTATGTCGGCGTCTGCGTAAAGTTCATACAGCTCATCATTAAATCTTCTTCGGTACTCGCCGTAGCCAACGCGTAGAGGTCGACAAATCTTTTGAAGAACCTTTCTCTCGAATACTCCCAGAGCCGCCTCATCAGATGTTGTTAGTGTCCACGCTTCTGCACCATATAGCAGGACGGGTGCGATGAGTGACTTGTAGAGTGTTATTTTCGTTCGTCGAGAGAGGACTTTACTTTTCAATTGCCTACTCAGTCCGAAGTAGCATTTGTTTGCAAGAGTGATTCTTCATCGGATTTCTAGGCTAACATTATTGTTGGTGTTAATGCTGGTTCCCAGGTAAACAAAGTCCTTTACTATTTCGAAATTATTGCTGCCAACAGTGGCTTGGTTGCCAAGGCGCGAATGCGCTGACTCTTTGCATGATGACAGAAGGTACTTCGTTTTGCCCTCGTTCACCACCAATCCCATTTTCTCCGCTTCTTTTTCTAATTTGGAGTAAGCAGAGGTTACGGCGCGGTTGTTAAGGCCAATGATATCAATATCGTCAGCATATGCCAACAGTTGCACGCTTTTATAAAATATTGTTCCAGCGCGGTTAAGTTCTGCAGCTTGTATTATTTTCTCCAGCATTAAATTAAAGAAATCACACGTTAGGGGGTCACCCTGTCTGAAACCTCGTTTAGTTTCGAACGGCTCGGAGAGGTACTTCCCAATTCTGACCGAGCTGGCGGTGTTGCTCAAGGTCATTTTGCATAGCCGTATAAGTTTTGCGGGGAAAACCAAATTCAGACATAGCGGCATATAGGCAGCTCCTTTTCGTGCTATCGAAAGCGGCTTTAAAACCAACAAAGAGATGATGTGTGTCGATTCTCTTTTCACGGGTTTTTTCCAAGATTTGGCGTATTGTAAAAATCTGGTCGATGGTAGATTTACCGGGTCTGAAGCCACACTGATAAGGTCCAATCAGTCTGTTCACATCAGGCTTCAGTCTTTCGCACAATAGGACCTTATATGCGATATTCAAAAGGCTGATTCCGCGATAGTTGGCGCAGTTTGCAGGATCCCCTTCTTGTGGATTGGGCAGAGAACACTTAGATTCCAATCGTCAGGCATGCATTCATCCGACCAAATTCTGCATAGAAGCTGATGCATGCGCCTTACCAGCTCCTCGCCTCCGTGTTTGAATAGCTCAGCAGGCAAACCATCAGCGCCAGCTGCTTTATGGTTTTTCAATTGGGATATTGCTATTCGCACCTCATTATAGTCGGGTTGTGGAACGTCAATTCCATCATCTTCGATTGTGGGCTCGGGTTCGGCATCTTCTCTGGTTTCTTGCTCAGTTTCTCCATTCAAAAGGGCAGGGAAGTGATCCCTCCATATTCTGAGTGTTCTCTGAACATCGGTCACCAGGTCGCCGTTCTTATTCTTACAGGAGTATGCCCCGGGTTTGAAATCTTCTGTTATTCGCCGAATTTTTTGATAGAATTTTCGGGCATTATTCCCGTTGGCCAGCATCTCAAGCTCCTTTATTTCACGCTTTTCTGCCTCTCTTTTTTTTTGGCCCGGAAAAGCCGCCTCGCTTCCCTCTTCAACTCGCGGTAGTGTTCACACACACTCCTCGTTGCATTCGATCTCAGCGTTGCCTTGTAGGCTTCGTCCTTTCTTTTCGTTGCAGCGCGGCACTCTTTATCATCATACCAGTTGTTTCTTCGCGTTCGCCGGAATCCAATTACTTCTTCGGCTGCGGTACGGAGTGCTCCTGAGATATGATCCCACTGATCATGCATTCCACTAGGTTGAATTGTGCTCTCGGAGAGCAGGTGTGAGAGGCGATCTGCGAAATAATTGGCGGTCTGTTGCGATTGCAGCTTTTCGACGTCCAGCTTTCCCTGCGTTTTTTGTTGCACCTGTTTTGTCGTACAGAGGCGGGTACGAATCTTGGCTGCTACTAGGTAGGGATCAGAGTCGATGTTAGGTCCTCGTATTGTGCGAACATCTAAAACGCTGGAAGCATGCCGTCCGTCTATCACAACGTGGTCGATCTGGTTGCGTGTTTTTCGATCGGGGGACAGCCATGTAGCCTGATGGATCTTCTTGTGCATAAACCTAGTGCTGGATATGACCATGTTTCGGGCACCGGCGAAGTCGATCAGCCTGAATCCATTTGGCGAAGTCTGATCATGGAGACTGAACTTCCCGACAGTGGGGCCAAATACACCCTCCTTATCCACTTTGATATCATGACGGGAGCAGCGCTCGTATGCTTCTTCCAGGCGCTCGTAGAATACATCCTTTTCCACGTCGTCCTTCTCTTCCGTCGGTGCATGAGCGCAGATAAACGATATGGTGAAAAATCGTACTTTTATGCGGATTGCAGCGAGACGCTCGTTCACGGGTGTGAACGACAGTACTCAGTGACGGAGTCTCCCTCCCACCACAAATCCCACGCCGAATCTGCGCTTGCCCGCTCCAGTAGATGTTGCAAGGTGTTTTGATCGTGTTTCCTCGCCCCGTCCATTGCATCTCTTGTATGGCAGTGATGTCAGCTTTTGGTTTCCTCAGGACCTCAACCAGCCGGGCAGCGGCAACTTCCCTATTAAGGGATCGGACATTCCAGGTACATGCCCTTATCTCATAATCCTTATTTCGTTTGCGGGTGTTGTCATCTAAAAAAGGGGTTCTCATATCCGAGGCTTTGTTGTTGAATTTCATTGGAACGTTGTTTTATGTGGTGGGTCCCAAACCCAACGCACAACCCGTTTCACGGGAGGTTGAATTCTATTACACGTTTGTATAGCGAGCCGCTTGGTCCAAGACAGACGCCCGCTTGCAGCCGCACCACCTGGTGATCAGACGCTGCTGTTTGAACCCCCCAGCAAGCCCTTAAACCGATTATGTCGGAGTGGCCTTACCAGGTTATCGCCTTCTCACGTTTAGCTCACCACAAAACGGGTGTTCGGTGGTTACCCAGAGGATACTTGGGCGCAAAGCCCGGAAGTAATGAGCTGCTTGAACCGCATGCAAAAGAATCGCTCTGGCCATTCCCAGGTGAATGGCGATCAGAAACTTTCGCCACTTGCGTGGACTTCTGCACACGGCCCCACCCTCCAACTTAAAAATAAACTTTACATAAGCCAAAATTGTATAAAAGCAGAGAAGACTTGAATAAAGAGGCAATTACTGCTCAACCTTAAAACTCTACACTTTTGAACTAATTCTACAAAACTTTTGTTGCCCCTTCCTGCTCACGCCTTAGGGCGTCCCGTGGCCAACGTCGATCCATCTTTTAGATGTGAGCAATGCTGAGCGACAGCCCACCCCCTTCCACTTACAACCTCCCCTTCTTATTCCAGCACTAGCAAAAATGTAAGTCAAAGCCACCAGCTCCTGGTCCCTTACACCATGTGCACTGTTTATCGGTTGGACACCTGCCACATCAGTCAAATGCAACTCTTGCCTTGGCCTATGTCTCCTGCTTATATGTTCTCAACTTGGTAACAGGAACTTATGGACTGATACGTACGTTGGGCCATATTGTCGAGCTACGCAACCTACACCGTCGACCGATTTGCCTCCTGCCGGTGGTCCGGATCCCTCTTCTTCTAGATTGTGACAGGCATACGCACCAGTCCTTGACTCACAGTGTGATTATTTCTCTTCCTTCGCACTGTCGTGTCCTCCAATTGAACTGGAACGGCCTAACCGGCAAGGTTAGTGAAATAGCGAGCTTCATGAAGCGTAAAATATCAAGATTGCTACGATTCGGGAAACAAAGCTCTGTCCCCGATCAGATCTTCGGACCTGTGACGGCTACAACATCCATCGGTGTGACCGTGAGAGAGGACTTGGGGAGGGACTCGCCTTCATCACTCATCAATCTGTGCAATATCGTCAATTTGATCCCGATGTCGACCCGAGGGACAACACCTTAGAACGTCAAGGTATGGTCGTCCGGTCAGGCGATGTCGATCTCGAAATAATTAACATTTATATATCTCCTGTCACCTGTTGTCGTACAGGTAGATGGTAGGGGACGGGAACTGCTGAACAAATATATGACTCGACGTTCTAAACTGTTAACGGGGATGCCCACGAGAG
Organism: Merzomyia westermanni; assembly: GCA_949987695.1. Lineage (NCBI taxonomy): Eukaryota > Metazoa > Arthropoda > Insecta > Diptera > Tephritidae > Merzomyia > Merzomyia westermanni. The sequence continues at coordinate 135,050,707 of OX465289.1, forward strand.
TCTCGGTAAATTGCTCTAGCTCGCCAGACCTTACAATCGTCAGAGCTGGTCTCATTAACTGCGTTGACTGCCGACCGACGCTAACTCTTGCATCGATTTATTTACCGATAGTCCTCTCATTTGGTCGCCCCACCTGATTTGTCACTTCTGAAAATCGCACCTTCATTAATTTCAGCAAAGCTGATTGGGTTGATTTTCTTAACTTTACTGAGAGCACCTTCGCTGCTTTTCTCATCCCGTCTGACGTACGAGAAGGGGAAAAAGCGTTTCGCATGGTCATAGCTTCAGCCTCAAATCAATACATTCCGTCAGGTAAAATCAAGGAGGTGCGCCCGTATTTCCCCGAACAGGCAGCTGCTGGTTGGCAAATGAACGTGATCATGTGCGACGTTTGGACCCTACAGATCCCCAAATTCAAGATCTCAATGCGGAAATCAGACCGCTGGTTGATCAACACAAACCTCTCTGCTGGTGTTGGAAAACTATGGTCCACTGTTAAATCCTTGTCAAATTCGACCAAACCTAACGACAAAATATCCATCACCTTTGGTGATAAGGTACAGTCGAAACCGAAAAGATGCGCGAGCGCTTTCTGACTGCAATTTGTACTGTATCCTCCGGTTGACAAGGAAACTAGACGAGCCAGCAGGGAAGTGTACAAACGCAAAAACGCCATTACCACTAAGATAGGTGTCGGTCTCAACCAACATCGTCCAAATGACAGGACTGTGCTTCGATATGGTCAACCATGCGCAACTCATTAACGACCTGGAAGCCTCATCTCTTCCCCCTTGTCTAAAGCGTTGGACCGCCAACTATCTGAGTGGTCGGCACTCATCGGTTAAATTCAGAGGCGAAAGATCAAAACCACGTATAATCAAACAAGGGGTGCCACAGGATGGTGTCCTTTTGTGGTGGAGCTTTTGTTCAATTACAGCAGCACCCGGACTGAAAATCCGCCTCCCAGGAGAATAAGGAGTCATCTCTATAAGCACTATGATGAGATCCGGCATCATGTTTTCTCGCCGTTTGATCCAAAGGTGCATCGGCGGGCTTTCAATCTCATCGACACTGAGCCGGTAAACTATTTTGTCAGCTCTCTTTCAGTGAACGCCGTCCTACAGGCACAAACTCCACCTGTGACCTGTGGATACTGTAACAGCCTAAACTCTTATCTATTCAGACTGACCCCTGACATGCCAAATGTCTGCCCGGCATGCGGCGTGTCTCCCCATGACACTAACCAGCTTTTCATCTGCTCCACTGAGCCTACTTTTCTAACAGCAATTGGGCAAGGGAGCTGATATTTTAGGCAGGTTAAATAGTTGCTACAACAACAAGAACCCGACCCCACAATCGAAGATGATGGAATTATTGTTCCCCCACCCGACTTTAACGAATAGCAAATATTGCGATAGAAAAAAAAACAAAGCCACGGGAAATACGTTAGTAATGAAACACAAAATATTAATATTTGAACTAAACAACGTTTATTCAAATAGCACGACTGTTCGATTTCCGGTCTCCTCTTAAACTAAAAATTAAAATTTAATGAGAGATGTAACTAAGCTTAAGTTTTGCAAATATGTAGGATAACGGTTAATATTATTTACTGTTGCTAGTTGTTTAAAGATAGTTAAAAGAATGGTTAATGCAGAAAGCTAAGTAATATAAAAATATGTAAAATAAAGGTAAGAAAAGGCGAGGTAAGTACTTATATGTATGTAACTTATCCTTCGTTAAAATGGAGGAATTAACTACTAATAACAATGTAATTTTTTTTTTTGCAGAAGTTTTTGAATAAGGGTTAAAAATATTTGGTTTTGTTTTGTTTTAGTTTCCGCAGTTTTCTTCTAATGTTTTGAAATTCATTTCACCGTCATGTCTGAATTTTCTCCTAATATTAGACGAGTGAGTATTATTTAAATTATGCAACTTATATTTTATATATCCTATTATTTATACAGGGTGTTTTTTTTACAGGTTTGTTTTTCGAATAGAGATAAAACTGGCATTTTGTGGTCAAATCTGGCAACTCTAATGTCATTTATGTTCAGTTTGGTTTGCCATTTCATCATGAACAGGTTGACAAAAGAACAACGCTTGCAAATCGTGCAAATTTATTTCGAAAATAATGGTTCAGTTCGCGAAGTTTACCGTGAGCTCCGTCCATTTTATGGTCGACATAATCGTCCATCAGAGCAATTAATTCGGTTAACCATGGATCGTTTTCGCACTACGTTTACTCTATGTGATAATACGCATCCGCAGAGACGTCGAACAGTGCGCACCGAAGAAACAATTGCCGCTGTAGAGCAAAGTGTTGAAGAGGACCCGAATGAATCGATTCGCCACCGTGCACAGCAATTGGAGCTTTGTCCATCAACTTTATGGAAGATTTTGCGCAAAGATCTTGGCTTGCGACCTTACAAGATCCAGCTTGTGCAAGAATTAAAGCCGCGAGACCATGCAATGCGTCGTGATTTTGGTGTATGGGCCGAAAATGAGATTGATTTCGATGCTGATTTTCATCGCAAAATTTTGTTCAGTGATGAGGCTCATTTTTGGTTGAATGGCTACGTCAACAAGCAAAATTGCCGCATTTGGAGTGAAGAGAATCCACATGAGACCCTTGAAACGCCATTACATCCACAAAAACTGACTGTTTGGTGTGCTCTATGGGCTGGTGGAGTCATTGGGCCATACTTCTTCCTCAATAATGCTGGAGAGGCAGCTACCGTTAATGGAGACCGGTATAGAGCCATGATAACCGACTATTTTGTTCCCGAATTGGATGGCATGAATGTGGATGAGTTGTGGCTCCAACAAGACGGCGCTACATGCCACACAGCGCACGTCACAATCGATTTATTGAAGGAAACATTCGATGAGCGCATAATTTCGCGGAATGGACCTGTCAATTGGCCACCAAGGTCGTGTGATTTGACACCATTGGATTATTTTCTTTGGGGATATGTGAAGTCGCTCGTCTACACCAACAAACCAGAAACGTTAGGGGAATTGGAAGCCAACATTCGTGGCGTTATTGCCGACATACGGCCCCATATGCTCGAAAAAGTGGTTGAAAATTGGACCTGTAGAATTGGCTTTATTCGAGCCAGCCGCGGCGGCCACATGCCCGAAATCATATTTAAACATTAATGGCATAAAATTATCCTTCCCATAAAGCCAAATTGATGGACCTTAAAACGATTTTCTTGTGTTTTATTTCAATTCGAAGTTCTATACCCCTAAAAAAAACACCCTTTATATCCTACTTATTTTTTATATATCCTACAGGGTGGCTAATGAAAGCCGCTACCAAAAAAAAATTAAATAACTTTTTTTCTATTTAATGAATCTGGTAAATTTTTTTTGTATTTTGCAGATTGACTTTTACATTTAACAAAAATGGATAACTGGGACACTGAAACAAGAATTTGGACTGTCCGCCGCTATCACGCACTGGAGTCCGTAGTTTCGGTTCAAAGAGAGTATAGGCGCACGTTTGGCGGCAATCCTCCGAGCAGATGGACCATAATAAGACTTGGAAACAATTTTTCCGAGCATGGGACAGTCAACAGAAGACCTTACCATCGAAACCCTTCAGTTCGAACGGAGGAAACAATCGCTGCCATACAAAACAATCCACGTGTTTCGACAAGAAGCTTATCTGCTCAAGTGGGTGTAAGCAGACAGTCATTACAGTCAATTATGCACAAAGATTTGGACTTATTCCCATATAAAATTCAAATGGCCAACAAACTGAACTTTGCAGACTTCCGATTCGCTTGGAATTTTGCCAGAAGATGCTTCAAATGGTGGAAGAGGATGGAAACATGTTGAACTGTCTTTTCATGTCTGACGAGGCCCATTTCGATTTAAACGGCAACATAAACAAACAAAATTGTCGAATATGGAGTGCTTCCAACCCACAGATACTCCATGAGGCGGAATTGCATCCACTTCGTGTCACAGTGTGGTGTGCAGTTTCATCACGCTGCATTGTCGGGCCCTACTTCTTCGAAGAAAACGGTCACACCGTTACGGTTACTGGAGACCGTTACTTGAGCATGTTGAGAGAGTTTTTCTATCCAGAATTACGCCGAATGAGAATTTCTTTCAACTCTGTGTGGTTTCAGCAAGATGGTGCAGCTCCTCATATAGCCCAACCTGTTATGACAGAATTGCGACGAAAATTTCCCAATAAGCTGATATCCAGAAACTCCACATTCCGTTGGCCACCCAGGTCGCCTGACCTTACTGCACCTGACTTTTTCTTGTGGGGTTATTGCAAACAGGAAGTCTTCAAAGCAAAACCAACAAATTTGAATGAACTAAGGCAATCCATTCGAGAAACAATTGCGGCTATTCCTGTCTCAACTCTCCAAGCAGTAATGAACAACTTTTTGGTAAGATGCCGAACATGCATCGACGAGCAGGGGGGGCATTTAAATTCCATTATTTTTAAAACTAATTAAGCTATATTTAATAAAATTTAATGACCTTTAACATGAATAAAAGAAAAATGAATTCCATACACTGAAAAAAAATTATTTGAGTTTCTTAATGTAGCAAAATTCATCAGCCACCCTGTACTTGTCGTATAATTGTTTCTTTTCTGATTTCGCCTTGTAATATACATTTGTTTTTTTACAAGGTTGTTATTATAAATTTGATTTTTAGCACAATTTCCAAACTCAACGTTTAAAGGCTTTTCTTTTTTATTACAGAATGATAACACTTATTGTGAAATTCAATTGCTTTGCCTACTTTGTCTTTTATGTTAAGATTTTTATGTGTAATTGTCATCGTTCTTATTTTTTCACTTAAGGTATGTATTATGCAACCTCTCAATATCCGCGTTTCCAGTGTGATTATTGGGCTTAACTAAATGCAATTCTATATTTTCACTCCTGAAATAATCCTTAATGTTTACACATTTGAATTCATTATCACAAAGTAATTTACCGAAATGACCATTCTGGAACTTATATAACCGTTATTTTTCTAAAATCGTTTGATTATTTTTATCTTTTAGATAAAAAACCGTGCCAAATTTAGAAAAACGATAAATAAAAGTAAGAAAATTCAACTTAGAATTTGTATAAATGCCCATGTGTACTAGCTAACTTTTTGTCGTCTTATTGTATCTAACTATTAGTTGGTTTCAAAGTCATTCAGTGTTTAATCGAAAAATTGTATCTAAATTTTTTTTTTAAATATTTGCTATCAAATGAATGGTATTTCTTTATGTATCATTTTTTTTCATTAGAATCAATACATTTTCATTTCATATTTCTATTTCATTGAAAATTTGCATGCCTCAAAATGGTTATGGCTTAAAACATTGGTTTCCGACCATGTTTTGAGAGCAGGGTATCCACATATTTATACATGATACACATGAACACACATTTACCATAATATAATAAAAATGTATGTATTAATTAACTAATAAGTATAGGAATCAGTAGCTCGATTCTGTAACTATTTTAACGCCAGGTGTTAGCGTTAACTTTGCCTAACACCATTTTTAACGCTTTTCCGTATTCGCTAACTTTTAACCACACCAAAAGTGTTAGCTAACACTTTTTGTGTGGTTAGCTCTCGCGGATTATTTTCGAGGTGTTAACGATAGCGTTAATATATTTACTACAAGTGTTTTAGCGTTTGGAAAAAGTAAAAAAATTAGTTTTGAGTTTTTTGCATGTAATTTAGGGCTAAATACGTTTGAACACCAGTATTTCCACATTTTATCACTATCAAGAGTCAGATGTTTAGCGGCATTAAAGAAGAGTTACAGAATCGCATTTTCGTTAAGAGCAAACGCCAAAATTTGGCGATAAGCTTAACGCTCGGCGAGTGGTTAAAAGTTACAGAATCGGGCTACAGAAGTACCAAAAATTGCTTAGTATTGAGCTGATTACAACTCAACATAAAAGTATTGCCTTGACCCCAGCACAAAAATGATTTATTTTAGGGAAAAGTCACATACCATTGGAACCGTCTTAATTTGTACCACCTGAAAATATGTGTAGCATAATTTGTAACCCTTCGGAAAATGGAAAAAATTACGAAAACCCCAAATGTTGGAAAACATATACTCCTGGCACAAAAATGTTTTATTTTCTAAGAAAAAATTATGGAAATGGATCTCTTTCAATTTGAACCGTCAAAAAATATAAAAATTATAATTTGTACCCCCTCGGAAAATGAAAAAATTTCGAAAAACCAAAATGTTGAAAAACATATACTCCTGGCACAAAAATGTTTCATTTTCTAAAAAAATAATGTACTCGTGAAATGAGCTCAAGGCCAAGAGAGAAATTTTGGCACGCATTGCTAACCACTGGTTTTGATGGTTTTGATGTCATCTAAACTCCTAGTTCTATTCTTCTTTACCATATGCATGAACCACTTCCGCCATTTGACAGCTAGTAGTGTGATCATGATGGATTTTTTGACAGATCTCTTTTATCAGCAGAACTGCCTTACCGCGTGCTCTCGGTTTGTGTTAACGTTTTTTTTTTTTTGTATACCAACAATTTTTGTTGATTTTCGGCCTGTACATTTTCAAGTATTCATGAAATGAGCTCAAGGCCAGGAATAATAATTTTTCACTTGTTGAATTTTTATGAAAATTATTATTGTTTTTATTTCTTGATAGTCATTTTTATTTAATTATTAAAAGTTTTTTTTTTTTTAATTTAATAGAGTAGGAAAAATGTTTAGAGACAACCGCCATAGCTTTTCTTATAGATCCATTTCGGAAGCTGCTAAGCTTCTTTATCAATTATAGAAATAGATTTCTCTCAATTTGTACCATCCTAAAAAAAAAAATGCTTGAGATGCTGGCCAACGGGAATAATGCCCGAAAATTCTATCAAAAAATTCGGCGAATGACAGAAGGTTTTAAACCCAGGGCAAACTCCTGTAAGAATGAGAACGGCGACCTGGTGGCCGATGTTCAGAGAGCACTCAGAATATGGAGGGATCACTTCTCTGCCCTTTTAAATGGAGAAACTGAGCAAGAAACCAGAGAAGATGCCGAACCCGAGCCCACAATCGAAGATGATGGAATTGACGTTCCACAACCCGACTATAATGAGGTGCGAATAGCAATATCCCGATTGAAAAACAATAAAGCAGCTGGCGCTGATGGTTTGCCTGCTGAGCTATTCAAACACGGAGGCGAGGAGCTGGTAAGGCGCATGCCTCAGCTTCTATGCAGAATATGGTCGGATGAATGCATGCCTGAAGATTGGAATCTAAGTGTTCTCTGCCCAATCCACAAGAAGGGGATCCTGCAAACTGCGCCAACTATCGCGGAATCAGCCTTTTGAATATCGCATATAAGGTCCTATCAAGCGTATTGTGCGAAAGACTGAAGCCTGATGTGAACAGACTGATTGGACCTTACCAGTGTTGCTTCAGACCTGGTAAATCTACCATCGACCAGATTTTTACAATACGCCAAATCTCGGAAAAAACCCGTGAAAAGAGAATCGACACACATCATCTCTTTGTTGATTTTAAAGCCGCTTTCGATAGCACGAAAATGACCTATATGCCGCTATGTCTGAATTTGGTTTTCCCCGCAAAACTTATACGGCTATGCAAAATGACCTTGAGCAACACCGCCAGCTCGGTCAGAATTGGGAAGTACCTCTCCGAGCCGTTCGAAACTAAAAGAGGTTTCAGACAGGGTGACCCCCTAACGTGTGATTTCTTTAATTTAATGCTGGAGAAAATAATACAAGCTGCAGAACTTAGCCGCGCTGGAACAATATTTTATAAAAGCGTGCAACTGTTGGCATATGCTGACGATATTGATATCATTGGCCTTAACAACCGCGCCGTAACCTCTGCTTACTCCAAATTAGAAAAAGAAGCGGAGAAAATGGGATTGGTGGTGAACGAGGGCAAAACGAAGTACCTTCTGTCATCATGCAAAGAGTCAGCGCATTCGCGCCTTGGCAACCAAGCCACTGTTGGCAGCAATAATTTCGAAATAGTAAAGGACTTTGTTTACCTGGGAACCAGCATTAACACCAACAATAATGTTAGCCTAGAAATCCGACGAAGAATTACTCTTGCAAACAAATGCTACTTCGGACTGAGTAGGCAATTGAAAAGTAAAGTCCTCTCTCGACGAACGAAAATAACACTCTACAAGTCACTCATCGCACCCGTCCTGCTATATGGTGCAGAAGCGTGGACACTAACAACATATGAGGAGGCGAAAGATTTGTGGACCTCTACGCGTTGGCGACGGCGAGTACCGAAGAAGATTTAATGATGAGCTGTATGAACTTTACGCAGACGCCGACATAGTTCAGCGAATTAAAACGCAGCGGCTTCACTGGCTAGGCCACGTAGTGCGAATGAGGGAAGATTCTCCAGCCCAGAAGGTATTCTTATCGGCACCCGCCGGTGGAAGCAGAGGAAGAGGGAGACCACCACTCCGATGGAAGGACCAAGTGGAGACCGATTTGCGATCCCTCGGTGTTTCCAATTGGCGCCAGTTGGCGCGACGAAGAAACGACTGGCGAGCTATGTTGGACGGTCAAAATCGCCCAGGCGGTTAGATGACCATTTAAAGAAGAGAAGAAAATAAAAAAATTGTAATTTGTACCCTTTCGGAAAATGAAGAAACCTTCGAAAAGCAAGATGTTGAAAAACATACCCTACAAGAAACCCTGATTATATTTACTAACTCACTCCCACTCTAAATTGACATTGCTGTAGGTATATTGATCAAAATACTGATACTCAATTGAAAGTAAGTGCCCTGCTAGACCGAGCTGACGGAAACACGTATACTCTAACATAATTTCTGACACTACTAACACACTCTCGATATTTTTCTTCTGTTATTCTTTCTCTTGAAAGTTCGCACAACAAGAAGAAGAGTAACGCGCATAAAATGCCGCGAAATTTGTGAAACCCAGGCGTGGAATTTTTGCTGCTGAAAAATATTAAAAATATAAATATATTTATTGATTTTATCATTAAAAGTGCTAGAATGAATAAAAGGCATTTGAAGAGCAGCCTTAGCAGTGAAAAAAAAAAAAATTATTGATTCTGAGAATTCGGGATGTGTGCAAATGGTTACGGAAGCCAATGAAAATGTGGTTGCTGTTGTGGAAAGTGGAAGTGATAATGATTGTGTATTAAGTCACAATATTCTTCAAGATGTGTTAGGGCATAAACAAATTTTGTCAAAATTGGTTTTCATCCGAATTCTGTCGCATTTCCCGAAACCTGAGTGAAGTGGCTCACTGGAAAGCAACAGAATTCAGGCAGTTCTTATTATATACGGGAATCTTTATTTTAAAAGATTGTGTTAATGATAAGCTGGACTTTATAGTTTTGCTTTTGAATAGTGGCAATTCGACTACTTTCTAAGGAAAGATCTTGCTGTACGGAGGCACAGATTGAGTTAGGCTTCTCTAACTGATTTCCCAGTGAACTTGATAACTGCCACTATGACTGTCATATGAAACATAAAATGATTATCATAAAGGTGTATTTTCAAAATTCCTCGAAATTCTAGTCTGGCGTATTCAACTATCGTTTCCTTTGTTGTACGTCAAACGGAATTTCAAGGGTGGCGAAAGAGCTTAAATTAAATTCAGTTCTCTGTAGGAATCCTCTAGAATTACACGATTATCGCTTCCGAGTAAAACACTAATATTGGGACGATAATCTCTCTGGCAAAATTTGACAGATATTTAGATGCTGTGGTACGGCCCTCGCGATAATCTCTCTGGAAAAATTTGACAGATATCTATATGTACCTACTTATAATTTCAAGGTTGAAATTGGCTGACCGATCAAGAACTGAGCTATGACAATTAGCATTGAAAGCATTCAACAGCTCCATTCTTACTCGTTACTATTGCCAATTGCCATAGCTCAGTTCTCACTGAAAAATTATAGGAAAACTTGAAATTCAACTATTACTGCAAAGCACAAAGGCATAGAGCTGCTGGATATTTATACCTTTCATAAACATGAAATGGTATTATAACTTTGGCCCGATGTTTGTACGTATGAGAAGAAGAAGAGATAAACTCAACAATAAGTATACCGAAATAATCAGGGCGATGAGCTGAGTCGATTTAGCCATGTCTGTCTGTGCCACCGATAGTTTCGATAACTGGGTTTTGGGCTATAAATTTTGCAATTCAAAAGCTGGGAACGTTAAATCTTGCAGGCTAGGTACATATAATATATGTAGTATGTGTAGTGAACATTCACACAAATCGGAACAAAAGAACATATAGCTCCCATATAATCGATAGTTTCGATAAATGTGTTTTGGCCTATAACTGTTGGAATTAAAAAGCTAGGAACGTAAAATTTTGCAGGTTTGGTGCATATTATATATGTAATGTGCGTAGTTAAAATCACACAGATCGGAGCAAAATAACATATAGCTCCCATATAATCGATAGTTTCGATAAATGGGTTTTAGCCGATAACTGTTTCAATTAAAGCTAGGAACGTAAAATTTTTGAAGATTTGGTAAATATTATGTATGTAATGTATGTAGTGAAAATCACCCAGATCGGACCAACATAACATATTGCTCCCATACAATCGATTGTTCGGATAAATGGGGTTTGGGCTATGTATCTTTAAATTAACAGTTTTGCGGAGTTAGTAGTAATTGTGAATAAGGATCAGACACTTACATATATCCGTGATGCGTATTCATGAAAGGTATAAAGTCTTCGGCACAGTCGAAGACAGCCCTTTCCTTACTTTTTTATATTGATTTCTTACGATTTTCTTAAAAAATTATAATCTAAATTGTCAGTTAAATGAAAGACATTGCAAAATTTGTTAGAGTAATAGCACAATTCAAAATATGTAATGGCTTTGCGATAAAATTTTATTATTTCATTTGACTCACCTTTCGCATCCGCCATTTGCAAGTATGTTATAAATTTCCCTGCTTTGTTATTTTGTTGTAACGATAAAAACACTGCCCGAAGGTTTTGGGGAGTGCTGTCGAACTGACAGTCCTTGGCCGGATATGAATCCAGTACGCTCCGGTACTCCCTTGCGGTACTGCACGACTGTCGTGGTAGCGATTTGGTATGCCAGTGGAACCTTCTAGGCCGTGTCACCATAAGGAAGGAGAGATGGGTTATGAGAGGTGAGATGCATCATATCCGTAGATCAACCATCGAGTTGCACGTCATTACCTTTGTGTATTTTAGTCGCCTCTTACGACCGGTATGCCTACCTCGGTTATATTCTAAACCCCTAACCCGCAGGGGGTACAAATTTCCCTCGCAGCCGCCATCACAATCGGTGCTCTTTCGGGTTTTTCTTTTAGTAGTGAATCTTGGAAGTAAACTTAAAAATGTTGAAACAAAAAGCGGTATTGTGAATTGGCAACAAAAAAATATTTTCTTGGAGTTTTATATTTAGGCAGCAATTTTAAGAAACCACCACCTCACAGAGACCGGAAACAAACAAATTTATAACATTTTAAGTTTTAATTAAGTTATTTGAAAAAATAAATGTTTTCTTAACAAAAAGGAACAGTAATGTACCATTTTTGACAATTTATAACAATGGTCAGCTGTGAAAGTTGCATGGTTAGTACTGACAGTTTGACAGTCATGATAATATTAAAGTCAGCACTGATGCAATAAATAGAGTACCCGTGTGCAATAAAGATATATGTACTAAAGGGAGACAAAATCTCACACGTACACAGTTGTTTACATTAGCTTTGCGCAAGCCTCCTTGAGTCTGTGATATAAAGTTTGTTTGGAGTACTGTTCATTAGACTGACAGTACTGACTATCACATGTTATGTCAAATGACAGTCAGTGTTCTTGAGGGGAGAGTATAGTCCTGACACGAAAGTAAATACTAAAGATATACCTGAACTGCTCGCTCTTGTTCAGTTTATTGGACTAGCACTGACGGTTAAGGCTGGTTTTCATTAGGTCAAATTTTATCGACTATTTCGAAATTATCTACTATGCTTTTATATTACGCTTGAATCTATGAAACGCTTTTACGCTATGAAATCAACCCTGTAATCTTCGAAGAAAATAGCGAATCGCATTCAAAAGAGTAGCCATATTGGTTGTTTTTCTGTTAATTGTTTACGAACACCACCGAGTGCTAAAACACGTCAAAAAATTTAAAAAACGATGCGCTTTGACCTCGGTATCAATAATCTTAAATCGGAAAATATATATTTTATTTCTGTTAAGAGATATTTGCCATTTGCCATTTTTATGTGGTTCTTGTAATTACACATATGGGGTGTTACGAAGAGTGCAGAAGTGTGTTCTGCGCAGATATCCTAAGGATCGCGTAGCCGGTGTAGGACCGGCTAAGGACTATTTTTGTGAAGCGCGGCGGAAGGCGCTAACTCATAAAGGTGTTCTGCACTTAAATATCATGGATCACGCCCCCATTTGGGATCGGACTGCCAAATTGGATTATAATTTTTAACATATATTTAGCAGAGTTGATTTTGTAAGAAAATCAGTATAAAAATATCTAACAACTCTATGCCTAAGTAATTAATTATAGTGTATGGTCCTGTGCCAAATGGTTAAAATCTTAAATTTTCACAGAGCGAAGGGAACTTCTGACATTTATCGCGGTGAATATGAACGTCAGAATTTACCCTAGCTCTTGGGGTTAGGTAAAATTTTGACAATTACGAATATGTACACATATATGCATGTGGTATTGACAATCATATTGTTTCAAATGAATTTATATGCCAACACGCCATTTAACGGTAAAATATAATTGCCCTTTTATACCAACAACCGAGAGCACGCGGTAAGGCAGTTGTGCTGACGGTGATAAAGCAGATCTGCCAAAAAATCCATAATGATCACAGTACTAACTGCCAGATGGCGGAAGAGGTTCATGCATGTGGTAAAAGAAGAACAGAATTAGGAGTTTAAATGACATCAAACCCAGCGTACTGTTAGCTTAATGGTTAGCAATGCGTGCCAAAATTTCTCTGATGAAGAAGCCTAGCAGCTTTCGAAATGGATCTATAAGAAAAGCTATGACATCTCTAAACATTGTTCCTACTCTATTCAATTAAAACAACTTTTAATAATTAATCAAAAAATAATTATTAAAAATATAAAAAGCAATGATAATTTTCATAAATATTAAAAAGTGAAAAATTATTATTATTGACCGTGAGCTCGTTTCATGAATAGGATAAAATAAATTTTTAACGGAAAAATTACGAAATATAATGGCAGAAAAAATACGTAAATTTAAAATTTATTCACAGAATATTTGCTTTCGCACGACCTTTTTTCAGATGTCAAAATTTACATTTTCATTTGGCGCACCGAAATGGAAAATATATTAACACCATAGAAAATTTGCTCACCTCATTTTACCTCTGAGTAAAATTTTTCCGACTAACACAGCCTAGATAGTATAATTAAATCTGTTCTGAACCGAATTTGTTACACAAACGCACATCTTTTTAACAAAAATTTGATTTATTTTGTAATAAAATAAATTATGAAATTTGCTGAGAGCGAGAGAGCTGGAGCCGATTTACACGCTTCAAGTCTTGAATACAAGTCCAGGCGTTTCAAGTTCTTCTTCCAATCTCCTCCCTTGTACGCAGGTTTTTTGTTTCACAATTGTTTTCAAGAAAAATTTACACATGTAAACACGAATAGAAAACACAAAAGAAAACGCAAGCAGAATTGAATTCAAAAATTACTTTGTGTAAAAGAGCTCTTAATAATCTCTCAACTTGACCAACAACAACAGTGACGCTCATTTGATATATCATAGAACTGTCATCAGTTCACAAGTGTCAACATTTTGTTTCAACATATTAAGAGCAGTGTGAAAATTTTGATGCAAGCGATCAATTATTTCTTGCAGGGTGGTTAGTCCTTGGTTAATTCTCTTAGGGCCGTTTTCTCGACTTTCTGTTAAAGACAGGATTAGTCAACCGGCGGATAAATTTGTCGCCAAGATAAATTCTACTTAATTTTCTCAACCTTTTGTTAAATACTTGTAAAAAAATTTCGAAAAGGTGGCAGCACAGTGAACGTAAGGAAATGTCAAAAACAGCTGCAAAAATGCAAAAAATTTAACAAAATTTGGGCAATTTTATTTGGAACATAATTTGCTAATTTGTGTTTGTATACTTCTTCTTCCGAACCGACAAATTTTAAAGGTTGGATTGGCTTCCTGTTAAATTTGTCGACGGGAAAACACTAACGAGCACTAGAGAAAAAAAAATTTTTTTAAAGAAGAGATAAATTTTAGCAGACAGTCGAGAAAACGGCCCTTAATAATTTTATTGTTTGGTTTGTTTTGCAAGGGGGTAAATTATTTAAATTATTGTAATTTTTGTAGTTTGAGATGGTACAAATTGAGAGCACTCTATTTCCGTATTTTTATTTTTTTTGAAAATCAAATATTTTTGTGGCAGGAGTTGGGACTTACCCACGGCACATGAACATGCGTTACAAACAGGGTAGTCCACGAGAAATCGCCGATTTCCTTGTTTCCAAGGGGTTACAAACTATAAATTTTATATTTTTGGATGGTACAAATTGTGAAGAATCTATTTCAATAATTTTTTTTTTTTGAAAATAAAACATTTTTGTGCCAGAAGTATATGTTTTTCAACATTTAGGTTTTTCGTAATTTTTTACATTTGCCGAAGGGTTGCAAATTATGCAACACCTATTTTCAGATGGTACAGATTAAAACAGTTCCAGTGGTAAGTAATTTTTCGGTGAAATAATTAATTTTTATGCTGGGGTAAAGGCAATCATAAAAGTAGTCAACTTTTAGTCAGCTGAAAACCCCTTCACTTTTTCGGCGCCATCTCCATGTAAAAGTAGTCAGCTAAACGCATCGAAAAGTAGTTGAGAGAAAGACAAAATGCAATAATAGTCGACTTATAGTTAACTGATTTCCCTACAGGGAATTTGTTTAACATCAGTAGGTGTATTTGTCAATTTAAATTTTTCCCTTATTGGATTGCGTACAATTATTTATATATTTCTGGATGAGGACTTTTAAATTTGGAATATAAACATGTCTCTTTATTCCCTCATAATTTTCATATATACCAGTGTTTACGCGACATCGGTAGCCACACGTCCCAATCCCAAAACCATAATATTCATTATACACATATTTCCTGAATTGTACATTAAATAATACTCATCATATAAATATCTGTCATGAATTGTATATTATCGCATTATAACGCATGGATTACATTCTATTATATTATCGTGTCTTATATTTAGCATTTGTTTGCAAATATTTAGTCTTTCGCACAATAGGACCTTATATGCGATATTCAAAAGGCTGATTCCGCGATAGTTGGCGCAGTTTGCAGGATCCCCTTCTTGTGGATTGGGCAGAGAACACTTAGATTTCAATCTTCAGGCATGCATTCATCCGACCAAATTCTGCATAGAAGCTGATGCAGATCGTGTTTCCTCGCCCCGTCCATCGCATCTCTTGTATGGCAGTGATGTCAGCTTTTGCTTTCCTCAGGACCTCAACCAGCCGGGCAGCGGCACCTTCCCTATTAAGGGACCGGACATTCCAGGTACATGCCCTTATCTCATAATCCTTATTTCGTTTGCGGGTGTTGTCATCTAAAAAAGGGGTTCTCATATCCGAGGCTTTGTTGTTGAATTTCATTGGAACGTTGTTTTATGTGGTGGGTCCCAAACCCAACGCACAACCCGTTTCACGGGAGGTTGAATTCTATTACACGTTTGTATAGCGAGCCGCTTGGTCCAAGACAGACGCCCGCTTGCAGCCGCACCACCTGGTGATCAGACGCTGCTGTTTGAACCCCCCAGCAAGCCCTTAAACCGATTATGTCGGAGTGGCCTTACCAGGTTGTCGCCTTCTCACGTTTAGCTCACCACAAAACGGGTGTTCGGTGGTTACCCAGAGGATACTTGGGCGCAAAGCCCGGAAGTAATGAGCTGATTGAACCGCATGCAAAAGAATCGCTCTGGCCATTCCCAGGTGAATGGCGATCAGAAACTTTCGCCACTTGCGTGGACTTCTGCACACGGCCCCACCCTCCAACTTAAAAATAAACTTTACATAAGCCAAAATTGTATAAAAGCAGAGAAGACTTGAATAAAGAGGCAATTACTGCTCAACCTTAAAACTCTACACTTTTGAACTAATTCTACAAAACATTTGTTGCCCCTTCCTGTTCACGCCTTAGGGCGTCCCGTGGCCAACGTCGATCCATCTTTTAGATGTGAGCAATGCTGAGCGACAGCCCACCCCCTCCCACTTACAACCTCCCCTTCTTATTCCAGCACTAGCAAAAATGTAAGTCAAAGCCACCAGCTCCTGGTCCCTTACACCATGTGCACTGTTTATCGGTTGGACACCTGCCACATCAGTCAAATGCAACTCTTGCCTTGGCCTATGTCTCCTGCTTATATGTTCTCAACTTGGTAACAGGAACTTATGGACTGATACGTACGTTGGGCCATATTGTCGAGCTACGCAACCTACACCGTCGACCGATTTGCCTCCTGCCGGTGGTCCGGATCCCTCTTCTTCTAGATTGTGACAGGCATACGCACCAGTCCTTGAGTCACAGTGTGATTATTTCTCTTCCTTCGCACTGTCGTGTCCTCCAATTGAACTGGAACGGCCTAACCGGCAAGGTTAGTGAAATAGCGAGCTTCATGAAGCGTAAAATATCAAGATTGCTACGATTCAGGAAACAAAGCTCTGTCCCCGATCAGATCTTCGGACCTGTGACGGCTATAACATCCATCGGTGTGACCGTGAGAGAGGACTTGGGGAGGGGCTCGCCTTCATCACTCATCAATCTGTGCAATATCGTCAATTTTATCCCGATGTCGACCCGAGGGACAACACCTTAGAACGTCAAGGTATGGTCGTCCGGTCAGGCGATGTCTATCTCGAAATAATTAACATTTATATACCTCCTGTCCCCTGTTGTCGTACAGGTAGATGGTGGGGGACGGGAACTGCTGAACAAATATATGATTCGACGTTCTGCACTGTTAACGGGGATGCCCACGAGAGTCTCGGTAAATTGCTCTAGCTCGCCAGACCTTACAATCGTCAGAGCTGGTCTCATTAACTGCGTTGACTGCCGACCGACGCTAACTCTTGCATCGATTTATTTACCGATAGTCCTCTCATTTGGTCGCCCCACCTGATTTGTCACTTCTGAAAATCGCACCTTCATTAATTTCAGCAAAGCTGATTGGGTTGATTTTCTTAACTTTACTGAGAGCACCTTCGCTGCTCTTCTCATCCCGTCTGACGTACGAGAAGGGAAAAAAGCGTTTCGCATGGTCATAGCTTCAGCCTCAAATCAATACATTCCGTCAGGTAAAATCAAGGAGGTGCGCCCGTATTTCCCCGAACAGGCAGCTGCTGGTTGGCAAATGAACGTGATCATGTGCGACGTTTGGACCCTACAGATCCCCAAATTCAAGATCTCAATGCGGAAATCAGACGGCTGGTTGATCAACACAAACCTCTCTGCTGGTGTTGGAAAACTATGGTCCACTGTTAAATCCTTGTCAAATCCGACCAAACCTAACGACAAAATATCCATCACCTTTGGTGATAAGGTACAGTCGAAACCGAAAAGATGCGCGAGCGCTTTCTGACTGCAATTTGTACTGTATCCTCCGGTTGACAAGGAAACTAGACGAGCCAGCAGGGAAGTGTACAAACGCAAAAACGCCATTACCACTAAGATAGGTGTCGGTCTCAACCAACATCGTCCAAATGACAGGACTGTGCTTCGATATGGTCAACCATGCGCAACTCATTAACGACCTGGAAGCCTCATCTCTTCCCCCTTGTCTAAAGCGTTGGACCGCCAACTATCTGAGTGGTCGGCACTCATCGGTTAAATTCAGAGGCGAAAGATCAAAACCACGTATAATCAAAGAAGGGGTGCCACAGGATGGTATCCTTTTGTGGTGGAGCTCTTGTTCAATTACTACATATCGAGGGTCCCCTCCTCACCAAAGAGTGCCTCGATTGTCCCCTACACAGATGACTGCACGACTCGACAGCATCAAGCTTCCGACCGTCACACATTCCAAAATCTTAGGGGTCACGTTCGATAACATCTTCCACTACCGTGCTCATGTAGCCGCAATTGCCAGCAAAGTACAAATCCGCAACAAACTCCTCAAGTCACTAGCTGGCAGCACTTGAGGGCAAGATAAAGAAACGTTACTGGCAACGTACAAGGCGATTGGCCAGCCGGTTCTGAGCTACGCGACGCCTATGGTCGCCGGGGCTAGAAGACATACACTAGAGGAGGCTGCAGGCCTGCCGAAACACCGCACTCAGAACTGCCACGGGGTGCCTGCTTATGTCTCCTGAACATCATCTTCATAGTGAGGCAAAAATTCTCAGAGTAAAAGAGCATAGCGAAATGCTGACCCGGCAATTTTTGTTCAACTGCCATAAACAGCAGCACCCGGACTGAAAATCCGCCTCCCAGGAGAATAAGAAGTCATCTCTATAAGCACTATGATGAGATCCGGCATCATGTTTTCTCGCCGTTTGATCCAAAGGTGTATCGGCGGGCCTTCAATCTCATCCACACTGAGCCGGTAAACTATTTTGTCAGCTCTCTTCCAGTGAACGCCGTCCTACAGGCACAAACTCCACCTGTGACCTGTGGATACTGTAACAGCCTAAACTCTTATCTATTCAGACTGACCCCTGACATGCCAAATGTCTGCCCGGCATGCGGCGTGTCTCCCCATGACACTAACCAGCTTTTCATCTGCTCCACTGAGCCTACTTTTCTAACAGCAATTGGGCAAGGGAGCTGATATTTTAGGCAGGTTAAATAGTTGCTACAACAACAAGAACCCGACCCCACAATCGAAGATGATGGAATTATTGTTCCCCCACCCGACTTTAACGAATAGCAAATATTGCGATAGAAAAAAAACAAAGCCACGTGAAATACGTTAGTAATGAAACACAAAATATTAATATTTGAACCAAACAACGTTTATTCAAATAGCACGACTGTTCGATTTCCGGTCTCTTCTTAAACTAAAAATTAAAATTTAATGAGAGATGTAGCTAAGCTTCAGTTTTGCAAATATGTAGGATAACGGTTAATACTATTTATTGTTGCTAGTTGTTTAAAGATAGTTAAAAGAATGGTAAATTCAGAAAGCTAAGTAATATAAAAATATGTAAAATAAAGGTAAGAAAAGGCGAGGTAAGTACTTATATGTATGTAACCTATCCTTCGTTAAAATGGAGGAATTAACTACTAATAACAATGTAATTTTTTTTTTTTGCAGAAGTTTTTGAATAAGGATTAAAAATATTTGGTTTTGTTTTGTTTTAGTTTCCGCAGTTTTCTTCTAATGTTTTGAAATTCATTTCACCGGCATGTTTGAATTTTCTCCTAATATTAGACGAATGAGTATTATTTAAATTATGCAACTTATATTTTATATATCCTATTATTTATATATCCTACTTATTTTTTATATATCCTACTTGTCGTATAATTGTTTCTTTTCTGATTTCGCCTTGTAATATACATTTGTTTTTTTACAAGGTTGTTATTATAAATTTGATTTTTAGCACAATTTCCAAGCTCAACGTTTAAAGGCTTTTCTTTTTTATTACAGAATGATAACACTTATTGTGAAATTCAATTGCTTTGCCTACTTTGTCTTTTATGTTAAGGTTTTTATGTGTAATTGTCATCGTTCTTATTTTTTCACTTAAGGTATGTATTATGCAACCTCTCAATATCCGCGTTTCCAGTGTGATTATTGGGCTTAACTAAATGCAATTCTATATTTTCAGTCCTGAAATAATCCTTAATGTTTACACATTTGAATTCATTATCACAAAGTAATTTACCGAAATGACTATGCTGGAACTTATATAACCGTTATTTTTCTAAAATCGTTTGATTATTTTTATCTTTTAGATAAAAAGCCGTGCCAAATTTAGAAAAACGATCAATAAAAGTAAGAAAATTCAACTTAGAATTTGTATAAATGCCCATGTGTACTAGCTAACTTTTTGTCGTCTTATTGAATCTAACTATTAGTTGGTTTCAAAGTCATTCAGTGTTTAATCGAAAAATTGTATCTAAATTTTTTTTAAAAATATTTGCTATCAAATGAATTGTATTTCTTTATGTATCACTTTTTTTCATTAGAATCAATACATTTTCATTTCATATTTCTATTTCATTGAAAATTTGCATGCCTCAAAATGGTTATGGCTTAAAACATTGGTTTCCGACCATGTTTTGAGAGCAGGGTATCCACATATTTATACATGATACACATGAACACACATTTACCATAATATAATAAAAATGTATGTATTAATTAACTAATAAGTATAGGAATCAGTAGCTCGATTCTGTAACTATTTTAACGCCAGGTGTTAGCGTTAACTTTGCCTAACACCATTTTTAACGCTTTTCCGTATTCGCTAACTTTTAACCACACCAAAAGTGTTAGCTAACACTTTTTGTGTGGTTAGCTCTCGCGGATTATTTTCGAGGTGTTAACGATAGCGTTAATATATTTACTACAAGTGTTTTAGCGTTTGGAAAAAGTAAAAAAATTAGTTTTGAGTTTTTTGCATGTAATTTAGGGCTAAATACGTCTGAACACCAGTATTTCCACATTTTATCACTATCAAAGTCAGATGTTTAGCGGCATTAAAGGAGAGTTACAGAATCGCATTTTCGTTAAAAGCAAACGCCAAAATTTGGCGATAAGCTTAACGCTCGGCGAGTGGTTAAAAGTTACAGAATCGGGCTACAGAAGTACCAAAAATTGCTTAGTATTGAGCTGATTACAACTCAACATAAAAGTATTGCCTTGACCCCAGCACAAAAATGATTTATTTTAGGGAAAAGTCACATACCATTGGAACCGTCTTAATTTGTACCACCTGAAAATATGTGTAGCATAATTTGTAACCCTTCGGAAAATGGAAAAAATTACGAAAACCCCAAATGTTGGAAAACATATACTCCTGGCGCAAAAATGTTTTATTTTCTAAGAAAAAATTATGGAAATAGATCTTTTTCAATTTGAACCGTCAAAAAATATAAAAATTATAATTTGTACCCCCTCGGAAAATGAAAAAATTTCGAAAAACCAAAATGTTGAAAAACATATACTCCTGGCACAAAAATGTTTCATTTTCTAAAAAAATAATGTATTCATGAAATGAGCTCAAGGCCAAGAGAGAAATTTTGGCACGCATTGCTAACCATTAAGCTAGTTTTGATGGTTTTGATGTCATCTAAACTCCTAGTTCTATTCTTCTTTACCATATGCATGAACCACTTCCGCCATTTGACAGCTAGTAGTGTGATCATGATGGATTTTTTGACAGATCTCTTTTATCAGCAGAACTGCCTTACCGCGTGCTCTCGGTTTGTGTTAACGTTTTTTTTTTTTGCATACCAACAATTTTTGTTGATTTTCGGCCTGTACATTTTCAAGTATTCATGAAATGAGCTCAAGGCCAGGAATAATAATTTTTCACTTGTTGAATTTTTATGAAAATTATTATTGTTTTTATTTCTTGATAGTCATTTTTATTTAATTATTAAAAGTTTTTTTTTTTTTAATTTAATAGAGTAGGAAAAATGTTTAGAGACAACCGCCATAGCTTTTCTTATAGATCCATTTCGGAAGCTGCTAAGCTTCTTTATAAATTATAGAAATAGATTTCTCTCAATTTGTACCATCCTAAAATAAAAAATGCTTGAGATGCTGGCCAACGGGAATAATGCCCGAAAATTCTATCAAAAAATTCGGCGAATGACAGAAGGTTTTAAACCCGGGGCAAACTCCTGTAAGAATGAGAACGGCGACCTGGTCGCCGATGTTCAGAGAGCACTCAGAATATGGAGGGATCACTTCTCTGCCCTTTTAAATGGAGAAACTGAGCAAGAAACCAGAGAAGATGCCGAACCCGAGCCCACAATCGAAGATGATGGAATTGACGTTCCACAACCCGACTATAATGAGGTGCGAATAGCAATATCCCGATTGAAAAACAATAAAGCAGCTGGCGCTGATGGTTTGCCTGCTGAGCTATTCAAACACGGAGGCGAGGAGCTGGTAAGGCGCATGCCTCAGCTTCTATGCAGAATATGGTCGGATAAATGCATGCCTGAAGATTCGAATCTAAGTGTTCTCTGCCCAATCCACAAGAAGGGGATCCTGCAAACTGCGCCAACTATCGCGGAATCAGCCTTTTGAATATCGCATATAAGGTCCTATCAAGCGTATTGTGCGAAAGACTGAAGCCTGATGTGAACAGACTGATTGGACCTTACCAGTGTGGCTTCAGACCTGGTAAATCTACCATCGACCAGATTTTTACAATACACCAAATCTCGGAAAAAACCCGTGAAAAGAGAATCGACACACATCATCTCTTTGTTGATTTTAAAGCCGCTTTCGATAGCACGAAAATGACCTATATGCCGCTATGTCTGAATTTGGTTTTCCCCGCAAAACTTATACGGCTATGACCTTGAGCAACACCGCTAGCACGGTCATAATTGGGAAGTACCTCTCCGAGCCGTTCGAAACTAAACGAGGTTTCAGACAGGGTGACCCCCTAACGTGTGATTTCTTTAATTTAATGCTGGAGAAAATAATACAAGCTGCAGAACTTAACCGCGCTGGAACAATATTTTATAAAAGCGTGCAACTGTTGGCATATGCTGACGATATTGATATCATTGGCCTTAACAACCGCGCCGTAACCTCTGCTTACTCCAAATTAGAAAAAGAAGCGGAGAAAATGGGATTGGTGGTGAACGAGGGCAAAACGAAGTACCTTCTGTCATCATGCAAAGAGTCAGCGCATTCGCGCCTTGGCAACCAAGCCACTGTTGGCAGCAATAATTTCGAAATAGTAAAAGACTTTGTTTACCTGGGAACCAGCATTAACACCAACAATAATGTTAGCCTAGAAATCCGACGAAGAATTACTCTTGCAAACAAATGCTACTTCGGACTGAGTAGGCAATTGAAAAGTAAAGTCCTCTCTCGACGAACGAAAATAACACTCTACAAGTCACTCATCGCACCCGTCCTGCTATATGGTGCAGAAGCGTGGACACTAACAACATATGAGGAGGCGAAAGATTTGTGGACCTCTACGCGTTGGCGACGGCGAGTACCGAAGAAGATTTAATGATGAGCTGTATGAACTTTACGCAGACGCCGACATAGTTCAGCGAATTAAAACGCAGCGGCTTCACTGGGTAGGCCACGTAGTGCGAATGAGGGAAGATTCTCCAGCCCAGAAGGTATTCTTATCGGCACCCGCCGGTGGAAGCAGAGGAAGAGGGAGACCACCACTCCGATGGAAGGACCAAGTGGAGACCGATTTGCGATCCCTCGGTGTTTCCAATTGGCGCCAGTTGGCGCGACGAAGAAACGACTGGCGAGCTATGTTGGACGGTCAAAATCGCCCAGGCGGTTAGATGACCATTTAAAGAAGAGAAGAAAATAAAAAAATTATAATTTGTACCCTTTCGGAAAATGAAGAAACCTTCGAAAAGCAAGATGTTGAAAAACATACCCTACAAGAAACCCTGATTATATTTACTAACTCACTCCCACTCTAAATTGACATTGCTGTAGGTATATTGATCAAAATACTGATACTCAATTGAAAGTAAGTGCCCTGCTAGACCGAGCTGACGGAAACACGTATACTCTAACATAATTTCTGACACCACTAACACACTCTCGATATTTTTCTTCTGTTATTCTTTCTCTTGAATGTTCGCACAACAAGAAGAAGAGTAACGCGCATAAAATGCCGCGAAATTTGTGAAACCCAGGCGTGGAATTTTTGCTACTGAAAAATATTAAAAATATAAATATATTTATTGATTTTATCATTAAAAGTGCTAGAATGAATAAAAGGCATTTGAAGAGCAGCCTTAGCAGTGAAAAAAAAAAAAAATTATTGATTCTGAGAATTCGGGATGTGTGCAAATGGTTACGGAAGCCAATGAAAATGTGGTTGCTGTTGTGGAAAGTGGAAGTGATAATGATTGTGTATTAAGTCACAATATTCTTCAAGATGTGTTAGGGCATAAACAAATTTTGTCAAAATTGGTTTTCATCCGAATTCTGTCGCATTTCCCGAAACCTGAGTGAAGTGGCTCACTGGAAAGCAACAGAATTCAGGCAGTTCTTATTATATACGGGAATCTTTATTTTAAAAGATTGTGTTAATGATAAGCTGGACTTTATAGTTTTGCTTTTGAATAGTGGCAATTCGACTACTTTCTAAGGAAAGATCTTGCTGTACGGAGGCACAGATTGAGTTAGGCTTCTCTAACTGATTTCCCAGTGAACTTGATAACTGCCACTATGACTGTCATATGAAACATAAAATGATTATCATAAAGGTGTATTTTCAAAATTCCTCGAAATTCTAGTCTGGCGTATTCAACTATCGTTTCCTTTGTTGTACGTCAAACGGAATTTCAAGGGTGGCGAAAGAGCTTAAATTAAATTCAGTTCTCTGTAGGAATCCTCTAGAATTACACGATTATCGCTTCCGAGTAAAACACTAATATTGGGACGATAATCTCTCTGGCAAAATTTGACAGATATTTAGATGCTGTGGTACGGCCCTCGCGATAATCTCTCTGGAAAAATTTGACAGATATCTATATGTACCTACTTATAATTTCAAGGTTGAAATTGGCTGACCGATCAAGAACTGAGCTATGACAATTAGCATTGAAAGCATTCAACAGCTCCATTCTTACTCGTTACTATTGCCAATTGCCATAGCTCAGTTCTCACTGAAAAATTATAGGAAAACTTGAAATTCAACTATTACTGCAAAGCACAAAGGCATAGAGCTGCTGGATATTTATACCTTTCATAAACATGAAATGGTATTATAACTTTGGCCCGATGTTTGTACGTATGAGAAGAAGAAGAGATAAACTCAACAATAAGTATACCGAAATAATCAGGGCGATGAGCTGAGTCGATTTAGCCATGTCTGTCTGTGCCACCGATAGTTTCGATAACTGGGTTTTGGGCTATAAATTTTGCAATTCAAAAGCTGGGAACGTTAAATCTTGCAGGCTAGGTACATATAATATATGTAGTATGTGTAGTGAACATTCACACAAATCGGAACAAAAGAACATATAGCTCCCATATAATCGATAGTTTCGATAAATGTGTTTTGGCCTATAACTGTTGGAATTAAAAAGCTAGGAAAGTAAAATTTTGCAGGTTTGGTGCATATTATATATGTAATGTGCGTAGTTAAAATCACACAGATCGGAGCAAAATAACATATAGCTCCCATATAATCGATAGTTTCGATAAATGGGTTTTAGCCGATAACTGTTTCAATTAAAGCTAGAAAAGTAAAATTTTTGAAGATTTGGTAAATATTATGTATGTAATGTATGTAGTGAAAATCACCCAGATCCTTACTTTTTTATATTGATTTTTTACGATTTTCTTAAAAAATTATAATCCAAATTGTCAGTTAAATGAAAGACATTGCAAAATTTGTTAGAGTAATAGCACAATTCAAAATATGTAATGGCTTTGCGATAAAATTTTATTATTTCATTTGACTCACCTTTCGCATCCGCCATTTGCAAGTATGTTATAAATTTCCCTGCTTTGTTATTTTGTTGTAACGACAAAAACACTGCCCGAAGGTTTTGGGGAGTGCTGTCGAACTGACAGTCCTTGGCCGGATATGAATCCAGTACGCTCCGGTACTCCCTTGCGGTACTGCCCGACTGTCGTGGTAGCGATTTGGTATGCCAGTGGAACCTTCTAGGCCGTGTCACCATAAGGAAGGAGAGATGGGTAATGAGAGGTGAGATGCATCATATCCGTAGATCAACCATCGAGTTGCACGTCATTACCTTTGTGTATTTTAGTCGCCTCTTACGACCGGTATGCCTACCTCGGTTATATTCTAAACCTCTAACCCGCAGGGGGTACAAATTTCCCTCTCAGCCGCCATCGCAATCGGTGCTCTTTCGGGTTTTTCTTTTAGTAGTGAATCTTGGAAATAAACTTAAAAATGTTGAAACAAAAAGCGGTATTGTGAATTGGCAACAAAAAAATATTTTCTTGGAGTTTTATATTTAGGCAGCAATTTTAAGAAACCACCACCTCACAGAGACTGGAAACAAACAAATTTATAACATTTTAAGTTTTAATTAAGTTATTTGAAAAAATAAATGTTTTCTTAACAAAAAGGAACAGTAATGTACCATTTTTGACAATTTATAACAATGGTCAGCTGTGAAAGTTGCATGGTTAGTACTGACAGTTTGACAGTCATGATAATATTAAAGTCAGCACTGATGCAATAAATAGAGTACCCGTGAGCAATAAAGATATATGTACTAAAGGGAGACAAAATCTCACACGTACACAGTTGTTTACATTAGCTTTGCGCAAGCCTCCTTGAGTCTGTGATATAAAGTTTGTTTGGACTACTGTTCATTAGACTGACAGTACTGACTATCACATGTTATGTCAAATGACAGTCAGTGTTCTTGAGGGGAGAGTATAGTCCTGACACGAAAGTAAATACTAAAGATATACCTGAACTGCTCGCTCTTGTTCAGTTTATTGGACTAGCACTGACGGTTAAGGCTGGTTTTCATTAGGTCAAATTTTATCGACTATTTCGAAATTATCTACTATGCTTTTATATTACGCTTGAATCTATGAAACGCTATTACGCTATGAAATCAACCCTGTAATCTTCGAAGAAAATAGATAGCGAATCGCATTCAAAAGAGTAGCCATATTGGTTGTTTTTCTGTTAATTGTTTACGAACACCACCGAGTGCTAAAACACGTCAAAAAATTTAAAAAACGACGCGCTTTGACCTCGGTATCAATAATCTTAAATCGGAAAATATATATTTTATTTCTGTTAAGAGATATTTGCAATCAAAGTTGAACATTTTCTGCCATTTTTATGTGGTTCTTGTAATCACACATATGGGGTGTTACGAAGAGTGCAGAAGTGTGTTCTGCGCAGATATCCTAAGGATCGCGTAGCCGGTGTAGGACCGGCTAAGGACTATTTTTGTGAAGCGCGGCGGAAGGCGCTAACTCATAAAGGTGTTCTGCACTTAAATACCATGGATCACGCCCCCATTTGGGATCGGACTGCCAAATTGGATTATAATTTTTAACATATATTTAGCAGAGTTGATTTTGTAAGAAAATCAGTATAAAAATATCTAACAACTCTATGCCTAAGTAATTAATTATAGTGTATGGTCCTGTGCCAAATGGTTAAAATCTTAAATTTTCACAGAGCGAAGGGAACTTCTGACATTTATCGCGGTGAATATGAACGTCAAAATTTACCTAGCTCTTGGGGTTAGGTAAAATTTTGACAATTACGAATATGTACACATATATGCATGTGGTATTGACAATCATATTGTTTCAAATGAATTTATATGCCAACACGCCATTTAACGGTAAAATATAATTGCCCTTTTATACCAACAACCGAGAGCACGCGGTAAGGCAGTTGTGCTGACGGTGATAAAGCAGATCTGCCAAAAAATCCATAATGATCACAGTACTAACTGTCAGATGGCGGAAGAGGTTCATGCATGTGGTAAAAGAAGAACAGACTTCGGAGTTTAAATGACATCAAACCCAGCGTAATGTTAGCTTAATGGTTAGCAATGCGTGCCAAAATTTCTCTGATGAAGAAGCCTAGCAGCTTTCGAAATGGATCTATAAGAAAAGCTATGACATCTCTAAACATTGTTCCTACTCTATTCAATTAAAACAACTTTTAATAATTAATCAAAAAATAATTATTAAAAATATAAAAAGCAATGATAATTTTCATAAATATTAAAAAGTGAAAAATTATTATTATTGACCGTGAGCTCGTTTCATGAATAGGATAAAATAAATTTTTAACGGAAAAATTACGAAATATAATGGCAGAAAAAATACGTAAATTTAAAATTTATTCACAGAATATTTGCTTTCGCACGACCTTTTTTCAGATGTCAAAATTTACATTTTCATTTGGCGCACCGAAATGGAAAATATATTAACACCATAGAAAATTTGCTCACCTCATTTTACCTCTGAGTAAAATTTTTCCGACTAACACAGCCTAGATAGTATAATTAAATCTGTTCTAAACCGAATTTGTTACACAAACGCACATCTTTTTAACAAAAATTTGATTTATTTTGTAATAAAATAAATTATGAAATTTGCTGAGAGCGAGAGAGCTGGGCCGATTTACACGCTTCAAGTCTTGAATACAAGTCCAGTCGTTTCAAGTTCTTCTTCCTATCTCCGCCCTTGTACGCAGGTTTTTTGTTTCACAATTGTTTTCAAGAAAAATTTACACATGTAAACGCGAATAGAAAACACAAAAGAAAACGCAAGCAGAATTGAATTCCAAAATTACTTTGTGTAAAAGAGCTCTTAATAATCTCTCAACTTGACCAACAACAACAGTGACGCTCATTTGATATATCATAGAACTGTCATCAGTTCACAAGTGTCAACATTTTGTTTCAACATATTAAGAGCAGTGTGAAAATTTTGATGCAAGCGATCAATTATTTCTTGCAGGGTGGTTAGTCCTTGGTTAATTCTCTTAGGGCCGTTTTCTCGACTTTCTGTATTGGATTGCGTACAATTATTTATATATTTCTGGATGAGGACTTTTAAGTTTGGAATATAAACATGTCTCTTTATTCCCTCATAATTTTCATATATACCAGTGTTTACGCGACATCGGTAGCCACACGTCCCAATCCCAAAACCATAATATTCATTATACACATATTTCCTGAATTGTACATAAAATAATACTCATCATATAAATATCTGTCATGAATTGTATATTATCGCATTATAACGCATGGATTACATTCTATTATATTATAGTGTCTTATATTTACTCATCACAACGTATGAACTCACCTTTAGATTTAAGTGTTAAAATTGGAACGATTTGGGACGTGTGGCAACCACGCGTAAATCACCCCACACCAATTCGCCGCATGACCGCAGCTGTCATGTAGGCGGCCATCTAATTATTATTATTGTTAATGGTACACCGGTTTTCTTATAAAAATTATCATTGTTCCTTTTTCACACCGGCTTTTTTTATATGAAAGAAAGAAGTTATTCACATATTTTCGTGCATAAAACCTTTAAAACTTACAAATAAAATCAAGTAACCCAGCGTCAAAGGAGAAAATTCGTGTGTATAATATTTGAAAAAAAGATCTAGAAACAGTGTTCTGAGGAACTGCAAAATTCCTCAAATAAAACCTCGTTCAAAAAATTTTCTGTTTAGCATCAAGTTGACCGCAATATAACCCAGATACACTGAAGTCAACAATAAAGAATTCCAACCAGAGTGCTTTAAAAATAATTGCTCTCGTTTGTGCACAAATAGCAAAATACCTCTGTGTGTGGCCACCAGTTGGAACATCAATTGTCAACCCCAGGAATACGAAGTCCCTGCAACCGTGAGTACTTACACCTATATATCTATCTAAATTAAACATGGTCCTTCTTCGCCATTGAAGAAACCAGCCCCTGCCCATACATTATAATAATATAAAATTATAATCCCCAAATTATAAATCTCAAATTTCAATTTGGTGGCTCCCGCCAAAAACAACTTTTTCCCGCCAAATTTAATATCTCGGTGAACCCAAATCCCTTAAGGCGAAAATTCGCACACACACAGAGATTTATTGTACACTAAAATACCTTGCGGTACACATTTATATATAAAGCCAAAACACAGTGGACCTCATCGCCAATTTCACCCAACAAAAAATACTTAATAAATTTCTACCGTGTTATAATAAAAAAAAAGTCCCAACCTTTAACAAATCCAAGTCGGTTCATATCCAAATTAAGAAGCACTACAAATAGTGTTATAACTCCCATAGAATTGATTAATAAAATTAAATTATCCCCAAACTATTGCTCTGATTTAACACACGCACACATATACATATAAACGAAATAGTTAAACCATATAAAAAGAGTTATCCCCTGAACAGTGGTACAAGACTGCTAAATTCCCCATCACATTTCTTTGGATATAAAAGCAGCAGTCTCTCCAAATAATTCCCAAAATTGCGACTATAAAATTAAGTAAATCGCTCTTCAGAATGGCTACCGTAGCCGAGAATAAATTTATTTCCGAAACGGATAATTTTACGGATTACTGCACTCGGTTCCGCTCAACCCGGATTCAAGACAATACCGAGGCAGCCCTAAAATTAAAAGACAACAACATAGATGTTTTTTGGTCAAGAGTACAGAGCGCCTTTGATCTAATAGTAGAGACAGACCACCAGGACCTCCCCAAGGACTTTAAGTCCGCCGCTTTCGGTAAATACCGAGCTTGCCTAATCGCATATGAGGACACCAAAGCTCAAATAGGCGACCAACTCCAACTCAAAGCATTGAGTAACCCCGCGCCTCAAGAGCAACCCCAACCCCCCAAGAGTCCTCCCATATGAACCTAAAAGTCCCCCCATGTGATACAGACATTTTTTATGGAGGGTATGATCAATGGCCGTCCTTCCGAGACATGTTCACGGCGGTCTATATCAACCACTCGAAACTCTCCAGTGCCCAGAGACTGTATCACCTCAGACATAAGACTAAAGGAAAGGCAGTTCAAATGGTAGAACAATTCCCGCTAAGCGACGACAGTTTTTCCCTAGCATGGGAAGCTCTCAAGTCGCGTTATGAAAATAAAAGAGTCCTGGTCGACAACCAAATCCGAATACTCATGAATTTAAAAGCGATTCAATCGGAAAATAGCGATGAGTTACAATCCTCAGTAAACCACTGTCTCCAAATTCTAGCGACACAACATGTCGAAAGCTCCATTTGGAATCCCATACTTATATATCTGGTAACCTCAAAACTTCCAGAGAATACAGCTGCCCTGTGGGAGCAATCATTAAGCTCCAGAAGAGGCCTCCTGAACTGGGCCCAAATGAACCAGTTTCTGACCACTCGCTACGAGATAGTGGAAAGGGTGGATCAATGGCGACCTGCCAAGCCCCGGTATAATCCACCCTCCACAAACTTCTCAAGGCCTCACCCCAGTCAGAACAATCCCCAGTTCAGGCAGGCTCAACCCCAAAGCCACAGCAACAACTCCCTTACACAAACCAAATCTCCTGCCACAGAGCACCAAAAATTTTATACCTGCAAATGATGCAAGCAGTCCACCCATACTCTACAAAGCTGTTTGCGGTATAAAAGGTTGCCAATCTCAGAGCGTAAAAAATTCGTTAAAGAAAACAATATTTGCGAGAATTGTTTAGCTCAAACGCATGTGCTAAAAGACTGCCAAAGCACGAGAACGTGCATGCCCTGCCAAGGCCGGCATAACACCACCCTTCACGACACAGCAACCCCCAGCACCAGTTCCGGAATGCAAAGAACGCGATCCCTGGTAGCCACAACAGAAGCCAGCAATCCCATTCTTCAGGACGTCAGCCAGGCGACACCCCATGAAGGAGACCCCTCTACGCGCAACAGTTCCCAATCCAACAGTCCAATCCCGTTCTGCAGCCCGACGACAGTTTCATGGAATGGAACGCAGTCTCTCAAAAAAGGGGCGATCTCAAACAGCAGTATGACCAGGTACTCGAAGAATACCTGTCTCTCGGCCACATGGAAGAATGCAGTCCAAATGAATTGGAATCCCACGGAAAATACTGCTCATTCTATCTCCCTCACCATGCCGTCGTAAGGCCAGACAAAAAGACAACAAAAGTCAGAGTTGTATTCAATTCTAAGAAGTCAGGTTCCGGTCACTCCCTTAAAAAACGAAGAGTGCAGAAGTGTGTTCTGCGCAGATATCCTAAGGATCGCGTAGCCGGTGTAGGACCGGCTAAGGACTATTTTTGTGAAGCGCGGCGGAAGGCGCTAACTCATAAAGGTGTTCTGCACTTAAATACCATGGATCACGCCCCCATTTGGGATCGGACTGCCAAATTGGATTATAATTTTTAACATATATTTAGCAGAGTTGATTTTGTAAGAAAATCAGTATAAAAATATCTAACAACTCTATGCCTAAGTAATTATTATAGTGTATGGTCCTGTGCCAAATGGTTAAAATCTTAAATTTTCACAGAGCGAAGGGAACTTCTGACATTTATCGCGGTGAATATGAACGTCAGAATTTACCCTAGCTCTTGGGGTTAAGTAAAATTTTGACAATTACGAATATGTACACATATATGCATGTGGTATTGACAATCATATTGTTTCAAATGAATTTATATGCCAACACGCCATTTAACGGTAAAATATAATTGCCCTTTTATACCAACAACCGAGAGCACGCGGTAAGGCAGTTGTGCTGACGGTGATAAAGCAGATCTGCCAAAAAATCCATAATGATCACAGTACTAACTGTCAGATGGCGGAAGAGGTTCATGCATGTGGTAAAAGAAGAACGGAATTAGGAGTTTAAATGACATCAAACCCAGCGTAATGTTAGCTTAATGGTTAGCAATGCGTGCCAAAATTTCTCTGATGAAGAAGCCTAGCAGCTTTCGAAATGGATCTATAAGAAAAGCTATGACATCTCTAAACATTGTTCCTACTCTATTCAATTAAAACAACTTTTAATAATTAATCAAAAAATAATTATTAAAAATATAAAAAGCAATGATAATTTTCATAAATATTAAAAAGTGAAAAATTATTATTATTGACCGTGAGCTCGTTTCATGAATAGGATAAAATAAATTTTTAACGGAAAAATTACGAAATATAATGGCAGAAAAAATACGTAAATTTAAAATTTATTCACAGAATATTTGCTTTCGCACGACTTTTTTTCTGATGTCAAAATTTACATTTTCATTTGGCGCACCGAAATGGAAAATATATTAACACCATAGAAAATTTGCTCACCTCATTTTACCTCTGAGTAAAATTTTTCCGACTAACACAGCCTAGATAGTATAATTAAATCTGTTCTAAACCGAATTTGTTACACAAACGCACATCTTTTTAACAAAAATTTGATTTATTTTGTAATAAAATAAATTATGAAATTTGCTGAGAGCGAGAGAGCTGGGCCGATTTACACGCTTCAAGTCTTGAATACAAGTCCAGTCGTTTCAAGTTCTTCTTCCTATCTCCTCCCTTGTACGCAGGTTTTTTGTTTCACAATTGTTTTCAAGAAAAATTTACACATGTAAACGCGAATAGAAAACACAAAAGAAAACGCAAGCAGAATTGAATTCAAAAATTACTTTGTGTAAAAGAGCTCTTAATAATCTCTCAACTTGACCAACAACAACAGTGACGCTCATTTGATATATCATAGAACTGTCATCAGTTCACAAGTGTCAACATTTTGTTTCAACATATTAAGAGCAGTGTGAAAATTTTGATGCAAGCGATCAATTATTTCTTGCAGGGTGGTTAGTCCTTGGTTAATTCTCTTAGGGCCGTTTTCTCGACTTTCTGTTAAAGACAGGATTAGTCAACCGGCGGATAAATTTGTCGCCAAGATAAATTCTACTTAATTTTCTCAACCTTTTGTTAAATACTTGTAAAAAAATTTCGAAAAGGTGGCAGCACAGTGAACGTAAGAAAATGTCAAAAACAGCTGCAAAAATGCAGAAAATTTAACAAAATTTGGCCAATTTTATTTGGAACATAATTTTCTAATTTGTGTTTGTATACTTCTTCTTCCGAACCGACAAATTTTAAAGGTTGGATTGGCTTCCTGTTAAATTTGTCGACGGGAAAACACTAACGAGCACTAGAGAAAAAAAAAATTTTTTAAAGAAGAGATAAATTTTAGCAGACAGTCGAGAAAACGGCCCTTAATAATTTTATTGTTTGGTCTGTTTTGCAAGGGGGTAAATTATTTAAATTATTGTAATTTTTGTAGTTTGAGATGGTACAAATGGAGAGCACTCTATTTCCGTGTTTTTATTTTTTTTGAAAATCAAATATTTTTGTGGCAGGAGTTGGGACTTACCCACGGCACATGAACATGCGTTACAAACAGGGTAGTCCACGAGAAATCGCCGATTTCCTTGTTTGCAAGGGGTTACAAATTATAAATTTTATATTTTTGGATGGTACAAATTGTGAAGAATCTATTTCAATAATTTTTTTTTTTTTAAATAAAACATTTTTGTGCCAGGAGTATATGTTTTTCAACATTTAGGTTTTTCGTAATTTTTTACATTTGCCGAAGGGTTGCAAATTATGCAACACCTATTTTCAGATGGTACAGATTAAAACAGTTCCAGTGGTAAGTAATTTTTCGGTGAAATAATTAATTTTTATGCTGGGGTAAAGGCAATCATAAAAGTAGTCAACTTGTAGTCAGCTGAAAACCCCTTCACTTTTTCGGCGCCATCTCCATGTAAAAGTAGTCAGCTAAACGCATCGAAAAGTAGTTGAGAGAAAGACAAAATGCAATAATAGTCGACTTATAGTTAACTGATTTCCCTACAGGGAATTTGTTTAACATCAGTAGGTGTATTTGTCAATTTAAATTTTTCCCTTATTGGATTGCGTACAATTATTTATATATTTCTGGATGAGGACTTTTAAGTTTGGAATATAAACATGTCTCTTTATTCCCTCATAATTTTCATATATACCAGTGTTTACGCGACATCGGTAGCCACACGTCCCAATCCCAAAACCATAATATTCATTATACACATATATCCTGAATTGTACATAAAATAATACTCATCATATAAATATCTGTCATGAATTGTATATGATCGCATTATAACGCATGGATTACATTCTATTATATTATAGTGTCTTATATTTACTCATCACAACGTATGAACTCACCTTTAGATTTAAGTGTTAAAATTGGAACGATTTGGGACGTGTGGCAACCACGCGTAAATCACCCCACACTAATTCGCCGCATGACCGCAGCTGTCATGTAGGCGGCCATCTAATTATTATTATTGTTAATGGTACACCGGTTTTCTTATAAAAATTATCATTGTTCCTTTTTCACACCGGCTTTTTTTATATGAAAGAAAGAAGTTATTCACATATTTTCGTGCATAAAACCTTTAAAACTTACAAATAAAATCAAGTAACCCAGCGTCAAAGGAGAAAATTCGTGTGTATAATATTTGAAAAAAAGATCTAGAAACAGTGTTCTGAGGAACTGCAAAATTCCTCAAATAAAACCTCGTTCAAAAAATTTTCTGTTTAGCATCAAGTTGACCGCAATATAACCCAGATACACTGAAGTCAACAATAAAGAATTCCAACCAGAGTGCTTTAAAAAGAATTGCTCTCGTTTGTGCACAAATAGCAAAATACCTCTGTGTGTGGCCACCAGTTGGAACATCAATTGTCAACCCCAGGAATACGAAGTCCCTGCAACCGTGAGTACTTACACCTATATATCTATCTAAATTAAACATGGTCCTTCTTCGCCATTGAAGAAACCAGCCCCTGCCCATACATTATAATAATATAAAATTATAATCCCCAAATTAGAAATCTCAAATTTCAATTTGGTGGCTCCCGCCAAAAACAACTTTTTCCCGCCAAATTTAATATCTCGGTGAACCCAAATCCCTTAAGGCGAAAATTCGCACACACAGAGATTTATTGTACACTAAAATACCTTGCGGTACACATTTATATATAAAACCAAAACACAGTGGACCTCATCGCCAATTTCACCCAACAAAAAATACTTAATAAATTTCTCCCGTGTTATAATAAAAATAAAGTCCCAACCTTTAACAAATCCAAGTCGGTTCATATCCAAATTAAGAAGCACTACAAATTGTGTTATAACTCCCATAGAATTGATTAATAAAATTAAATTATCCCCAAACTATTGCTCTGATTTAACACACGCACACATATACATATAAACGAAATAGTTAAACCATATAAAAAGAGTTATCCCCTGAACAGTGGTACAAGACTGCTAAATTCCCCATCACATTTCTTTGGATATAAAAGCAGCAGTCTCTCCAAATAATTCCCAAAATTGCGACTATAAAATTAAGTAAATCGCTCTTCAGAATGGCTACCGTAGCCGAGAATAAATTTATTTCCGAAACGGATAATTTTACGGATTACTGCACTCGGTTCCGCTCAACCCCGATTCAAGACAATACCGAGGCAGCCCTAAAATTAAAAGACAAGAACATAGATGTTTTTTGGTCAAGAGTACAGAGCGCCTTTGATCTAATAGTAGAGACAGACCACCAGGACCTCCCCAAGGACTTTAAGTCCGCCGCTTTCGGTAAATACCGAGCTTGCCTAATCGCATATGAGGACACCAAAGCTCAAATAGGCGACCAACTCCAACTCAAAGCATTGAGTAACCCCGCGCCTCAAGAGCAACCCCAACCCCCCAAGAGTCCTCCCATATGAACCTAAAAGTCCCCCCATGTGATACAGACATTTTTTATGGAGGGTATGATCAATGGCCGTCCTTCCGAGACATGTTCACGGCGGTCTATATCAACCACTCGAAACTCTCCAGTGCCCAGAGACTGTATCACCTCAGACATAAGACTAAAGGAAAGGCAGTTCAAATGGTAGAACAATTCCCGCTAAGCGACGACAATTTTTCCCTAGCATGGGAAGCTCTCAAGTCGCGTTATGAAAATAAAAGAGTCCTGGTCGACAACCAAATCCGAATACTCATGAATTTAAAAGCGATTCAATCGGAAAATAGCGATGAGTTACAATCCTCAGTAAACCACTGTCTCCAAATTCTAGCGACACAACATGTCGAAACCTCCATTTGGAATCCCATACTTATATATCTGGTAACATCAAAACTTCCAGAGAATACAGCTGCCCTGTGGGAGCAATCATTAAGCTCCAGAAGAGGCCTCCTGAACTGAGCCCAAATGAACCAGTTTCTGACCACTCGCTACGAGATAGTGGAAAGGGTGGATCAATGGCGACCTGCCAAGCCCCGGTATAATCCACCCTCCACAAACTTCTCAAGGCCTCACCCCAGTCAGAACAATCCCCAGTTCAGGCAGGCTCAACCCCAAAGCCACAGCAACAACTCCCTCACACAAACCAAATCTCCTGCCACAGAGCACCAAAAATTTTATACCTGCAAATTATGCAAGCAGTCCACCCATACTCTACAAAGCTGTTTGCGGTATAAAAGGTTGCCAATCTCAGAGCGTAAAAAATTCGTTAAAGAAAACAATATTTGCGAGAATTGTTTAGCTCAAACGCATGTGCTAAAAGACTGCCAAAGCACGAGAACGTGCATGCCCTGCCAAGGCCGGCATAACACCACCCTTCACGACACAGCAGCCCCCAGCACCAGTTCCGGAATGCAAAGAACGCGATCCCTGGTAGCCACAACAGAAGCCAGCAATCCCATTCTTCAGGACGTCAGCCAGGCGACACCCCATGAAGGAGACCCCTCTACGCGCAACAGTTCCCAATCCAACAGTCCAATCCCGTTCTGCAGCCCGACGACAGTTTCATGGAATGGAACGCAGTCTCTCAAAAAAGGGCGATCTCAAACAGCAGTATGACCAGGTACTCGAAGAATACCTGTCTCTCGGCCACATGGAAGAATGCAGTCCAAATGAATTGGAATCCCACGGAAAATACTGCTCTTTCTATCTCCCTCACCATGCCGTCGTAAGGCCAGACAAAAAGACAAGAAAAGTCAGAGTTGTATTCAATTCTAAGAAGTCAGGTTCCGGTCACTCCCTTAAAAAACGAAGAGTGCAGAAGTGTGTTCTGCGCAGATATCCTAAGGATCGCGTAGCCGGTGTAGGACCGGCTAAGGACTATTTTTGTGAAGCGCGGCGGAAGGCGCTAACTCATAAAGGTGTTCTGCACTTAAATACCATGGATCACGCCCCCATTTGGGATCGGACTGCCAAATTGGATTATAATTTTTAACATATATTTAGCAGAGTTGATTTTGTAAGAAAATCAGTATAAAAATATCTAACAACTCTATGCCTAAGTAATTAATTATAGTGTATGGTCCTGTGCCAAATGGTTAAAATCTTAAATTTTCACAGAGCGAAGGGAACTTCTGACATTTATCGCGGTGAATATGAACGTCAGAATTTACCTAGCTCTTGGGGTTAGGTAAAATTTTGACAATTACGAATATGTACACATATATGCATGTGGTATTGACAATCATATTGTTTCAAATGAATTTATATGCCAACACGCCATTTAACGGTAAAATATAATTGCCCTTTTATACCAACAACCGAGAGCACGCGGTAAGGCAGTTGTGCTGACGGTGATAAAGCAGATCTGCCAAAAAATCCATAATGATCACAGTACTAACTGTCAGATGGCGGAAGAGGTTCATGCATGTGGTAAAAGAAGAACAGAATTAGGAGTTTAAATGACATCAAACCCAGCGTAATGTTAGCTTAATGGTTAGCAATGCGTGCCAAAATTTCTCTGATGAAGAAGCCTAGCAGCTTTCGAAATGGATCTATAAGAAAAGCTATGACATCTCTAAACATTGTTCCTACTCTATTCAATTAAAACAACTTTTAATAATTAATCAAAAAATAATTATTAAAAATATAAAAAGCAATGATAATTTTCATAAATATTAAAAAGTGAAAAATTATTATTATTGACCGTGAGCTCGTTTCATGAATAGGATAAAATAAATTTTTAACGGAAAAATTACGAAATATAATGGCAGAAAAAATACGTAAATTTAAAATTTATTCACAGAATATTTGCTTTCGCACGACCTTTTTTCAGATGTCAAAATTTACATTTTCATTTGGCGCACCGAAATGGAAAATATATTAACACCATAGAAAATTTGCTCACCTCATTTTACCTCTGAGTAAAATTTTTCCGACTAACACAGCCTAGATAGTATAATTAAATCTGTTCTAAACCGAATTTGTTACACAAACGCACATCTTTTTAACAAAAATTTGATTTATTTTGTAATAAAATAAATTATGAAATTTGCTGAGAGCGAGAGAGCTGGGCCGATTTACACGCTTCAAGTCTTGAATACAAGTCCAGTCGTTTCAAGTTCTTCTTCCTATCTCCGCCCTTGTACGCAGGTTTTTTGTTTCACAATTGTTTTCAAGAAAAATTTACACATGTAAACGCGAATAGAAAACACAAAAGAAAACGCAAGCAGAATTGAATTCAAAAATTACTTTGTGTAAAAGAGCTCTTAATAATCTCTCAACTTGACCAACAACAACAGTGACGCTCAGTTGATATATCATAGAACTGTCATCAGTTCACAAGTGTCAACATTTTGTTTCAACATATTAAGAGCAGTGTGAAAATTTTGATGCAAGCGATCAATTATTTCTTGCAGGGTGGTTAGTCCTTGGTTAATTCTCTTAGGGCCGTTTTCTCGACTTTCTGTTAAAGACAGGATTAGTCAACCGGCGGATAAATTTGTCGCCAAGATAAATTCTACTTAATTTTCTCAACCTTTTGTTAAATACTTGTAAAAAAATTTCGAAAAGGTGGCAGCACAGTGAACGTAAGAAAATGTCAAAAACAGCTGCAAAAATGCAAAAAATTTAACAAAATTTGGCCAATTTTATTTGGAACATAATTTGCTAATTTGTGTTTGTATACTTCTTCTTCCGAACCGACAAATTTTAAAGGTTGGATTGGCTTCCTGTTAAATTTGTCGACGGGAAAACACTAACGAGCACTAGAGAAAAAAAATTTTTTTAAAGAAGAGATAAATTTTAGCAGACAGTCGAGAAAACGGCCCTTAATAATTTTATTGTTTGGTTTGTTTTGCAAGGGGATAAATTATTTAAATTATTGTAATTTTTGTAGTTTGAGATGGCACAAATGGAGAGCACTCTATTTCCGTGTTTTTATTTTTTTTATTTTTTTTGAAAATCAAATATTTTTGTGGCAGGAGTTGGGACTTACCCACGGCACATGAACATGCGTTACAAACAGGGTAGTCCACGAGAAATCGCCGATTTCCTTGTTTGCAAGGGGTTACAAATTATAAATTTTATATTTTTGGATGGTACAAATTGTGAAGAATCTATTTCAATAATTTTTTTTTTTTTTAAATAAAACATTTTTGTGCCAGGAGTATATGTTTTTCAACATTTAGGTTTTTCGTAATTTTTTACATTTGCCGAAGGGTTGCAAATTATGCAACACCTATTTTCAGATGGTACAGATTAAAACAGTTCCAGTGGTAAGTAATTTTTCGGTGAAATAATTAATTTTTATGCTGGGGTAAAGGCAATCATAAAAGTAGTCAACTTGTAGTCAGCTGAAAACCCCTTCACTTTTTCGGCGCCATCTCCATGTAAAAGTAGTCAGCTAAACGCATCGAAAAGTAGTTGAGAGAAAGACAAAATGCAATAATAGTCGACTTATAGTTAACTGATTTCCCTACAGGGAATTTGTTTAACATCAGTAGGTGTATTTGTCAATTTAAATTTTTCCCTTATTGGATTGCGTACAATTATTTATATATTTCTGGATGAGGACTTTTAAGTTTGGAATATAAACATGTCTCTTTATTCCCTCATAATTTTCATATATACCAGTGTTTACGCGACATCGGTAGCCACACGTCCCAATCCCAAAACCATAATATTCATTATACACATATTTCCTGAATTGTACATAAAATAATACTCATCATATAAATATCTGTCATGAATTGTATATTATCGCATTATAACGCATGGATTACATTCTATTATATTATAGTGTCTTATATTTACTCATCACAACGTATGAACTCACCTTTAGATTTAAGTGTTAAAATTGGAACGATTTGGGACGTGTGGCAACCACGCGTAAATCACCCCACACCAATTCGCCGCATGACTGCAGCTGTCATGTAGGCGGCCATCTAATTATTATTATTGTTAATGGTACACCGGTTTTCTTATAAAAATTATCATTGTTCCTTTTTCACACCGGCTTTTTTTATATGAAAGAAAGAAGTTATTCACATATTTTCGTGCATAAAACCTTTAAAACTTACAAATAAAATCAAGTAACCCAGCGTCAAAGGAGAAAATTCGTGTGTATAATATTTGAAAAAAAGATCTAGAAACATTGTTCTGAGGAACTGCAAAATTCCTCAAATAAAACCTCGTTCAAAAAATTTTCTGTTTAGCATCAAGTTGACCGCAATATAACCCAGATACACTGAAGTCAACAATAAAGAATTCCAACCAGAGTGCTTTAAAAAGAATTGCTCTCGTTTGTGCACAAATAGCAAACTACCTCTGTGTGTGGCCACCAGTTGGAACATCAATTGTCAACCCCAGGAATACGAAGTCCCTGCAACCGTGAGTACTTACACCTATATATCTATCTAAATTAAACATGGTCCTTCTTCGCCATTGAAGAAACCAGCCCCTGCCCATACATTATAATAATATAAAATTATAATCCCCAAATTATAAATCTCAAATTTCAATTTGGTGGCTCCCGCCAAAAACAACTTTTTCCCGCCAAATTTAATATCTCGGTGAACCCAAATCCCTTAAGGCGAAAATTCGCACACACACAGAGATTCATTGTACACTAAAATACCTTGCGGTACACATTTATATATAAAACCAAAACACAGTGGACCTCATCGCCAATTTCACCCAACAAAAAATACTTAATAAATTTCTCCCGTGTTATAATAAAAATAAAGTCCCAACCTTTAACAAATCCAAGTCGGTTCATATCCAAATTAAGAAGCACTACAAATAGTGTTATAACTCCCATAGAATTGATTAATAAAATTAAATTATCCCCAAACTATTGCTCTGATTTAACACACGCACACATATACATATAAACGAAATAGTTAAACCATATAAAAAGAGTTATCCCCTGAACAGTGGTACAAGACTGCTAAATTCCCCATCACATTTCTTTGGATATAAAAGCAGCAGTCTCTCCAAATAATTCCCAAAATTGCGACTATAAAATTAAGTAAATCGCTCTTCAGAATGGCTACCGTAGCCGAGAATAAATTTATTTCCGAAACGGATAATTTTACGGATTACTGCACTCGGTTCCGCTCAACCCCGATTCAAGACAATACCGAGGCAGCCCTAAATTTAAAAGACAAGAACATAGATGTTTTTTGGTCAAGAGTACAGAGCGCCTTTGATCTAATAGTAGAGACAGACCACCAGGACCTCCCCAAGGACTTTAAGTCCGCCGCTTTCGGTAAATACCGAGCTTGCCTAATCGCATATGAGGACACCAAAGCTCAAATAGGCGACCAACTCCAACTCAAAGCATTGAGTAACCCCGCGCCTCAAGAGCAACCCCAACCCCCCAAGAGTCCTCCCATATGAACCTAAAAGTCCCCCCATGTGATACAGACATTTTTTATGGAGGGTATGATCAATGGCCGTCCTTCCGAGACATGTTCACGGCGGTCTATATCAACCACTCGAAACTCTCCAGTGCCCAGAGACTGTATCACCTCAGACATAAGACTAAAGGAAAGGCAGTTCAAATGGTAGAACAATTCCCGCTAAGCGACGACAATTTTTCCCTAGCATGGGAAGCTCTCAAGTTGCGTTATGAAAATAAAAGAGTCCTGGTCGACAACCAAATCCGAATACTCATGAATTTAAAAGCGATTCAATCGGAAAATAGCGATGAGTTACAATCCTCAGTAAACCACTGTCTCCAAATTCTAGCGACACAACATGTCGAAACCTCCATTTGGAATCCCATACTTATATATCTGGTAACCTCAAAACTTCCAGAGAATACAGCTGCCCTGTGGGAGCAATCATTAAGCTCCAGAAGAGGCCTCCTGAACTGGGCCCAAATAAACCAGTTTCTGACCACTCGCTACGAGATAGTGGAAAGGGTGGATCAATGGCGACCTGCCAAGCCCCGGTATAATCCACCCTCCACAAACTTCTCAAGGCCTCACCCCAGTCAGAACAATCCCCAGTTCAGGCAGGCTCAACCCCAAAGCCACAGCAACAACTCCCTTACACAAACCAAATCTCCTGCCACAGAGCACCAAAAATTTTATACCTGCAAATTATGCAAGCAGTCCACCCATACTCTACAAAGCTGTTTGCGGTATAAAAGGTTGCCAATCTCAGAGCGTAAAAAATTCGTTAAAGAAAACAATATTTGCGAGAATTGTTTAGCTCAAACGCATGTGCTAAAAGACTGCCAAAGCACGAGAACGTGCATGCCCTGCCAAGGCCGGCATAACACCACCCTTCACGACACAGCAACCCCCAGCACCAGTTCCGGAATCCAAAGAACGCGATCCCTGGTAGCCACAACAGAAGCCAGCAATCCCAGGCTTCAGGACGTCAGCCAGGCGACACCCCAGGAAGGAGACCCCTCTACGCGCAACAGTTCCCAATCCAACAGTCCAATCCCGTACTGCAGCCCGACGACAGTTTCATGGAATGGAACGCAGTCTCTCAAAAAAGGGCGATCTCAAACAGCAGTATGACCAGGTACTCGAAGAATACCTGTCTCTCGGCCACATGGAAGAATGCAGTCCAAATGAATTGGAATCCCACGGAAAATACTGCTCTTTCTATCTCCCTCACCATGCCGTCGTAAGGCCAGACAAAAAGACAACAAAAGTCAGAGTTGTATTCAATTCTAAGAAGTCAGGTTCCGGTCACTCCCTTAAAAAACGAAGAGTGCAGAAGTGTGTTCTGCGCAGATATCCTAAGGATCGCGTAGCCGGTGTAGGACCGGCTAAGGACTATTTTTGTGAAGCGCGGCGGAAGGCGCTAACTCATAAAGGTGTTCTGCACTTAAATACCATGGATCCCGCCCCCATTTGGGATCGGACTGCCAAATTGGATTATAATTTTTAACATATATTTAGCAGAGTTGATTTTGTAAGAAAATCAGTATAAAAATATCTAACAACTCTATGCCTAAGTAATTAATTATAGTGTATGGTCCTGTGCCAAATGGTTAAAATCTTAAATTTTCACAGAGCGAA
Organism: Merzomyia westermanni; assembly: GCA_949987695.1. NCBI lineage: Eukaryota > Metazoa > Arthropoda > Insecta > Diptera > Tephritidae > Merzomyia > Merzomyia westermanni. The sequence goes on from OX465289.1 coordinate 135,094,804, forward strand.
GGGAACTTCTGACATTTATCGCGGTGAATATGAACGTCAGAATTTACCCTAGCTCTTGGGGTTAGGTAAAATTTTGACAATTACGAATATGTACACATATATGCATGTGGTATTGACAATCATATTGTTTCAAATGAATTTATATGCCAACACGCCATTTAACGGTAAAATATAATTGCCCTTTTATACCAACAACCGAGAGCACGCGGTAAGGCAGTTGTGCTGACGGTGATAAAGCAGATCTGCCAAAAAATCCATAATGATCACAGTACTAACTGTCAGATGGCGGAAGAGGTTCATGCATGTGGGAAAAGAAGAACAGAATTAGGAGTTTAAATGACATCAAACCCAGCGTAATGTTAGCTTAATGGTTAGCAATGCGTGCCAAAATTTCTCTGATGAAGAAGCCTAGCAGCTTTCGAAATGGATCTATAAGAAAAGCTATGACATCTCTAAACATTGTTCCTACTCTATTCAATTAAAACAACTTTTAATAATTAATCAAAAAATAATTATTAAAAATATAAAAAGCAATGATAATTTTCATAAATATTAAAAAGTGAAAAATTATTATTATTGACCGTGAGCTCGTTTCATGAATAGGATAAAATAAATTTTTAACGGAAAAATTACGAAATATAATGGCAGAAAAAATACGTAAATTTAAAATTTATTCACAGAATATTTGCTTTCGCACGACCTTTTTTCAGATGTCAAAATTTACATTTTCATTTGGCGCACCGAAATGGAAAATATATTAACACCATAGAAAATTTGCTCACCTCATTTTACCTCTGAGTAAAATTTTTCCGACTAACACAGCCTAGATAGTATAATTAAATCTGTTCTAAACCGAATTTGTTACACAAACGCACATCTTTTTAACAAAAATTTGATTTATTTTGTAATAAAATAAATTATGAAATTTGCTGAGAGCGAGAGAGCTGGGCCGATTTACACGCTTCAAGTCTTGAATACAAGTCCAGTCGTTTCAAGTTCTTCTTCCTATCTCCTCCCTTGTACGCAGGTTTTTTGTTTCACAATTGTTTTCAAGAAAAATTTACACATGTAAACGCGAATAGAAAACACAAAAGAAAACGCAAGCAGAATTGAATTCAAAAATTACTTTGTGTAAAAGAGCTCTTAATAATCTCTCAACTTGACCAACAACAACAGTGACGCTCATTTGATATATCATAGAACTGTCATCAGTTCACAAGTGTCAATATTTTGTTTCAACATATTAAGAGCAGTGTGAAAATTTTGATGCAAGCGATCAATTATTTCTTGCAGGGTGGTTAGTCCTTGGTTAATTCTCTTAGGGCCGTTTTCTCGACTTTCTGTTAAAGACAGGATTAGTCAAACGGCGGATAAATTTGTCGCCAAGATAAATTCTACTTAATTTTCTCAACCTTTTGTTAAATACTTGTAAAAAAATTTCGAAAAGGTGGCAGCACAGTGAACGTAAGAAAATGTCAAAAACAGCTGCAAAAATGCAAAAAATTTAACAAAATTTGGCCAATTTTATTTGGAACATAATTTGCTAATTTGTGTTTGTATACTTCTTCTTCCGAACCGACAAATTTTAAAGGTTGGATTGGCTTCCTGTTAAATTTGTCGACGGGAAAACACTAACGAGCACTAGAGAAAAAAAAATTTTTTTAAAGAAGAGATAAATTTTAGCAGACAGTCGAGAAAACGGCCCTTAATAATTTTATTGTTTGGTTTGTTTTGCAAGGGGGTAAATTATTTAAATTATTGTAATTTTTGTAGTTTGAGATGGTACAAATGGAGAGCACTCTATTTCCGTATTTTTATTTTTTTTATGAACATGAAAGAAGTTATTCACATATTTTCGTGCATAAAACCTTTAAAACTTACAAATAAAATCAAGTAACCCAGCGTCAAAGGAGAAAATTCGTGTGTATAATATTTGAAAAAAAGATCTAGAAACAGTGTTCTGAGGAACTGCAAAATTCCTCAAATAAAACCTCGTTCAAAAAATTTTTTGTTTAGCATCAAGTTGACCGCAATATAACCCAGATACACTGAAGTCAACAATAAAGAATTCCAACCAGAGTGCTTTAAAAAGAATTGCTCTCGTTTGTGCACAAATAGCAAAATACCTCTGTGTGTGGCCACCAGTTGGAACATCAATTGTCAACCCCAGGAATACGAAGTCCCTGCAACCGTGTGTACTTACACCTATATATCTATCTAAATTAAACATGGTCCTTCTTCGCCATTGAAGAAACCAGCCCCTGCCCATACATTATAATAATATAAAATTATAATCCCCAAATTATAAATCTCAAATTTCAATTTGGTGGCTCCCGCCAAAAACAACTTTTTCCCGCCAAATTTAATATCTCGGTGAACCAAAATCCCTTAAGGCGAAAATTCGCACACACACAAAGATTTATTGTACACTAAAATACCTTGCGGTACACATTTATATATAAAACCAAAACACAGTGGACCTCATCGCCAATTTCACCCAACAAAAAATACTTAATAAATTTCTCCCGTGTTATAATAAAAATAAAGTCCCAACCTTTAACAAATCCAAGTCGGTTCATATCCAAATTAAGAAGCACTACAAATAGTGTTATAACTCCCATAGAATTGATTAATAAAATTAAATTATCCCCAAACTATTGCTCTGATTTAACACACGCACACATATACATATAAGCGAAATAGTTAAACCATATAAAAAGAGTTATCCCCTGAACAGTGATACAAGACTGCTAAATTCCCCATCACATTTCTTTGGATATAAAAGCAGCAGTCTCTCCAAATAATTCCCAAAATTGCGACTATAAAATTAAGTAAATCGCTCTTCAGATTGGCTACCGTAGCCGAGAATAAATTTATTTCCGAAACGGATAATTTTACGGATTACTGCACTCGGTTCCGCTCAACCCCGATTCAAGACAATACCGAGGCAGCCCTAAAATTAAAAGACAAGAACATAGATGTTTTTTGGTCAAGAGTACAGAGCGCCTTTGATCTAATAGTAGAGACAGACCACCAGGACCTCCCCAAGGACTTTAAGTCCGCCGCTTTCGGTAAATACCGAGCTTGCCTAATCGCATATGAGGACACCAAAGCTCAAATAGGCGACCAACTCCAACTCAAAGCATTGAGTAACCCCGCGCCTCAAGAGCAACCCCAACCCCCCAAGAGTCCTCCCATATGAACCTAAAAGTCCCCCCATGTGATACAGACATTTTTTATGGAGGGTATGATCAATGGCCGTCCTTCCGAGACATGTTCACGGCGGTCTATATCAACCACTCGAAACTCTCCAGTGCCCAGAAACTGTATCACCTCAGACATAAGACTAAAGGAAAGGCAGTTCAAATGGTAGAACAATTCCCGCTAAGCGACGACAATTTTTCCCTAGCATGGGAAGCTCTCAAGTCGCGTTATGAAAATAAAAGAGTCCTGGTCGACAACCAAATGTCGAAACCTCCAGTTGGAATCCCATACTTATATATCTGGTAACCTCAAAACTTCCAGAGAATACAGCTGCCCTGTGGGAGCAATCATTAAGCTCCAGAAGAGGCCTCCTGAACTGGGCCCAAATGAACCAGTTTCTGACCACTCGCTACGAGATAGTGGAAAGGGTGGATCAATGGCGACCTGCCAAGCCCCGGTATAATCCACCCTCCACAAACTTCTCAAGGCCTCACCCCAGTCAGAACAATCCCCAGTTCAGGCAGGCTCAACCCCAAAGCCACAGCAACAACTCCCTTACACAAACCAAATCTCCTGCCACAGAGCACCAAAAATTTTATACCTGCAAATTATGCAAGCAGTCCACCCATACTCTACAAAGCTGTTTGCGGTATAAAAGGTTGCCAATCTCAGAGCGTAAAAAATTCGTTAAAGAAAACAATATTTGCGAGAATTGTTTAGCTCAAACGCATGTGCTAAAAGACTGCCAAAGCACGAGAACGTGCATGCCCTGCCAAGGCCGGCATAACACCACCCTTCACGACACAGCAACCCCCAGCTCCAGTTCCGGAATCCAAAGAACGCGATCCCTGGTAGCCACAATAGAAGCCAGCAATCCCAGGCTTCAGGACGTCAGCCAGGCGACACCCCAGGAAGGAGACCCCTTTACGCGCAACAGTTCCCAAGTACAGTCGTTCCATGCTGAAAATGATAAGCAAATCATGCTCCCTACAGCAATAGTCTTGGTAGAACACAGAGGGGATATATTTAAGCTTAGAGCCTTAGCGGACCAAAGCTCCGAAAGAAGCTTCATATCCGCCAAAGCTCAGACCAAACTCGGGCTTCCCTATACCCACTCCCTGTTTGAAATATCGGGTATGGGAGGCGGAGTGGTACAAACATCAAACAAGCTGTGCTCGTTGACCCTAGTTGACAATAAGGTGAGAATAAAGGCCCAGGCAATAGTGCTTCCCCGGCTCACTAGGCAGCTCCCAACATGCAGGCTGAATGACTGCCAAAGGCGCAAATGGTCCCATCTCAAATTAGCAGACCAAAACTCCCAGAACCCATCCCAAATCGATCTGGTATTGGGTAGTGATCTTATCCCACAAATAATGCTAAATGGCATAGAAAAGATCTCTCCCAGCCTGCTAGCCCAAAATACAATATTTGGATGGATCATAAGCGGCCAAACTCCCGAAAAGGTTGGAGCACATTCCTCACAAGCATGGGAAATCACAAATATTCAGCTCTATGAACAGCTGAGACAGTTCTGGGAAATCGAGGAGATACCCAGAGCTCGAGTGGAAACCCCCGAAGATCAAATGTGCGAAGAGCTCTATCTATAGTTCGCCTCCCGTTTAAATCATCATTCCTGAACAATATCGACCTAGGCCAATCCCGTACTGCAGCCCGACGACAGTTTCATGAAATGGAACGCAGTCTCTCAAAAAAGGGCGATCTCAAACAGCAGTATGACCAGGTACTCGAAGAATACCTGTCTCTCGGCCACATGGAAGAATGCAGTCCAAATGAATTGGAATCCCACGGAAAATACTGCTCTTTCTATCTCCCTCACCATGCCGTCGTAAGGCCAGACAAAAAGACAACAAAAGTCAGAGTTGTATTCAATTCTAAGAAGTCAGGTTCCGGTCACTCCCTTAACGATGTGTTATGTACCGAACCAACCCTCCAACCCGATCTCCGACTTATGTTGTTAAAATGGCGGACATATAAATATGTGTTTAATGGCGATGTAGAAAAAATGTACCGCCAGATACTCTTACACCCCGATGACCGAGACTACCAACGAATAATATTCCGAACTCCCGAAGACAGTTCAATAAAGGACTTCAAGTTGAAAACGGTCACCTTCGGGGTGAACTGCGCTCCCTTCCTGGCTATTCGCACGCTACACGAGCTGTCGAAAGATATAGCCGACTCCCATCCACGCGCAGCCCCAATATTAAAGTCCGAGACGTATGTTGACGATATTTTATCCGGCAGTGATGATCTTCCCTCAGCCGAGCAATCCCTAAAAGAGACGATTGATGCTCTCAACTCAGCCGGCTTGCCTGTAAAAAAGATCACGGCAAACCATCCGGACATACTCAAACAAATTCCCAAGGCAGACTTACTTGAAACCGACTTCCTCGAGTTCGAGAAAAGTAGTACCGCCAAAACCCTAGAAATTCAATGGAATGCGCTCTCGGACACATTCTCGTATACAGTGGACTCAGACCCAGCCTCAACAACAGTACCAAGCTGCAGATACTCTCCTCAATCGCAAAACTTTTCGACCCCGCAGGGTGGCTGACGCCAGTCATGATACAGGTAAAAATCGTGATGCAGGGATTGTGGTTGGACGGGACTGATTGGGATGAACGGGTCAAACCGATACGTCTCGTAAAATGGACGCAATTCTCAAGAAATCTGCAGTCAATCTCAGAAATACAAATACCCCGATGGATTAACTTCGCCCCTGACCATCTAGTCGATCTCCATGGTTTTTGCGACGCCTCTGAAAAGGCTTATTGCGCAACTCTCTATGTGCGAACTACTGTCGACACTCAAGTTTACTCTCACCTCCTAGTGTCCAAAGTCAAAGTGGCTCCTCTCAAAACTATAAGTCTGCCACGCCTGGAACTATGCGGAGCTCTCTTACTAGCTAAACTAGTCGCAGTAGTGCAACCCCATCTCGGCCTCACTAGAAGAAAGTCGAATTCCGAGATCGTGTTAGCCTGGCTCGAAAAGCCGCCTCACTCATGGAAGACCTATGTCTCCAATCGAACAGCCCAGGTCATAGACCTCGTAGGTAATGTCCCTTGCCGACACGTGCGAAGCAAAGATAACCCCGCAGATCTGGGAACCCGAGGTTGTACGCCAGTCGATCTTTCCAATTCTGCCCTCTGGTGGAATGGTCCAGAGTGGCTTTCCAAAGCCCCCGAAGACTGGCCTCAACCCACGGTTCGCAACGTCAACCCCCCAGAGTCACGTAAAGTAGAAGCCCTACATGCTACGGAAGAGACGGAGGACCTCTTAGATCGGTTCTCTTCCTACCCTAGTGCTTTACGTGTAATGGCTTACGTGCTAAAATTTGTACGTCGGCTAAAAGACGCGGTGAACGGTATTAATGACCCAGCCGACCCCTCTCTAACTCATGCTGATCTCAAAAGATCGAAACATCGCCTGATCATAATGGCCCAAACTCGATACTACGCTCTTGAAAGATCATGTCTAGAAGACTCAAACCCCATTGGAAAACGGAGCTCTCTACTCGTACTCAATTCCTTTCTAAATAAGAGCGGAGTCCTCCGAGTGAATGGTCGACTAGCCCATGCAACCCTCACTTACAATGAGCGTCATCCCATCATCCTAGCCGAAAAGTCTCGGCTCTGTATTCTATATATACGATTCCTTCACGAAATGCTCCTACATGCGGAAGGTCGTCTCATGCAACAAATCTTAAGGCAAGAATTTTACATTGCCCGTCTCAAACCATTGATAAAAAAATTCATATTCTAGTGCAAAGTCTGCACCACTCACAAACAACAGACGCGATCACAAATTATGGCAGCTTTGCTCCCCGAACGTTGCAGATTCGCTCCACCCTTCACCACGACTAGTGTGGATTTCGCTGGCCCATTTCAATTGAAAGCATCCATGCTCCGATCTCAAACCCTCGTAAAGGGCTACGTGGCCGTCTTTGTCTGTTTTACCACCAAAGCGGTCCACCTGGAACTATGCTCAGACCTCACCAGCAAGGCTTTTCTTGCCGCCTTCGCCCGATTTGTAGGACGCCGAGGATACCCGAACCAGATGATGAGCGACAACGGCAAAACATTCATCGGCGCAAAGCGTGCTACCGAATTGGAATTCGTATCGTTCCTGAAAGAAGTATCGCCGGATATCGTACAGAAGTACCCCCCCAAGGAATCAACTGGAAGTTCATACGCCCCGGCGCACCTCACATGGGCGGATTATGGGAATCCGCTGTCAAAAGCTTTAAAACGCACTTTAAAAAGGTCGCCGGAACTCACAGCTTTACCCATCTCCCAGCTTTCTCAGGACCCGAATGACCTCACCGCCCTCACGCCAGGTCAGTTTCTTTGAGGAGCACCAATGCTCTCGCCTCCCGAACCGAACCACGAAAATCTCCCTCTGATAAATAGGTGGGAACGACTGAAAGTTCTGCATCATCAGTTCAGCAGACGCTGGAAAACTGATTACCTCACCGACCTTCAAAAGCGTTACCGTTGGAAGAGTGCTCAAACTCCCCCGAAAATTGGTGACCTAGTCATCATTAAAGAAGACAACTTACCTCCCAGGACGAGACGGACACATCCGCGTCGTAGACGTCCGCACCCAAAACGGTATTCTCACGAGACTTCTTACTAAACTGTGGTTTCTACCGTCATCTGAGAGCGACGAGGGCCCTCAGCCCCTGCGCGCCGTAGCGAACCCGTATCGGATTACCGGAAATGTAAGTTGTGCATGCGTCATCACTCGCTGCTGATGTGCCCTGTATTCACGGCCATGCAGCCGCAACAACGCTTCTTTGTCACTAGGGCACATCAGTACTGCACCAACTGCTTGGCGCTGTCCCATCGCACCAACCAGTGCACCTCCACAGAAAGCTGCCGGGTCTGCGGGCAGCACCACCACACCGCAGCTCACCGTCGCCGTACACAACCGCAACCTCCCAGGGCTAATGGTCGGGCTCCAAGGGCACGTCAACCACCGCGACCAACCAGCGTCGGCGACCGCACCATCCGATGCACCGCAACCGGCTTACGCACTGCCACCTACAAAAATAAGGTGGGAAGGATCTTGATTCAGGAAGCAGCTCGGGCCCTGCAGGAGTTGCAGCATACACTACGTCTAGGGGAGGCAGAATGTTTACGCGACATCGGTAGCCACACGTCCCAAACCCAAAACCATAATATTCATTATACACATATTTCCTGAATTGTACATAAAATAATACGCATCATATAAATATCTGTCATGAATTGTATATTATCGCATTATAACGCATGGATTACATTCTATTATATTATAGTGTCTTATATTTACTCATCACAACGTATGAACTCACCTTTAGATTTAAGTGTTAAAATTGGAACGATTTGGGACGTGTGGCAACCACGCGTAAATCACCCCACACCAATTCGCCGCATGACCGACAGCTGTCATGTAGGCGGCCATCTAATTATTATTATTGTTATTGGTACACCGGTTTTCTTATAAAAATTATCATTGTTCCTTTTTCACACCGGCTTTTTTTATATGAAAGAAAGAAGTTATTCACATATTTTCGTGCATAAAACCTTTAAAACTTACAAATAAAATCAATTAACTCAGCGTCAAAGGAGAAAATTCGTGTGTATAATATTTTAAAGGAAATTCTAGAAAAGTGTTCTGAGGAACTGCAAAATTCCTCAAATAAAACCTCGTTAAAAAAATTTTCTGGTTAGCATCAAGTTGACTGCAATATAACCCAGATACACTGAAGTCAACAATAAAGAATTCCAACCACACTGCTTTAAAAGGATTGTTTGTGCACAAATAGCAAAATACCTCTGTATGTGGCCACCAGTTGGAACATCAATTGTCAACCCCAGGAATACGAAGTTCCTGCAACCGTGAGTACTATCACCTATATATCTATCTAAATTAAATAACCAGTGTGACCTGTCCCCTTTTTATGGTAGTTGTGTATAGATTTAAACGCCTCTTCTTCCGATTCTATATCCAATGCATGCTATGAACATCTATAAAATTTTATATTCGTATCTCCGTGATATAGCTCGATCAGCTATTTTTGTAAAATATTATATACATTATCGGGTATTTCTGAATATATACCTACCTTACCTTTAATAATGTTTCGAAGCAAAATGCTTTGAAAATTACTATTCAGATCATCTATGCTTATATGAATCTTTTTATTTTTATGTTTAAATTCTATATCTTTCAGCTTATTATCAGTTAAAATTAATTGTGTTCGAAACCTGTATGTGGTTAGAAATATCTGCCTGCTGTGAGTGAATTGTTTCCATGTCATCAATGCCATTATTGTACAAAGGATTCTGCAGAATTAATTCTGCTTAGAAAATCAGTGACGTTATTTTCTTTGCCTTTAATGTAATTTATTATATAATTTGCTAAGTTTTATTAGCCATCTATAAAGCCTAGAACTCATTGCCTTAATCTGAGCTTTTACAAAGGTTGGTGGTCTCATAAAATATGCAATTTTGTACCATACGAAAGTATCCTGTTGCCTAGACAATAACCAAAAGCTCTTTTTCTGTTCCTGAATAATTTTTTTCGTGGTCGTTCAGGGTCCTGCTTGCATAGCATACAGGACGGCCTTGCTGTTGCAATACAGCACCTGGTATTTATAATCGCATCAGTGATAAGCTAAAACGGCCTAATAAAATCCGGATACTTGAGAACAGGACTCTCAGTTAGAGTTCTTTTGAGTTTCTCACAAGAATCTTTGGACATACTATTGATCGTTTATGTTTATTTTGATCCCTTTTTTAAATACTTGATAATGGGGTAAGCTACTTTAGAATAGCCCTTGATACATTTTCTATAATATCCAGTAAAATTTAGAAATTATTTTATTTGTTTAACTGTTTTAGGAAGTTGTAGATTTTAAATTTGATCAACTTTTGAAAGTTTTATTTTACACCTTCTGGGGTTAAAACGCGGCCTAAATAAAGTGTCTCCTTGGCGTAAAATTTGCATTTATTAATCTGCATTCGAAGGTTTGTCTTCTTAAGTCTTTCAAATACGATATTAAGAGTATTTATATGCTCCTAGAAACTTGTTGAGAAAACAAGGATGTCGTCAAGGTATACGAAACATATTTTATTAATTAAATTCTTAAGGACGTAGTTTATCAACCTTTGAAAAGTTGCTGGAGCATTCTTTAAGCTGAATGGCATCCGTACAAATTCATAGTGCACATAAGGCGTAGAAAAGGCTGTTTTCGACCGGTCTGCTTGCTTTACAAGTATCTGGTGAAATCCTTTTGCCAAGTCAATAGTGCTGAAGTATTGTGAACTACCTGATTTGTCTATAATGTGTTCGATGTTGGGGATCGGAAACTTGTCATCAATTGTAACACTGTTCATAGCCTTGTAATCAACAACAATCCGCCAGTTTTCTTCCTCTTTACTGTCTAATTTTTTCGGCACTATCCACAATGGGCTGTTATATGGAGAATTGCTATCCCTTATTATGCCTTGACCTAACATCCAATCAATTTGCTTGCATATCTCCTTTTCATGAACTTGGGGATATCGAAACAATTTTGGGTATATACGTTTGTCTGTGGTTGTACGAATTAAGTCAGTATTAGTCAATGCGTGACCTTCTGTATAAACTAACTCCTTAAAGGTGGCTAGGATGTTGTTGACAGCCTTCTTTTCGTCACCATTAGGCCCTGTAAAATATTTTGCATAGTCCGCTCATCAAGCTTGCACATTTCTAACTGGAAATTTTGTTATTTATGTACGGAAATGGTTTCAGAAACTGAATTTCGTTTCCATTCAGAGTAATGGTTTTTGAATTCATATTTATTATAGCCTTCATGGGTCTTAAGATATTTTGATCTACAATGGCATCAAATTTTTTATTTTTAAAATCTGTTAGCTTCCACGACATAGTCGCATTCTCTTTAAATTCGAGGGGAACTTTTGTAATTATTACATACTTTATAGATGTTTTATTACTAAGCGACGTAAAGGAAATGTCCTTTTGTAGTAAAAAACGCTTATACTCTGACAATTTTTCTTGATCCAATAGAGATGTCGTGAATCCTGTGTCTATCAAAGCTTTAGTTTTGTTTTTTCCTATAGTTATCTCTATTATTAGTAGTGCTAGGCTGTTGAACGAAAATTTACTTCATGATATTGAATATTTTCTTCCACCTGAGCATAATCAGTTTCCATAGGTACATTATTATTACTATTATTATTCCTATATTAGTTTGAAGTTTGCATGGAATTCTTATTCCCATATCTATTGCATGGGCTACTATATATCTGAGAATTATGCCTAGGATAACTACCCTGACCCCTCGTATTAGTTTGCCTATTCTGAACGAAATTATTTTGGTTGTTGAATTGACTTTGATAGCCTTGAAAACTCTTATACGGCGTAGATTGAAACGTTGAGTTTGTATTATGTGGTGCATTGCCACTGGAAAACTCGTGTTTTTCAGATGTAGAGGAACGTACCAAAATTACCCATTTCGTTTGGCAAAATCCATGAGCGTATTTTACTATTTTTGGATAAGATACAAAATTGTAATCTTGTAGTAGATTTGTATAAACTTAAATAACGCAAGCCTAGCGTCAGACTCTAGTTGACTGAGGCGTGACCATTTCTAAGGGTGCAGAACAGATGCCAAAGTATTTTTAAGTTGTGGATGGGGCAAGCTGACAAATATTTCCGACCATGGGCTGCTGTTTGAGAATCATTATTGTAAGTAACCTTCGTAACTATTATTCCATGTTCCATCCACTCCGATATTAGTTCTTATCTGATTGTTGTGGTAGCTTGTGTAATACAAATTTCTATTGCTATTTTTCCAAAATATTTTTTCAATATCGCCCGTGATATGGGGAGTGTCTAAAGATTCTAGGTGCAATTGCAGGACTACGGCTTTTCCGAGCGGGGTCTCCGCTCTTCTAGTGTTTTTTACCATGGAGAGATTCTATCGAAATTCCATCTGGCTTAGCAGCATCCGTTCTGAATTAAAACATGTGGACCTACAATTTATTTTTAGAAAAGAATTAGAAACATCAAATACAACCAAACCTCAATTGAAGAAAAGAAAGCCACATCTTTAACTTTCTCCGAGGTATATTGCGCCAAATTACTACTATTTTCTTGATCTAATAATAATTCCCAAACGGATTACCCACCGTATCCCGGCCGACCGGCGCGAGGGGCGCATCCGCATAACGCACGGATTGTTCGTTAGTGCCGAGTCGTTGAAAGGCTTTGGTTTGTTAATCGTCCAGATCTAAAACTGCTCAGCTACAGAGAAAGCCTCATCAGCCAAGTAAAGTAGATATAAGATAGATTATACATTAAGAAATAACTGTTAACAGAATAAAATTATTGTTAGAAGTTAATATAGAAGTTGAAGAATAAGAAACAATTAGTAGCTATGAATTTAGGATAGAAAGAATTGATTTTTTTATGCTGAAAAGCGAGTCGAGCAGTTTGTGTACATATTAAGCTGCAGTTCACGAAGAAAAATGGCACGTAGGAGTATTCGCCGTAGAACTTTCACGTAAACCATAAAACGTGTATACTTGTTAATTAAGCTAGAGTTTTCTACACATTTACGTGGTATATCAGATTTTAAGTTTGAAAACAGTCTACTATCAAAAAATACCTCTTTAAGAGATATTATCGACTTTAATATCAAACGCCCATATCGGTTTCCCGAAGTCTCTACAACATGGCTCCCTCAACAGCAATCATGTCCAAATTTATCTTCGATTCGAACAATATAATAAAGCTTTGTACCAATTTTGAAAAGCAGGAGCTTGCGGACCAAACTGACACCCTGTTAGATGTAAAATTACAACATCTTAACAGCCGCTGGGACATGCTAAGAGAGTCATATGAAAAAGTCTGTCTGGCTGAAGTTAGTGCGCAAAATGCAGATTTTCAAGAAGAAGCTAATAAAAAATTCCAACTGTGTTCTGATTCATTTTATATCTGCAAGGCACACATATTAGACCAACTCAAAATTATTCAAAAACAAAGTTAGTCGAAACCGATATTACGTCCCGCCAATATCTCTCCACCTCTCTCCTCCCAAATTCGATGCCATGCATCAAAGTACCTCCCTGCGATACCGAAATATTTTACGGTAGCTGCGAAGAATGGCCCTCTTTCCGGGATATGTTGACGGCAGTGTATTCTAACCATACCAGACTAACTCCAGCACAGAAGCTATACCATCTACGTAATAAGACACGTGGAAAAGCTGGGGCTATAGTAGAGCAATACCTTCTTTGTGATGGAAACTTTTCTCTAGCCTGGGAAGCGCTTAGAAATCTATTTGAGAACAGACGTTTTCTCATCGATAAGCAGCTGAAGACGCTTTTTAACATCGCACCCGTCACCACAGAAAGTAGCGAAGGCATTCAAAAGGTTCAAAATACCATTAACGATTGTCTAGTAGTTCTGAAAGCTCAAAGAGTATCTGTCTCGGATTGGGATCCCATTCTCATTCATGTATGTTCCAGCAAGCTTCCAGAGGAAACACTCTCCCTTTGGGAGCAGTCCCTGGAATCCCAAAAAGAGCTACCGAACTGGGCCCAAATGAACCAGTTCCTAACCAGTCGATATGAGGTAGTCGAACGTCTGCAGGGATACAAGGCCCCAAACCGCGCACTCCGGTTACACCCAAATCCACTCCCAAAGTGCAAACTTATCACTCCAATAACATCAATCCCGCAGTAAAATGCAATTTATGCAACCTAAATCATCCATTGAAATCCTGCCCTGATTTTCAAAAGCTTAGTGTATCTGAACGCACTAAGTTTGTAGAGCGAAACCGCTACTGCAGCAATTGTCCCGCCTACAATCACACTCTCTCCCATTGCTCAAGTTTATATCGATGTCTACACTGTAGGAAAAACCACCACACCATGCTACATTCACAAGCAAACTCCAGGCCCGTATCAAAGGCACCAGCTAGAACTTCCTCCACCACTCCCTCCAAAAACGCAACCACGTTGTTGCACACCGAATCCAAACTGCAACCTAGACATCCTATCTTCGATATAACCAAAGCCAACGTTGAAAACTCTCCACCCTCCTCGAAGCATTTTCCCGGTAGCAATCAACAAATCTAGGCAAATTTCTCCGGTAACAGGGGAACCACCCTCTTACCAACCGCCCAAGTTGACATCGAACACATGGGTTCTCTTTATCTGCTGCGAGCGTTAATCGATCAAGGCTCCCAAAAAACTTTTATCTCCAAAAAGGTTCAAAACCTTCTCCAACTACCGACATACAAGGAAAACTTCGCAGTCACCGGAATGCAACCAATGGCCTATATCGGCTCGTAAAAATATTACTGCGCCAGAGGAGAGGAAAGTCGTTGCTCTACATACGCTGGAAAATAAAATAGATATCTTAGACCGCTTTTCATCTTGGCCGAAAGCTCTTCGAGTGATAGCGTACCTGTTCCGTTTTATTCACAGAACCAAACCTATACAGTCCATTCAGCCAACAAATTATCAATCCGTTGTTATCACTCAAGTGGAAATTCAATTTGTGAAAGCACGACTGATCAAACTCACACAGGAAAGATACTACTCCAGCAAGTAACAAGTAACCGATCTCCAGAAAGATCAAACTTTTGCCATTGAACCCTTTTCTCGATAAAAATGAAATTCTGAGAGTAAATGGTCGCCTAGCCAATTCGGATCTCTCATACAACGAAAAACATCCGGTTATAATCCCCGAAAATTCGCGACTCTGCTGCCTTTATCTCCAATTCATACACAATCTATTGATGCATGCAGAACATCAACTCATGGTTAGGACGGTTAGGCAGGAATATTTTACACCTCGACTAAAATCAAAAATTAAATTTTGTAAAACGTGCACCATTTTCAAGAAGACTACCCAATCTCAAATCATGGCCGTTTTACCACCAGAACGGTCAAACTTCTCCCTCCCATTTACCTTTACCGGGTTGGACTTCGCAGGCCCCTTTGACCTTAAATCATCATCTCTCCAGAGAGCGTCATTGGTAAACGGCTATGTCTGCGTTTTCGTATGCTTTTCGACCAAAGCAATTCATCTAGAGCCTTGTTCCGACTATCCAGTAAAGCCTTCCAAGCAGCCTTCGCCCGTTTTGTTGGGCGACGGGGGCTACCAAAACGATTATATTCGGATAATGGGAAAAATTTCGTCGGAGCACAGCGAACACTACAAAAGGACTTCGACCGTTTCATCAAAGAGGCTTCAAAGGATCTTCAGGCAAAATACTCCCTACACGGCTTCGAGTGGCAATTCTTAACCCCCAATGCGCCTCACATGGGTGGCCTCTGGGAAGAAGCAGTAAAAAGCTTCAAAGTGCACTTTAAACGCACAGTTAAAAGTCATCATTTTACCTACGAAGAACTTGCTACACTTCTTGCTCGCATCGAAGCAGTCCTGAACTCCAGACCCCTTTTACCTATGTCTGACAACCCTGATGACCTGCTAGCTCTAACCCCCGGACATTTCCTACGCGGTGCTCCATTACTGACCCTTCCTGAACCACATATCGACAATCTTTCAATCCAAAATCGTTGGGAAAAACTTAAGATTCTTCATCAGCAATTCGCTCAGCGGTGGAAAGATGAATACTTGAAGGAGCTACATCAACGATACAAATGGAAACAACCACAGGAAAATCTGTCAGTTGGTGACTTCGTAGTTATCAAAAATGACCTACTAGCTCCACAGGAATGGCGTTTGGGTTGCATAGTGAAGGTTCACTACGGATCCGATAACCGCGCCCGAGTTGCGGACGTTAGGACTCAACATGGTCTTTGTACCAGACCAATCGTCAAGCTATGAACCCTTCCCATTTCTCCAGATTTTCCTAATCCCTAAACACCACATCTCTCACTCCCTCAATCACTCAAACACTTACTCATATATTCAATATATTTGTCAACACTATACTAAAGTCCTCTTTTTTTACAGGCGTTCCCCCCAATTGCCGTCACCAATACGAGCAACCCGCAATCCACTTCTACATATGTGTCAGCTGTGTCAGCGTTAGCACTCGTTGCTTTTTGAACATGACCATCAGCGAGCGGATCCGGTGTGTGGAGAAGCATAAATACTGCCCAAACCACGACAATGTGCGCCATTGCAAGTCGCCAGAGACCTGCCGTATTTGCCATAAGCTCCACCATACGTTGCTTCACCGTTCAGCAGCAGGCGAGGACCCCGATAACGCTCCGGTAAAGGATCGACAAGCAATCGACACCCGTGCCCAATTCAACAGACTTATCAGCGAAATGAAGAAGTTGCGGGATATAGTTGCACCGGTGCAAGGTGGGCGCGATGTTTAAGTGATCTTCGTCACTTAAATCACTGTGGCACTTAAGTGACGTCCACGTTCTTAAGTTCACCACGCACCTTACTTACAACCCTGCATTTTTATTTTTACATTTGCTTATGACTGCATTCATGGCACTAGCCACGGAAATTTACTGCACACTGGAACTGGCTTCCAGTGTTGCCTATATAAGCGCCGAGCGCTATTGATCGTCCTCTTTATTTTTTCTACATTCGGCAGCGAGTGAAGCAGTCAATCTTCAGCATCAACAATCAAAGTATCCAGCACCAGTTGCAGTCATCCGCATAAGTATCTCTTTCTCTCGTTTTAAATATAACTCATTAATAATTTGAATTCATTTAACGATCTCAGTAAATAAGTAATTATTTTAATTTGCATTAAAATAAAACAATCATTGTTTAGTACTAAGGCCAGAAATCTGAATATTAACGTTTGACATAGGTTTGGAATAAATATTGTTAATATTGAAGTAGAAAACATCTTTCTACATTTTCTCTTCGAACATTTGAAATTCCCAATCACGTGAGTTATCAAGCCTCTCTCCCTTTCTCCAACATCAAAATCCCATCTGGATTTAACAGATGTATTAAACATATAAGTACATAGAGATGTTCTCTATTTGAATGCGGATGCATTTGAACTCAATGAAATCGATGTTAGGAACATTAACCTCTTCTGAAGGCGGCCGCCGTGGTGTGAAGGTAGTGTTGCCGGCCTACCACACCGAAGGTCCATGGTTCGAGCCCTGGTACAGGTAACATCAAAAGTGATTTGAAAAAAGTTTTTCAAAACGGGGTCGCCCCTCGGCAGTGGTTTGGCAAACTCTCCGAGTGTATTTCTGCCATGACAGGCTTCTCAGCAAAAATTCGTCGGCACTTGATATTCATTACACAAAAACTCTGAATTGAAAACATGAGGTTGTAGCCAAATTTCGGTAAAAGCTGTTTAGGCCCGATGCCTAAATCTTCAAAGGTTTCGGACCACCCTAATGTAAGGTCCGTATTCATTCCAGTCGCGAATAATTGCACACACTTAGACGCACGCATATGTGTGCAGTTTGTAAGCGCTTTGCACATACACGTCGGTGCCACAGTGTGAGTGTGTTTTCCCCTCCAAAAAAACCGGAGCTTTTGTTCCCGGTGAACGGTCCCCTACGACATGCAGGCTTCTTCTTGATCCAGCAGTCAACCCGTCAACATCAGCCAGCGATTCCGCGCCGTCACAGCATTAGGAAAGGTAATTTCTACACTCCATGTTATTAACCCTATACCGAATTAAACCAGATTATAACGAGAAATTTGTTTCGTTTTCTTTCTCTCCCACTACTCCTGTCCGAGATCGACCTCGGTGTGCCCACCCACTGCCGGTTAGAGACGCACCCCGGCCGAACATGGTCCTTACTCGCCAAGCCTGAACCAGCGTTTATTATCAATTACAGTCCACTACTAAAAACAAGGAGAGCCTTCACTCAATTTAAAAACCATATTTATCGTGATATTTCTGCAACAAACTTGGGGAACCTTGCCACATTAAAAACGCCAAACAACTACAATCAACACCAACACCATATCTACAGCTTGCAGCGAGCTTAAGTAAGTGTTTCATATTTTCTTGCCACTTTTTGTTTTTTTGGTTATAATAACTTTTTGACCGCGCACATACGGTAGCAATCGCGAAAAGTGTAATTTTTAAAAAATAAAATTAAATAAAAACGTGCAAAGTGAAAACCCAATGCCAGGGAAGTTTTCATTTCCAAACAAATTTAAGCCGCCCGTGTGACCAGCGAGTTTGGCCATCCAAACAGCAGATCGTAAGGCAAAGAGGACATAACCTCACTTTCATAACATTAAAATTCACTTCACTGGTAAAGAAATTGGTTTCAATTTACATTTCTTATAAAAAATTATATTTTTGCCACTAAACACGCGATCGTGAAGGCAAAGAAACGTTTGTGTTTCGATTTGCACTTGTTTTACAAAAATATACACTTTTCGAAAAAATACACACCGCGCGGTCACGATAAAACATAACATAAATAAAGCACTGTTGATATTGTGTGGGTGGCGAGTTGAGTTACCTTTTTGGTTATATTTACATTTTGGTGCACGCCATACAAATCAGCTGCAAACTAAGGCAGAACAAAATAAAGAATTACTGCAAAAGCGTTATTGTTGTACATAAGTACCCTTGGGGAAATTTGTGACGGGAAATTGTAGATTTTTGGCTTGGTAGTTTTTTATTAAATTAATTTCGGGAGAATATTCCATTTTAATTCGCAATGGAATCGTATATACGTTCCGCTGAGGCCATTTCAGAATTTGAGTCTGAATATAACAGCATTCCACCAGAAGACCACAATAAACACACCCTTGCTATACAGCAAGAGGAATTAAGGTCACTGTGGAAGAAGGCCAAAGCAGTTTACGACTCTCACATGGGCTCGGAAGACCTGTCCCCTAATGATGTCTTGGCAATAAAGAAGAAACATAAGACGTGTTTTTCAGCATACATGCGATGCATGTCCACAATTGCTGCTGAGGCAGAAAAGTTTAAAAAGCCAGAAAAAGGTGAGTCAGACGAAACCGCGCTGGAGCACAGTATCCGCCTCCCACCTTGTGATACTGAAGTATTCAAAGGCGACTATTTATCCTGGCCAACGTTTCGTGACATGTTCACGGCAATTTATATTCTCAACAAGCGTCTGACCCCGGTTGAGAAGTTGTTCCACCTGAACAACAAGACGCAGGGGGAGGCGAGGGACATAGTAAAGAAATGCCCACTCACCAACGAAGGCTTCGAGATGGCCTGGAAGAACTTGTGTGAAAGATATGAGAATAAGCGTATCTTGGTTAACACACAGTTGCAAATTTTATTCAATTTGAAAAAGGTGGACAATGAGTGTGGCAGCTCTATCAAAAAGTTACAGAGCGATATTAATAACTGCCTGTCGTCCCTGAGAAGTCACCGAATTGACACCTCAAACTGGGACGCAATTCTCACATATCTGTGCTCGACGAAGCTGCCAGAAAGTACTTTGGCACTATGGGAACAAAGTATCGACCAAAAAATGGATATATCTAAGTGGGAGGACATGGACAAGTTCCTGTCCAACCGTTTTCAGACATTGGAAACAGTGTCAGGTTTTGTAGCGAATGCGACTACGAAAATACAAAAGCCAATCGCGACACGGCAGACAATAGAACCCCCTACAAAAAGGCTTGGCGCCTTTCAAACAAAGGTGTCCCGGCAACCAAAAGCCCTCTGCAATATGTGCAGAGCCAATGAGCACAGATTACGCAACTGTCCCCGCTTCTCCGATCTATCCCCAGCGGATAGAATCAAATTTATAAAGTCTATAAATGGCTGCCTAAACTGCCTATCCCCAGGACACACAGTGACGAAGTGCACCAGTTCGTACAACTGCAATACGTGCCACTCTCGTCACCATTCGCTCCTGCATGCGGATACGCAGCCGCAGACTCAAAGGCACAACCCGTTCAAAGACCCGTCGGACAATGCTCCTTCTACACCCACCCCGGCACTTGCCAGACGGGACGCGGGCAAAACTGGTTCGATCGGGAACCAGAACTTCACATCCTGTCACGTCAACACAGATACAGGCGTGTTACTGGGGACCGCCCATATATACATACACCACAATGGTGAAAATTTCTCTGCGCGGGCACTAATTGACTCTGGGTCTGAATGCTCCTTTATGACTGAAAGACTAAAACGCAGAATCAATATACCGGCGAGGAAAATGCATGCCCAAGTATCAGGCATCGCAGACGCAGTGACCGCTCAAGTCAAGGAGGCGTCAGACATTGAGCTACGTTCACCTGTTGATCCCTGTTTCCGCCTGACGACGACGGTCCTGATTTTATCAAAACTAACTGGAAAGTTACCGTCCTGCCATATCAGCTCAATGGTTATGCAGGCCTTTCCCGATCTGGTCCTAGCAGACAAGAGGGTTTACGCCAACGAAGACGTCGACCTAATAATTGGCGGAGACATATACCCCCAAATAATACTCAGCGGTCTTCGAAAGAATGTGCTAAACACACTTCTGGCCCAGGAAACAGTGTTCGGTTGGATACTGACTGGTCGCACCCAAACACAAAATCCAACCAACAACCTCGTTTCATTTTACAGCGAAGTTGCTTTGGACAAGCAACTAACTGCTTTCTGGGAAGTGGAAAACCTACCCAAGAACAAATATCCAACGGAAGACGAAAAATTCTGTGAGAAGTTATATAGGGAAACTACAAAAAAGGCAGCGGATGGCAGATATATAGTGTCATTACCTTTTCGAAAAGATTACCCTGAAAATCTCAAGTTAGGAGGATCCCTTAAACGCGCGTGCTCTCAGTTCTTTCGGAATGAGACACGATTCACGAAAAGCCCAGAGCTAGGAAAAGAATATACCAGGGTACTATCCGAGTATGAAACACTCGGGCACATGCGAAAGATTAAAAGCAACGTGTCAGCCGACGAGTCTGAAAATTATTTCCTTCCCCATCACGCCGTAATAAAGGCAGAAAGTACCACAACTAAAGTGCGCGTCGTGTTCAATGCCTCCAGCCCTACTGCCAATGGCATCAGCCTGAATGACATCCTCCACCCCGGCCCTGTACTCCAATCAGACTTGCCCATACTGATTTTACGTTGGAGGTTATACAGATTCGTGTTCAATAGCGACATCGAGAAAATGTATAGGCAAATTTGGATGAATGACGATCATACCAAATATCAAAGAATTGTTTATCGAACATCTCCCAACAAACCCATTAGCCTGTTCGAGTTAAAGACCGTCACGTTCGGGGTGAATTGTGCTCCGTATCTCGCGATCAGAACGCTTTTGCAACTGGCGGAAGATGTCGAGAGTACCCATCCAACTGCAGCTACCATACTGCGGGAATGCATGTATGTAGACGACGTACTATCTGGAGGGCACACTATTCAGTCAACCATGGCGGCGAGGGATGAAATTCGCCAGGTCTTACACTCAGCGGGATTTCCACTTCGAAAATGGACAGCTAATGCGGAGGAGATTCTCAAAGACATCCCGAAAACGGATCTGCTCAGCGAGGATTTTCTGGCATTTGAAGATACCAGCACAGTGAAAGCGTTGGGAATCCGCTGGAACGCTCACTCGGACCTATTTTATTTCAAAGCAGGTACGCTGGAAACTTGCGACAACACTACAAAAAGGGCGATACTATCCGCCATTGCCAAACTTTTTGACCCTCTAGGATGGCTCGCACCATTGGTCATAGTGGCGAAGATACTGATGCAGAGTATCTGGTTAGAAGGTACCGATTGGGATGAACCAGTCTCGCACCACACGTTGGAACGATGGAAAGACTTCACCCTACACTATCATGCAATCGACAACATCAGGATACCCCGATGGGTCTACTATTCACCAGAAGACGACATCGAGCTCCATGGGTTTTGTGACGCATCAGAGAAGGCCTATGCCGCGGCGGTCTATATGCGTGTCAAAAGTGAAAATCAAGTCAACGTCAACCTTCTACTTGCGAAAACGCGAGTTGCTCCAGTGAAAACCATCTCACTCCCCCGATTAGAGCTCTGCGGAGCAGTACTGTTGGCCGAAATGATGGAATCAATTAATCGGAGTATCAGGTTAGGACGCGTGAAACAACATCTATGGACGGACTCAACAATCGTGCTCGCATGGATCAGGAAGCCTCCCTGTTCCTGGTCAACGTTCGTCGCACATAGAGTCACGAAGATCATCGACACGGTCGGAAACAAGGATTGGCTACACGTAAATTCGGAATCGAACCCGGCAGATCTTGGAAGCCGAGGATTACCTGCATCTGAGTTGGTGGAAAATTCCTTGTGGTGGCAGGGGCCTTCTTGGCTGCAAGAAGACAAACCCCAATGGCCAATACAAGAATCTGATTACCACACAGCAGTAGAGGAAAAGAGAGCCCAATCGTACGCAACTAGCGTGACCCAATTCGTGACGAATATTCTCGACCGATTCTCAGATTTACCAAGGGCCTTAAGAGTGGTATCGTACGTCATGCGATTCTATCGAAGAACACACCCAACAAACAAGGATGCATTCCAAGCTAAGTCGTTGGCCATCTCATCCGAGGAAATTAAGGCAGCGACTAAACTCTTGGTAAAGGTATGTCAAAGTCGGAATTATGGCGAAGAACGTAAACAGTTAAGAGAGGGGAAACCCATTGATGGAAAGAGCGAAATACTTTCATTGAACCCCTTCATAGACAAAGATGATCTTATTAGGGCGGGTGGACGTCTGGGGGCCTCTCAGGACTTAGCATATAGTGAAAGACATCCCATTATCCTCCCTTATAACTGCAGGCTTTCACGTCTTTTAGTTCTCTTGATTCACAAGATAACACTGCACGGGGAAAATCAGCTTATGCTGCGTCTGATCCGCACCCAATATTGGATCCCGAACGTAAAAAACATGGTAAGGGCCGTCATACATAATTGCAAAGTTTGCACCATTTATAGGAAACGAGCACAGATCCAACTTATGGGCAACCTTCCCCGTGAACGCACTACCTTTAGCCGTGCGTTTACGAATACAGGAGTTGATTTTGCAGGACCTTTCGAGATCAAGAACTATCGTGGTAGGGGCTGCCGAATTTCAAAAGGCTACGTTTGCCTTTTTGTGTGTTTTACCACCAAAGCGATCCATCTTGAAGCGACGAGCGATCTGACTACCCCCTCTTTCTTGGCCGCTTTTTCACGATTCATCGCTAGACGAGGATGCCCCCAAAGAATGTACTCCGACAATGGCACGAACTTTGTCGGAGCTTCGCGATCTTTACGGTCAGAATTTAAGGCCTTTCTCGCAGACGCCCGAGAGACAACGGTATCAAAGTATAGCCACCAAGCAATGACGTGGCATTTCATTCCTGCCGCCGCCCCACACATGGGAGGGCTGTGGGAAGCGGGTGTAAAAAGCTTCAAGAGCCATTTTAAAAAGGTGGCCTTATCCCACAAATTCACCTTTGAAGAGTTCCACACCCTTCTGTGCAGGATTGAGGCGTGCCTAAATTCACGACCACTCAGTCCATCCTCTAACGAGCCCACTGACCTGGAGCCACTAACGCCAGGTCATTTCCTCACCGGAGGCCATCTTATGGCTCCACCAGAACCGGATGTGAGTGAGAGTCCGGCCTCCATGATCAACAGGTGGCAGAAGCTCAAGGCACTGCACCATACCTTCTGCCATCGTTGGAAGGTGGAATATCTATCCGAACTTCAAAAAAGAGTAAAATGGAAGCATTCCAAACAAAATATAAAGGTGGGAGATTTGGTCATCCTCAAAGAAGATAATTTAGCCCCCAATGAATGGAGGATGGGTAGAGTAGTCAACGTTCACCCCGGCGAAGATGACCGAGTACGTGTCGTTGACATCATGACTGAAAAGGGGCAGGTCAGAAGATCGCTGGTCAAACTGATCCTGCTACCCGCAGAAGAAACAGATGGTGTTAGGCCAGCAGTCTCATCTTCGCCCTCTCTGCTCTCCCCCCCTCTTTAGATTTGAAGAATTCCCCAAAAGATACCTACAGCACCCACATCTCTGACAGCATGACCTTCCCTCCGCGCTTCAAAGCTAACAAAAAAGAGGCTTACACCCCGAATCCGAACATATTTTTGTTGTAACCATTTTGTATTATTACACTCCCAAGGCTCATCGTGAGTCTCCTTGGAAGGATTTTTCAAATCTCTTAAAACTAACACTCTTAAAACTAACACTTTTCTATTATTGCACTCCCAAGGCTCATCGTGAGTCTCCTTGGAAGGATTTTTCATAGCTCTTAAAACTAACACTTCTTATGAAATACACCTCCCCGGGCTCATCCAGAGTTTCCCATGGGGGACGGGTCCTAACCGAAGCTCGGAGATGAGGTCATGCGTGGCGGAGGTGCGTGCGGGAGGAACGCCGTGGTCAAACCCGGCGGCCAAGTTGGTATCTACCCCCAAGAAAACCAGTCTACTACTATTATTATTAGTCAACTCATCAACTATTAAGTGGCCCAAAAAAAAAAAAAAAAAACACTTACGCGTCTCCGCGTGTGGAGAAGAACAACTTAAGTTGCTCAACGGCAAGGGGAAAACGACTAAAGTCGTTCCAAACGCAGGGAACCCAACTTAAGTGTTACCAAACGAATCAGTTAAGACAATTGGAGTTGTTCCAAATTGACGGGAAACCAACTTAAGTTGTGAGAAATAAATGGGAACCACCACTAAAAGTGTCCCTTCGATAGGGCCCAGAAGAGCCTAATTCCAAACGTAGGGGTAAAACGTTTGCAGTGTGTTAGACACAAAGTAAAACCGCTTACGTCCTACCGAATATGTTGGAACAACAATGTCGATTACTGAATTTTAGCTTCAAATCCATCAGGATATCCCCACTCTACTCGTAAAACCCATAGCGAGCATCATAATGTTTATAAAAGCTTAACCCAGATGGGCGAACCCATGTACCATAGACAAATGCACTCGCGAACGAGGCTGCCGCAAGCCTAACGCAGATGGGCGAACCCATCTGCTACGGAAAAATCGACCCATCTGCCACTGCCAGCCAGTAACAGAGGGTTCCCCCCTCAAATACATACCCCATTTCAATCTACCAATATAGCCACCTATAACCCAACAAGCATGTCTTCCAACGTTCAAAAACCAAATAAAAGTTTTTAACTGAGTCATTATCAAGTGAGCGTTGGGTTAGACTGCCAGAGAAGACGTCGCAATCATTTTACTCAAAGTAAAATGCAAATGCTAATAAAATTCTGGTCAATTTGTGCTTTTCACCATAAAACATGTCACCAGGACTTTCAGTCCAAGGCATCGGTTAGAGTTAAGCATGTGTAGTTTCAGAGATTAGTTCTTTATTTTTTTCAAGAAACCCTGCCCACTACAGTACGTATGGCAATGCTCCTTGCTCCCCTCAAACGCAACTTCCGTTTTGGTAATTGTTTAATAGGTAATTGTTTAATACAGCTACCGAAGGTGAAAAGACGTCCAAAACTGTTGGAATGGGTATCAAAAGACTCTAATCCGTAGCAGGAATCATACGCCCTAAGCGGAGAATGATACCGGTCAAGGGCTCAGATGTTGTATATGAAAAACCCAGCCAATAAGAAAGAGGGCGAAGGGAGAGGACCTCGAAACAAAGGATTACTAACATGACACGTTTCATTATAAACAGACAACCACATGCATGTAGTTTCTTTTATAATGAAGTAGCGATTCCAGGCCTAACAGATCCAGATCGGACCACGCCAATAATGTGCCACAAAGACCACAACCATTGGACGGGCAGTCTATCAATTGAGCCATGCCTCATCAGGTAAAGGAAAAACTGTATTGGTTAATGTGCCAAATTGACACGGGTACTGCAGACAATACAAACAATCAATGTTTTCTACAACCTTTTCTAAGCGCAGTCAAATATGCGAATATAAAATGTATGTCTACACATCTGTATTACTAATAATTAACTAGATTTATTTTCCGAACCACAATTGAGTTGGCAAGCGCCTACTGGACACTGGCTCACTCTGGTAATATCGGGTATATACACTTTGTTCGTTTATGGAAAAATAATAATTCATTCAAAATATTTTGTAAAACCTGACATTAGTATAGTTATAGGGTTGAAGACATGGATGAATAAAAAACTTACGTTGAGCTTAGATTCTCCATGTACTCTTGCACTTGCGGAATGCTCATACGTGGTGTCGTAGCTTCTCATTCCGACTTTGATAGCTTGTCTACGTTCCACTGCCCCCAAATCACGCATGCGTTGCAAAAGTACTCGACCCTTGCGCACAGAATCCTTGGAATAATCGGCAAATGTAGTTTACGCGCTAATTTCAAACCATGGCGGAAGCGTACTAAAAATTGTGGACAATCAACTACGGCCTCTAAATGCAATTGATATTTGAAAAGTTCATTGCCACGGGGAGTTGCTGATTGACGCAAACGTCGCATAACTTTATTTGCATCTAGAATAGTGCTACAAAATAGCCACCAGGTTGCCACACCTTCAACCGACAAAAGTGATGATAGCGATTAGGTACCTACAATAGAATGGTTCCACTTAGAAGAGAGCATTCAGTATCCATAATGATGCAAACGAACCTATTGGAGTGAAATGAAGAAACTTCGGAATTGTCCTATGTCTTGAGAAGAAGCTGCTTCTTCGTCAAACTAGGTACCAAACAGCAGCCACATTGTCCGTAATCTGAAAGAAAAGGGTAAATTGGAGTTCCGGGTGAAAAAACGATGTAAAAAATTAGCATATTACGATTTACTTACCAATTTGCACTTTACTACCGCATTGTATTTTAACTAAAGACCCGGTGATGGTACTTATTACAATAGTTCTTTATACCAATATGTATATAAATATGTTTAAAACTGAAAAGCATAGTTGACTACAAGAAAACAAGAAATATAATTGCGCACCTTCACATCCGTCTTTCTCTATCTTTTCAACTTAATACCTCCTCATCCAATTAGTACATGGTCATTATCTGTTCCAAGTCGCGGTTGAAATGTGTATTGGTCCAATCTTTTTCGGGATTATCTAAATGATTATCAAAGTCTACCAACTCGCGCATAGCGCCACGCTGCAACAATTCCGTCACTGCTTCCAATGTGCTCTTCGAATGCGCTAATTTATAGCTGGCCTTTGTCCAACGTGCTGCCTCGCCATTAGAGTTGAATAATTTGAATGCTGGTTTCGTATGATTTAAGCTCATTAACTTATTATCTATTATTACAAAGCAGGCGTTTTTTATAGTTTTCCAATATTTTGTCTGCTATCTTTGTTGCGGGTGCCTTCTCTATGCTGTTGTCGTAAAAATTTTCTTGTGCTACATAATAACCAGCTATAACTAAATTTTCGGTTTCTGCAAATACATCAACCTGTGTTAGAGCTATCTCCGCCATTGGTGTCAGATAAAGGCATTGGTGGAATAAGGGTATCGCATCTACTATCTGTACTGTGTTCCCTTTGAGTTGCTTCTCAGCTAAAAGCAAACCGTTCACGGCCAAGTGTGGATATTTGGCAGCATGGAAAATGGTTTTGGCATAAGCGCGTTCACTGAATTGATAGTCCGTCATTGTATTATATTGAAATAGAATATATTTATTTCTTTCAGGAATATAATTAAAACACAGTGATTTTCGGAAAAAACGTACTGCTTTGCAATTGTAAAAGCCAGCTATACATTACTACCGCCGCGTGTTTGTAAATGTGAGGAAAAATGGCGAATGAATTGTTCGATTCTCTTCCTCAGTATTTTTCACTATGCCTAATCAATGAAAATACTAGTGACAACCAGTGACAAAACTAGGCGGTGTTCACATTGATCACATGCGACCGATAATTGGATAGCGACTTTACGTTAAAGAACACGGGTCAATACAACTTCAGTATAAAGGATAAGTATTTGTTGGCTATCGTTGGGCGGCTTCGTTCAGTTCGTTTAGCCGTTCAATACACCTTTGTTCCTGTGTGTCAGGTTTTGTGGTACGCATGGATCATAAGAAGGGTGAACAAAATGAGCGGGGTTTCACACCAAAGTTGCCATTTACTGAACTACATAGGTTGAAAATTTTTGAACGAAGCTGGTCGTTCGTTCAATGAGCTGAGTCGAATAATTGGAATAGTTCGTTCGCAAACCACATTTTTCACCATTCTCTGAAATCATGGTTTTTCGTGGTGGGGGAGTATATTGAATAAATTCAACTAAAATTTGGTGGGTTCCAGTACCGAATTTAGCGCCATCTAGCAACCATTGAATACCGTCAAGGTCTCCAAATTCCCAAGACGCGCCCCAAGATGTTGCGTCAAATACATAAAATGTCAGTTGAAGCGTAATCCACCCAACCAAACACTGTGATCTCCATCTCGCCACCCCACTCGCACAAAGACCCACACTTCACCATATTCAACAAATGTCCCGTCTTTTAGGTAAACATGGGTCGTTTCGCCGCCATCCAACGGAGTGCAGCCTCTAACGTCGCGCGCTACACCATCGAGTGTCGGCTGTGCTCCAAACAGCACCCGATCCGGTTATGCCCGGTCTATCGGGCCAAAACCCCGGAACAGCGTCTTTATGAAGCGCTGCTAGGACGCTTTTGCGGCAACTGCTTGGCCATGAACCACCAAACGGCAGCGTGCACCAGCGACGGAAGATGCCGACGGTGCGGCGAAAAACACCACACAACGCTCCACATGAGGGACGTCGACGAGGAGGAACAACTGCTCCGTGAAGCCCGCAGCAAGCCATGGAGCCAGCAGGTGCAGGAGGAAGAAGAGGAGCTCCAATACAACCCCGACGACGCGATTTCGCTGTACGCCTCCGACGCTGGAACGGAGACTAGGTCTCTTCGTCCAGCAATGAACGAATCAATTGAACGGGAGTCCGGAGCGGAGACACGGCCTCTCCGCCCGGCCACTACCCGACCCTCGGACAGACGGACGTTCCGACCCCTATTGCAACATGAACGGCAACTAACCACCGACAACCGACAACAGCGACGCCTGAACGAGCGTAGAGCGGAGACAAGGTCTCTTCGCCTGCAACGACGACCACAACGATCCAAGACAGAGGAACGCAGAGCGGAGACAAGGCCTCTTCGCCTGCCACGACGACAACTACGACAGGAGGTAAGCCGCGAACCGGACCGCCAACTGAAGCCTCTAACGCAGAAGCCACTGTCATTTAGAACAGGACTCTTGTCACATCAAGCGAACCACATTATGGCATTCAACCCTATGGTAGCGATCACCCCGACAGCGATGATTATCGTGGAAACCGGAGGCCGCCTGCACTCCGTACGCGCCCTGATTGACGTCTGCTCGCCCACAACCATTATCGCCGAGGACCTCGTCGCGGAGTTGCACTTACCCGTCAGCAACGTCAACTCCCGGAAGGGATGCCTGCTCCGCATCCGAGGGAAGCACGGGCAAACAAAAACAGTATCGACGCATGCCACCGTGGCGCCCAACTTCTTTCGGTTGGCACCCAGCAACAGCGTCGACTCAACCATTGCGGTGCCATACGCACACATTCGGCTGGCTGATCCAAAATTTTATGCGTCGGCGCCAATTCGCCTCATCCTAGGTACCGCCGTCTACGCGGACATCATAATGCCCGGAATCCTCCCCAGCACCTTTGGCCCTTTGTTGGCTCAGAGTACCATATTCGGTTGGGTTCTCTCGGGCACCACTAAGGCCTAGAGCAATTTAGGTCGACACCAAGCGACATATTGATATGACTTCTCTTTCATATTTACACCCTAGTATAAGATCACGCTTAAATAAGAATATTCTGAAAATTATAATAAAATGGCAAGAAATATGAACACTTTCGCTTATCCACTTCTTCTCACCCCACGTTTAGCTCTAGGTGGCGTAACCAATACGGAGTGGCGGACGACCAGACCACGCGTAATTCGACGCACTTACCGGCGCTCATATCTTATAGTTTTAAATCTAGTTTTAAGTTGTTTCCGCACGCATGGCGGTCAGGAATCCATGGCTGATTCTTAAGTTGTTGCGGGTCGCAAAGGGGCCGGCATGTTTAGGCCCGATGCCTAAATCTTCAAAGGTTTCGGACCACCCTAATGTAAGGTCCGTATTCATTCCAGTCGCGAATAATTGCACACACTTAGACGCACGCATATGTGTGCAGTTTGTAAGCGCTTTGCACATACACGTCGGTGCCACAGTGTGAGTGTGTTTTCCCCTCCAAAAAAACCGGAGCTTTTGTTCCCGGTGAACGGTCCCCTACGACATGCAGGCTTCTTCTTGATCCAGCAGTCAACCCGTCAACATCAGCCAGCGATTCCGCGCCGTCACAGCATTAGGAAAGGTAATTTCTACACTCCATGTTATTAACCCTATACCGAATTAAACCAGATTATAACGAGAAATTTGTTTCGTTTTCTTTCTCTCCCACTACTCCTGTCCGAGATCGACCTCGGTGTGCCCACCCACTGCCGGTTAGAGACGCACCCCGGCCGAACAAAAGCAATTATGTTATATTTACAATGAAAAGATTTCAAAAAGAGATCAGTTAATTTGGTATTGAAACCTCTGACATTTTGATAAAAGATATTCACGGATTCAGTGCTCAGTATTTTGACTCAACGTTATTACGCGAAATTTTCGCTACATTTTGAACATTCCTATTCGGTCTGTATTCAAACTCCCGCACAAGAGCCCCGGGAGGCCAAAAAGAGCTGTCCAAAGTGATAAATTTCGATAAAAAAAAGGATAAGGGTTTCTCATAAAATTCTTTAATCTAGCTATATAAGCTTGAACCGCTCCTGTGACGATTTGACTTTTCAAAAACTGAGTTTCGCTGTCTCCCTTTGATTTCGATTTCAAAACACACTGCGGGCATAGCATGCTAGCAATATAGAAGTATTACATGTATGGTTTTTTGTATTTTTCTGTGGACAATTTATCCAGAAAATTAAAAGCTCTGAAAGTTTCAATTGCATTATTAATGACAATGGAAGCCAACTTCACATTAATATTATTTAAAAATGTTCGAAGAACCACTTTTTCAACATTGAGTGGATTGAATTCAGTTAGCTTTTGCTCATCGATTTCAAATTTTTCGTGCATCTTACACAAAATATTGCAAAGAGTATTAAAATAGTCTATAATATTACTATTAGTAGCTGCAAATACTTGTTGGTAAAGTTGGTAGTAGGTCTCCTTCACTCCGAAGTTGTCAACTAACGTCTTCTTCGCCTCCTCCTATATTGGATGCGGCCTCAATGTTCACATTACATCACTTTTGCGAATATGTAGTTTTTAAGCTCACTGGACTCTTCAGCGAGGACAAATATGGAGTTAACTTCTCTTATAAAAGAGGTTAACGCATCATTTGCGTCACCTCAATACTCATTAAAACGTTGAGCGTCTTTTACATTGTTTACCTATACTAGTTTGGCATCTAATTTTTCAGCCATTTTGCGAATTTGAGTGGGAGGCAGTGGATAATGGTACTCGGCTGCGTGGAATAAAAGATCAGTGTTGGGGACTCTAGACAAAATTCGCACAAAATCCTAAAATTGAAAAAAAGGAGTTAGACTTAGTACGAAGTTTGCAACTAGTAACTATATGTTGCTCCAATTTTAACTGAGCATACAATTTTTATATGTGTAAAATCTGCCATCTAGTGTTTGATTTATTACTTATTTTGCTTAGGTTAAGTAAAAACTATCGTATATTTAATTGTTGTGGTATAAGTTCATACGAAAATACATGAATAACATGAAAAATGTCATTTGGTAATTCTTTCTATTTAACGTCAACTGCTAAAACACGTCCAAAAATGTCAGGAAAGTTATCAAAAACATGCTTTGACATCGGTATCAACAATCCGAAAACGGAAATTCAATTTTATATTTCTGTCAAGAGATATTTGCAATCAAAGTTGAAAATTTTCCGTCATTTTCATGTGGTTGTTGTTATCACACATAATGGGTGTTACAAAATGTGCAAAAATGTGTTCAGCGTAGAAATACTGTGGATCGCGTAGCCATTGTTGGATCGGCTAAGGGTTATTTTTTTGAAGCATGGCCGAAGGCCGCCTACGCAGAAAGGTGCTGGGTAATTTTTTGGTTTTTTGCCAATAACTATTAAATTACTGAAAATATTGGGTTGTCCCTACCGAAATAGGGTTTATGGCACCGAAACACGTCTCTGGGTATCAATATCGACGTTTTTAGTGCAATTTTTCCTATTGATGTTGAAAGTAAAGTATGACCTAACCATGGCCCTAATCGTTGCTTATTTTTTCGGGCTAGAGAAGTAATTCTTTTATGGAGTTTTGTGATTTCTTAACGACAATTTTCGCATCTATGTCGTATGTTTTTATTATATATATTATATTTTTACCATGTCTCAGCACACTCCTCTTTCATTCTTTAAAAAAATGTAAGTTCAAAAAAATGCAAACCTGTCTTGTAGACTTGACAGCTCACCGACGGACAAATTCAAAGTATTTATCCAACTGCCTGTAAGTATGATTAAATAAGAATTTTTTATTATATTTTCCATATTTATAGTGAATATTATTTATCTTGATATTTCAGATTTACTGGAGATGATCAGGACACATTTCAACAAAATTTATAATCAACTTTTCATCGAGTTTTCTTTTCATTTCAGATTTTTCTCGGGGAATTGCTGCACAAGCCTTTATTTTTATTTGTACAATTATTTAAACAAACTTTTCTCTTTTTTCCAGGTTTTACTTAAAGTGGCAAGGAGCGAAGGAAAGTTTAAATAAGATTTGTAAGTATATGTTGAATTTTAAATCTTCAAATTACTTATTATTGGTTTAATTTCAGCAATATTACCAACAGAAAATGTGAGTCCCCCTTCACAATTTATTTTTCCAAAACAGGGAGACAGACCCACCGGTCTGGAAGAAATACGCCATAAAGGTTTCTATTAAATATGTTTGTTTGTTTGTTTATTTATTCATTACTAAGAATTACATTTTGTATATCAATTACACTAATACATTAGTAAAATATATTATGTATATTAAATAAATATATGTATGTTTGCGCAAAAGTTGTAACATAACTTAGTTGTAAAAATTGTATGTAATTCATATAAAATGAAATATTAAATTAAAAATATATATATAAACAAGAGTGTACTGTAGTAAAATTTAATATCGCCGCACATATGCCTCTGCATATGGCACACCCATTAAGTTAAGCATTCTCCACCTCCTCCGCATTGCCAACTTCTTCAGCTTTCTCCAACGCCCTTTGTGCCTCTTCTCGGCGTTCTGCACATATAAAAAGATTTGTTAAGTTTACCTTGGCAAACACAAAAATTTTCGGTAGTTGTTTCCTTTAGGAGACAACTGCTAAAACACGTCCAAAAATATCGGGAGATGTATCAAACAACGCGTTTTTACTTCGGTATCAACAATCAGAAAGCGGATTTTAAATTTTTTGTTTCAGTGAAAAGTTATTAGCAGAAAACCCAAAAATAACCCAGGTTCGATCCCAAATAGGGGAAGTGATCCAAGGCATTTTTGTGCAGAGCACCTTCCTGCGGCCGCGCTTCAAAAAAATAAACCTTAGTCGATCCAACACTGGCTACGCGATCCCCAGCATTTCTGCGCGGAACACACTTTTGCACATTTTGTAACACCTTATATGTGTTATTACAACCAAATGAAAATGACAGAAAATTGTCAACTTTAATTGCACTTAACTCTTGACAGAAATATAAAATCCAGTTTCCGCTTTCAGATTATTAATACCGAGTTCAAAACGCATCGTTTGATAGTCCTCCCGACATTTTTGGACGTGTTTTACCAGTTGTCTCCTCAAGGAAACAATTACCGAATTTCCTACTCACCAAATCTATTTTTCACTTCACTTTCCTTTATGGCAGATGGTGCAATATCTGCTATTCAAAGCTTGAGGATGAATTTGTTGTATTTACGCACAACATAATCTACTAAACAAACAAATTACAATTTTGCAATTAGAAAAATCGCTCCTTGCCACAACTTTGTTTACGTATTAGGAAGCAATGACATAGCAAATACGAATATCGACAAAACGCAATGTCAAAAGGCATATGCACATGGTTGTATTTTAATACACTAAAATGCTTTAAAAAAAGGACTTAACCTTTAATTTAAAGTTAAAAAAACAACAAAAAACTTGATGAAAATATAAAAATTTATTCTTTTAACAACAAATAGGATATTATAAAGGCTATATCTTTAAAAATATGCTATGCTTATGGCTTTTTAATATTTTGCTTTAAAAATCTTAAAGTTTTCTTCAAATAATGTGTCGAGAACTGTATGTGTGTTTATATGCGTTTTTTAGCAATCAGCTGTTAGTTGCGCTACTAGTAGAGATATACTATGGTCTTTTATTATATCATTCGCTGACAATTGAAAAGCCATGTTGTTGTTTGTTTTTATACCTAGTAGTGCTACGCACACAAGTTATATTAACTTTAGTCGCCTAACGGCAGTATGTAACGGCATAAACGGATCGAGATAGATATTGATTAAATGTTCAGGACAAAAAGGGAAATTGATTAAGCCATGTCCGTCCGTCCGTCTGTGAACCCGATAATTGGGTAAATTTTGAGATATCTTAATGAAATTTGGTACGCAGGTTCCTTGGCACTCAGTATTCATTCATTTATTTAATCATTTAGTACTCCTTTTTATGCCATAGATCCGCGAAAAATTTATAATGTTCAATATATACAGATAACTGTTTGCTGTAAAATTGAGCGAAATCGGTTAATGCCCACGCCCAGTTCTAAAAAATTTGTTTGTAAAATTTAAAACGCGATATTTCTACAGCTAAACAAGTTGTATCAATTGGATGTTACACACATAATAAGCTTTGTGAGAAAACCCCGACCGCAAAACATTTTTGAAGAAGTAGGCGTGGCGCCACCCACTTTTCAGCATAAAATTTCAGCTATTTTCAAAGGCAGTCGCTTATAATTCAATATTGATACTTCAATGAAAATTGGTCAGCTGCTTCTCAGTAGTATGCATTATGCTCCTGCCAAAAATTAGCCAAATCGGGAAACACACAAGCAAAATATTCGGGCAGTTAATAGTCCACTGCAATAGTGAAGTTATATATCTTTTTTGATTTTCATAAACACTAAATGTCTGTAAGTATGAGAAGAAGCAGAGAAAAGTTCACTAAAATGATCAGCACGATCAGCGGAGTGGATTTAGCCATGTCCATCTCTCCGTCCGTCTGTCTATTTGAACGCAAACTAGTATCTCAGTTTTACAAAAGAATGGTGAAATTCGTTGTTTGCTTTCGCCATTTTATAATATACTAGCAAACCCGCTAGACGTTGTTTTGACGTTTTGATACATAGAACACATCTATATACGAGTATAGCATGTCATTAACTTGAACTTGAGAGAAAGATTTAAACCATATTTTACATTGGCTCCTGAGGTAAATATGGCATTAGCGGCAGCTGTATTGACACCAAATGTGAAAATGAAATGCTTGCCTGTTATCCAAAAAACTTCGCCTGACTGTACTGAGGAGCAGAACAGTAAAAGGGTGATTGAAGTAATAAGCACTATCTTCCAAAATGATTCCACATGTTTTGAAACGGTCGTGCCTTAGTTGGACTATGAAAGCTCTTTTTATGATTTCAATGAAGATAATTTTATCAATATTTTATGATTTTTCAAACTATTATTTTGGTTCCAGAAGATGCTGAGGAAGCGTTAATTCCCAGAACACCAATTTTACCAAACGCGCCAACCGGTTTCAAAGAAGTGGTTAGCAATCAGCTATACGCATATTTGAATGACCCGATGCCAGGTCCTGAAATTTGGAATAAATATGGTGCACTGAAGGAAGCGTGTCTAGCGTTCAATACCCCGCTTACGTCATCAGCGCCCGTCGAAATGCTGTTTTCATTTTCGGGCATAGTCAATAACCCAAGACGGAATTCATTGTCTGACTTTTCTTTTGAAAAGTTGGTACTAATGAAGTCGAATATAAACTTTTTGTGATACATATGTATGTAATATAAATCAGCATTTTTTTTCAGAATGTGCCTTTAATTTTTATACTTTAACTAGTATTTAGTGTTTATGTTTACGATGAAATTTTGAATAAAAGTTATTTTAAGTTTGTTACTTTTTGAATCTAATCAAATTTAATCAAAACTAATCGAGAAATCTAATTGATTTTTTTTTATTAGTTTTGATTAGATATGCTAATCGCCATTAGATCTAATCTAATCAATTAGTAATCAACTGTCACTGAAATTATCAGGAGGATGAGGTGAGTCGATGTAGCCATGTCCGTCTCTCGATACGTCTATCTGTCTGTCCGGCTGTCTATTTGAACACAAATACGAACTGAAAGTATTAAAATAGACCTGCGTAAATTGGGATGCCATAGTAAATCACTACTAGGTATATATTGTTCGGTTCCACCCGAACTTAGACTTCCTTACATGTTTATATCTATTTTTGCTACGCACACAAGGTATATTACTTCATTCGGCATAAAAGAATCGAGATATATATTTCTTAATGTACTCGTATATCAAAACGTTAAGGATGAAAAGTAAAATATCCGGGCAAGTAGTTAACACCCCACTGCAAAAGCGAAGTTGTTTACTTTTTTTGATTTTTATGCCTTTTAAGAACATGAAATGTTTGTATGTCTGAGAAGTAAAAAAAAATCCATTCAAAAAGTATACTGAAATGATCAGGAGGATGAGCTGAATCGATGTAGCCATTTCCGTCTCTCGATATGTCTGTCTATTTGAAGGCAAATACGAACTGAAAGTATTAAGATAGACCTGCGTAACTTGGGATACCGTAATAGACCACAACTAGGTACATAATGTTCGGTTCCACCCGAACTTAGACTTCCTTACTTGGTTTTTTTTAACTATTTGTTCGTATTTGACTTTGCTCAATATTAATCACGGCTGTCACTGTGGTATTGCTTGGATGCTTTGCTGACAATACTCTCTAGTTTAATGAAGTTCGTTGTTTTTGTTTTATTCCAATTTAGTAGTGAGTTTAGTTTTAGCGTGTAGTTTTTAACTCTTTATTTGTAATATTTATTTAAAGTAGCGGGTTCTCAATTTCTAATATACATACACAGTACTGACGGTTAGGAGTAGCAGAGCAAGCGCCAGGTGCAATTCAGAGACCAGTCATCGTTGTTCATCTAGCATGGCAGCCATCTTGCTTAAAATGATTTGCTAAGTAAAGCTAACACTTGGAACGGCGAGCGTAGAGCTCACCATGTTACTTATGCGCAGTACCCTACAAGTCTGCTCACCACCAATCGTCAGACACAAAATGAAAGAATTTTTCCTCCGTGTCTCCTTATATACTATCTTAGTAAAAAAATGGACAATGTGTAAGAAAAAGACAACTACACATATTTACATAGTTTACAAACTGTCAACATAAAGTATTGCCAGATCAACACATTATTGAACAAATTAACACAACAGTGTTGAAAAGAATTGTTAAACGAACATTCATCGATAATAGTGAGGATTAATACTAATAACCGATAGTTAGTAATATTTAATAATAGTCAAATGCTACATTCTCTTATTTAGTTTTTATCACCGCTTTGAGTGAGAGTAAACGTTTATTTAGCTAAGTGGTTAATAGCGAATATGTATGTACATATGTATATGTATGTATATATGTAGTTATTATGTATATATGTAGTTATTGTGTTTGTTATTCGTTTTTGTAATTTTTCTTTCACTCTCTTTTTTTGTTTTAAGAGTTCCACCGGCTTCAAAATTTTTTCAACTGCCGTAAAAATTAACAGTTTTTTTTTTGGCAGTTTTCATGAACCGTTTTTTTCACTTGCTAATATTTAATATTTTGATTAATAATTTGTATGTTTATAAATATGACATTGATAATTATATTTTTCTAACCAAGCAATTCTAATTTCACAGTTTATTCGTCTCATAAAACATTTGATTGCACTTATGCATTCGTTTTTATGTAGTTTTCTTTTAACTATAAATTTCGCATCGGCAAAGTTTTATTAAACACATATCATATATAACAAAACTGTATCGTTACATGCTGTACCAAAACGTGTAGCAAAACTCGGAGAAACGATTCTCCTTTGTAACAAAACTAGGAAAAATTTTCCCATAACGGTTCCAGCGGAAACAAAGCCTGTACCGAAACTAGCTACATATTTGATGCCAATAACAGAACTGTAAGAGAAACGCTAGGTATAGAAACCAAACTTGTAATGAAACCTCAGAAACGAAATCCAAATAATAATAGTGGATTGCAGTACATGTACAGTGTTTCACTAGAAAATACAAATTTTAATTCATACATAAGGCAACGGATTCTGGAAAATTTACATTATTAATTAATTATAATTATCATTAGATATTTAATTTTCTAATGTTTATTCATAAAAAGTTTGTTGTATTGCAATGTCTTGATCCTTATTTTTATGACACGTCGAAGCACTGCAGGATGCTTTCGCGGGTTTGATATCATTTTCTCTGGATTTTGGAATATTAGACTTACGTTTTTCGCCGCATCTAAATCTATTTTTGCTGCATGCTGCCTTAACTTTGTCATTGCACCTGATAAGTAATATATCATTCAATATTCTCGATTTCATGCTTGTTCTGAGTGACGAATGTAGTGCCCTCCCGTGAAGAGCCGTTCTATGCTAATTTCAGTTGCAGCTGCACCATTTAAAATTTTTGCCAATTGATATCGTTGCGGGTCCAAATTTGTTGCGTTTCCCATCAAAGTAGAATATCAAACTCTGGCGGTAGTGATGTTGATCCTCGAAAGTCAATCAGTAATTGTCTTATGCAGACTTCATGCAGAGAAGCGTTGCGGTTTGCCATGGCGGCATTTAACACTTTCATGAATGCTGGGCTTTCGTATTGCTAAATTGTCCCAGATTTCGTCTCACTAGCTGGAGTAGGTGTGGTTGTTGATGCAGCGCTGGGGTATCGTTCATACTGTGTCTATATGACGATGCTCTGTCAGCAGTAATGAGAATCGTGCATCCAGGTACATACATGATAATAAAGTATCATTTTCCATGAGATGAGTTTCTCTGGCACACATTGCCTGATACAGTTTTGTAGCATGAGTGCCTGGGAAATCGTTTGTTTCCTACTTGCAGCACTGCCAAATGCCAAAAAATTATCCAAGTGGTAGCCGTTCTTCTTGGAGTTTCTGGCTGGCTATTTTAGCCGAACGTAATGATTTAAACAAATTGGAAAAGTAAGTTACTTTAAAAATTTTTAACACTTCTTTACAGTGAGACGGCTGATTTTTTGCTTAAAAATGAGTAGAAAATATGGTTAAATAAAAATTGCATATGTATACATACATAATTTTAAACAACAACTCGCTAGCACAAACCGCATGAAGTTTTGTTTCTGTTTCGTTACACTTTCGGTACGCAAGAAATGCTATTAGTATTGTTTCTATACCTTAGGTTTCTATACAGTTTTGATTACGAGAACCAGTTCCTAGTTTTGTTTCTGTGCCCAGTGTTTCGTTACAGCTTAGGGTTCTGGCAGTTTTGTTTGATATATATAATTTTATTTTGTTTAAATGGCCTTTCACTAATTGAATTAACTTAAGTTAACTTTGCGGTTGGTTCTTCGGTGACTGCGCCAAATATGTTAGTAATGAAACAGAAAATATTAATATTTGAACCAAACAACGTTTATTCAAATAGCATGACTGCTTGATTTCCGGTCTCTTCTTAAACTAAAACTTTAAATTTAATGTCATGTAGCCCACAACCAGATTGAACCTTATCAGTGCGGCTTCAGACCTATCACACATCCCAAAACCTAAGAGGTTACTCACTATCTGGCAGCACTTAGGGAAAAAACAGAGCAAACGTTGATGGTAACGTACAAGGCAATTCGCCAGCCGGTTGTGACTACCATATGGTCGCCTGGGCTAGCATACACACACTGGAGGAGTTTCAGGGCTTTCAAAACACCGCACTGAAAACTCCTTATGTCACCTGAACACCACCTTCACAGAGACGTAAAAATGCTCGGAGCTGAAGAGCATAGTGATATGTTGGCCAGGCAATTCCTTTAAATTGCTGCAAACCGCAGCACCCGAACAGGCACATGCTCGAAGAAAATCCGATTCGCAGGAGAATAAGGAGTTATCTGCGTAAGCACTATGATGAGATCCGGCACCACATTTTTTCGCCATTTGATCCAAAGGTGCATCGACGGGCCCTTTAACTCATCCATACAGAGTCGGTAAACTCCTTTGTCAGCTCTCGCCCAGTGAACGCCGTCATTCAGGCACAAGCTCCAGCTGTTGCCGAAGAGGAACGAGACCTGTCTAGGGAGACAATAGTCATGCTGGCCCATCTTCGTTCTGGGCACTGTAACAGGTTAAACTCTTATCTATCCAGACTGTGAGAAAAGAATCGACACATATCACCTGTTTGTAGATTTTACAGCTGCCTTCGACAGCGCTGAAAGAGCTGCCTATATGCCGCTATGTCGGAATTTGGTTTCCCAGCAAAACTTATACGGCTGTGCAAAATGACGTTGAATAGCACTATCAACTCAGTCAGAATTGGGAATGACCTCTCCGAACCGTTCAAAACTAATTCCATGCTAGAGAAAATAGTACAAGTTGGAGAACTTCACCGCTCAGGAACCATCTCTTACATTGAGCGCATTGGCGCCTTCGCACCCACACCACTGTTGGCAGCCATAAGTGTCCTTTTGATTCGTTTACCTGAGAACCAAGCAATAACACCAACAATAATGTCAGCTTAGAAATCCAGCGAACAATTTCTTTCGCCAATAAATGATACTTTGGACTTAGTAGGTAATTGCGAAGCAATGATGAGTTGTGTGAGCTCTACGCAGACATCAACATAGTCCAAAGTATTAAAACCCAGCTGCTCCGTTGACTTGGCCATGCAATGCGAATGGAAGAAAATGCTCCGGCCCGGAAGGTATTCTTGTCGGAACCCAGGTATGGAGGCAGAGGAAGAGAACGATATGCGATCCTTTGGCATTTTTATTAAGCGTCAGCTGGCATAGGATAGAGTCAGGTGGCACGCTTTGGTGGAAGGGCAAAATCGTCTAGACGGTTAAGCAAACAGCTAGTAAGGGCTGTTGACCTATATATGTATGTGTGTATGAAGGGACTTGAAACTTGGCAAATAGTTCAGCACATGATGGCAATATCATTTTTAGGAATAAAAATCCAATAGGTGGCGCCCTGATCGAAATAGGTGAAGATAGCTGAAAAACGGGGGAATTTTGCGATCGAGTTTTGAGTAACTTTCCGGTGAGCTAGAGACTCGAAACTCGTCACATGGCTTAGAACCCGGTGAGAATGCAACATTTGGTCAAAAAATCGGTAGGAGGCGTATGAATCGAACTATTTGGAAAATTCGTTTCAATTTGGAAATCTTGCGATCGGGTTTTAACTAATGACATTATGGTTTTTTTTTGTTGAAAGTAAAACTCCGGCGAATAAAAAGGTGGTGCGCTGATCGAGATAGGTGTAAATTGAAATCACAGGAATCAGTGGAGACCTATGTATAGAACTCAGGCTCACTACACTACTGAACGCAATAAGAAATACTAACAATATAAATATGGAGAATATTGTTTCAAGGGACGTAAATAAGACCGGAGGAGTATACAAAATTTTGGAAGTATTTACCGGAGCTAGAGTTATCTTATGCTCTAGCCTTAATTTGGATCAAGGTAAATATTGCTATAGGCGTGAAAAACGAAATCTTGTGGCCATTATTCTGATTGAACCAATATACGGTGGCGAAACTACCACACAGTTCTTCCCCTTATGTTGGGCTTGTCTTTTTCCTTAAATGTTCATCTAACCCTGGGCAATTTTGACCATACAAAATAGCTCGCCAGTCGTTTCTTCGCTGCGCCAACTGGCACCATTTGTAGACACCGCGGGATCGCAAATCGCTTTACCCAGACGCCGACATAGTTCAGCGAATGAAAACACAGCGGCTTCGCTGGCTAGGCCACGTAGTGCGAATGAACGACGATGCTCCAGTCCAGAAGGTATTCTTGTCGGCACCCGCCGGTGGAAGCAGAGGAAGAGGGAGACCACCATTCCGATGGAAGGACCAAGTGGAGACCGATTTGCGATCCCGCGGTGTTTTCAATTGGCGCCAGTTGGCGCAACGAAGAAACGACTGGAGAGCTGTGTTGGACGGTCAAAATCGCCCGGGCGTTTAAAGAAAGAAGAAGAAATAAAAAAAACAACTACTAAGCTTTGTACTCATCTTCTCTACTCTTTATTTGTATTTGTGCAGTCAAATACAAAATTTACAAAAACAAATTCATGTGTTTCTTACCTATAATTTACATGCCTTGACAGAAAGTAATTTTCTGTTTGGGAATTATATATGTTTGTAATGCAAAGCTCAAAATGTTGCGCAAAATTAAATGCTTTTCTTGCCCTCTGATTACTTTCAAAGTTTCGAGTTCCGAATTTTGGCTTTCTGAATTTTGGGTTCTGTATTTTGGCTTTCTGGAAAAATGGGTTTTGTCTAATGTTTTCTGAAAAATAGTGTTTCTGAGTTTTTGTTTTCTGTATTTGTGCGGGGAACCCATTTTTCAACTTTTTTTCTAGTTTGGAGTAAGCAGAAGTTACGGCGGGGTTGTTAAAGCCAATGACATTGTGATGAATTTGATGATTCGTCGATTTATAATCCTGAGTTCGATCAGTATAAAGTAAAATAAACACACGCACAGATACTGTAACTAATAGATAGTTTTATTTACTTGTAAGAAACGCAATACAAATTTCAGAGTTTGGTAACTTCACAGTAGTTCACTTAAAAACACTAGAAAATAAACTGATCAACCTGCCTTGCTTGGTCACCGCCCTATATAGTCCGACAGGGTGCTACCCTACGCACCCAGAACTTTCTTGGTTATTCGCTCTTCGTGTTCTCGAAGGGTCGGTGTTATTTATTGACATCTCCTATTTGCCTTGTATCCGCAAACACTCGCGCCATCCCTCTTCCTTGGTACGTGCTTGCATGCATAAGCGTAGCCATGAGTTAGGGATGGTACACGCTTGAGAATATTCACCAAACTGCCCTCCACCTAAGTCTGGTCGTCCCGAGCAGACAATTCCCGAACCAAACGTTGCTAGACACTCAGTGGTCGGCATGGTTTTATTTAACCTCATTTCCTCTAGGGATTGAAACTCCGACATCAATCCTCTCCTGCAGAGATTCCCACAATGCATTTCATTGTCACATTTTGTCCGTCCTTAATCTCGAACGGATTTGTCGCATAACTTTCGCTCCCAGTGGTACCCGGCAAACATATCTAAATGCTTTAGGATTCCTTTCCGCTCTTTCATGCCTAGTGCACTGTTGAACTGTATTCATTAAGTTGCGTTGCTTTCTCGGAACGTGACCATCGTTTTTTAACCTGAGCACATTTTGCACACTTAGTAATCCATTTCCCTACATATTGTCGGCAACCAATCCATAGAACCCCCTCTTTACCTCCCGAGGAGTTTTCTTTATTCCCAAGTGCCTTCCATTTGGGCAACTATGCGACGCTTTGATAACATCTGAAATTCTTGCCTGGGGAGCAATAAA
Source organism: Merzomyia westermanni (assembly GCA_949987695.1). Classification (NCBI taxonomy): domain Eukaryota; kingdom Metazoa; phylum Arthropoda; class Insecta; order Diptera; family Tephritidae; genus Merzomyia; species Merzomyia westermanni. Next base: position 135,138,614 of record OX465289.1, read on the forward strand.
AAGTGCTCGATGATTTTGGCCATCTTCACTTTTCCATATCCGGTGCAAACAACCAGATATTAGCTTCAAACTACTCCATTGTGCGCAATATGCCTTTGCAATGAGATTCTCTCTTATCATCTCTCCTCTTCTTGGCTGTTTGTTCTCCTTCAGTGCTTTGAACGCACGTGCCACATCCGGAGCTTCCTCCTGGCCTTGCCGAATCTTATTCAGGAGGCAAATGCCCATGAAAGGCAATGTTCGAGGATCTAATTCTCCCTTAAGAGGCTGCTGCTGCTCCATCTCCAGGAACACTTCCTTGGTACTACAGCCACTATTGTGTCCAAAGATTACAGGTACGCCTTGGCCGTTGTAAGTCATAACCCTGTTCCTTACGTTAATGTAAATGTCTCTCTCAGCCCAGAAATCGGTGACAATGATGACTTTGTCGACAATATTCGCTACCAAGAAGTTGTTATACGTAGCCACAATTCTATTCACAACCTTATATGTCACTTCTCCCAAGACTTGCTTGCTTTCACCAGTTACTGTGAACAACTGGGCTTTCTATAATAGCCTCACTTTCCCGCTGACCAAGTCACTCCGAATGATGGAATGTGATGCACCAGTATCCACAGTCAGCCAGCGCTCTTTCCCCTCCACGTAGCCTTCAACAGTAACATTACTCGCTTTCCGTCCGAGTTGTGACACAGATATTGTGGAGCATTCATCTTGCTCATCTTTTCTAGCTTGGCCTGATTTTCCACAGTTAAAGCATTCGATGACACCACCATTTTTCTGTTACTCAATGCTTCCCGAATTGTGTCTACCCAGTCTGGCCGTTCTACTTCCACGCGGTGAGCTTTATACACTGGTTTACTTAAAAGCGAAGCTGCTTCCTGCGTAGGGTTTGCATAATGTCCTTTTCTTCTCCACATTACGTATTCCATTTATAAAACACTGGATTTTTATCCTCTCTGTATACTCTACAGGTGCGTCTGTATTTGCTAGATGGGCCAACCTCTCGATGTCCGCATTCCTGCAAAGTCTCGTTAGGCTTCTGCAGCTCTATTTGGGACATCTGCTTCCGATGTTCGCTACCATATCGTCCCTCAGCTGCACCCATCAATGTTGCATAATTGTTTCCCGCGCAATCAGAAATCGTCTGTAATACTTTGGCTGCAGGTCCCTTCTATGCCACGAATAATGCAGCAACTTATTATTCACAGTTGCAGTCTTCTTCAACTGTAGCTAAAATACCTGAAATGGAATAGAAGCATCAAATGATGTTGATTTTACTTTTGGAGTACTCGCTGAGGCAGATGGACGGTTCAGTTGCAGCTCCTGGATAGGGCCCTTCAAAGCATCTACTTCGGCATCTTGTGCTTCTAGCTGCGATGACATATAAGCGGAGATCTGCCAAGAAGCCTGTTCCGGCTGAGATACCATGTGTGTATTCTGTTCTTAAAGTTCAGATACCATGCGAGATGTGATACGCGTCTCCTATTCTTCAAGTTGACCTGAAATATGTGGGTTCTGTTCTTCCAACTGAGATGCAATGCAAGCTTCTGTTCTTCCAGCTGAGGTGTAATACGTGTATCCTGTTATTCAAGTTGGGATGCCATGCGAGATGTAATACGAGTCTCCTGTTCTTCCATTTTGGTCGATATCTAAGTCAATACCGCCAATATCATGTTAGTGTCCACATTTGTCATTAAGAAATTGACGAAAACTGCATAGCCATGGCTGGTAGGGAACAAAATAGATGATACAAAATTTTTTTACTTTATTTCGCTAGAACGCAGCCGCAACTATTCATTTTGGGTTTTAGCAACTGATTGACGTAATAATTTTGCCCTCAAGAACCCGATCAGCTGTTTTATACTTAGTAGTATTTTATTCCACTTTACAACTCTGTTCATCCCAGTGCTAAATGGTCATTTATAGGGCCGATTTCTCTTTGGTTGGAAGCTACTAAAAACTAGCGCTTGATTTATAGTTTGCAAAGCCGGCTAAAGCTAATAGGATTAATAGCTTACCAAACGATTTATGTCAATTAAAGGCCGGAGTTAACTGGAGATTGTGAAAGTGGCACTAATTTGTGACATAGCTTAGTTATGTGTTGAATCTGAATAGGTAGAAAACAGGATTTAACAAAGTTAAGTCGAGTTAGTGAAATCGGCGCTTGATATTTTGACAATTGCTGAACTTTCGTTTTTGCTTTATATTATAAATTGCCTAAATTTGAAAACCTGGTTTATTGCGAAACATATTTTCAAAAGTTTGCTGTTGTTATTGTAAGCCAGATATGGAAAGCAACGTAGGCAATTAAAAAATATACCACACAATGCATTTTTAATGCAGCTTTTTAAGTTTTCTAAATTCAAATAACTGAAACTCAGAAATTGTTGGTACAGAAAAGCATCAACAAAAATTTTTGGAGCATCATCATCTCATTTGGTAATATTTATTTTCAAGTATGTCACAAAATTTTTAAAACAACTGGATGTGTTTAAAAACTTATTCAACTTTTGACCTTTAATAACTTTCCAATGATAACCTTATTGAAAAAAGTATGTCAACCTTTCTGTAGAGCTTTTAATTTGCAACAATTATTGGTGTAACAATCGGGGATCTCATCATTTAGTGATAAGATATAATAATTTTTATATAATTACAATACCTATAGGCTAAGTAATATATATTCGTCTGCCGGAGGTTTACAATCGTTTACTATTATAATATACATACTATGTAAAATTTAGGTATGGTAAAATACTTTTGAAATTTGGTTTTTTTCATACTCTTGGCGACTGCCACTAGGTTACAACCATCCAAATCGTCTCCTGTTAAAATATATAGAGCCCTAACAGCCATTTTAGTGTAACTAACAAAAATGAAATTTTACAGAACGTTTTTTTACAAATATAAAAATTATTATTCTTGACCTTGAGCTCGTTTCATGAATGATTAAAAAATGTACAGGCCGTAAATCAACAAATATTGTTGGTATAAAAAAGCAATAACATGTTATGGTTTACTTTCAATTGATAGTCATTTTTATTTGGTTCAATCGGTCAGGGCTCACTGCGGTTGGTTAGGAGACAGTTTTGATTCACCTTCCGGTTTGACATTTAGCTACGGGAAAGTGAGTGATTTTTGCTAAAGTGGCAGGACCAAATATTTCCATGGAGTGGAAAAGGCACCAGTAACGGAACTTTTAATTTCCAGACAAACAAGTGTTTGGTGTGGTCTTGGTGTGCCCAGAGTTAAATTGCGGGTAACCCAGGGCGCCCGAAAGTGTCAGACAAAAGGGAAATGGGCAATTGGCATCCAAAAAGGTTTAAAGTATTTAAGTTGGTAAAAGAGCACGAAAAACAAAGTATGTGCGAAATATAAACGTATAATAAATTCAATACTTTTTTTATGCACGATCTCGAAAACAAAAACCAACAAATTGTCAAAACCACCAAAGTGAAGGAGACGCCTCCAAAGATACCAAATTGCCCAGGATGGGAGACACATGGAATCCTGTCCTGATCCCTGACGTTAACACGATTGACATCACTTTTCCAACTGAACGCGACTAAAACTAGGTATATTGCCAGAATACATTTTAGCAGCAAATGGCAATCCATTATTAGTCAGATTGTAAAGCATTGTAAAATTAGACTTAAATGAGTTTAAATCGGCAGTGTTTTGTTACTATGTGCATTATTAACGAAACCTGTAGATGCGAATATTATTGTCAATGGCTAGGTCGGATGGGGAGCTCCATGTGTCTCCTATTTCAAACCCAGTAACGTGGGGTCCTGCGAGCCACCAAGAGGACACACCAAACGCGTGGCCAGAGGGTTCGGACTTGACCAGAATTGCAGTAATTCTAATACCTAGTGTATTTTAGCCCAAATTTAGTACGCTTTAGGTTTCCATAGAAGGGTGGTAAAGCCAAGTTATTTTGATATAATGATCTTTTTTTTAACTGTAAGTTCTCCTATAAAGTAATCAATGACTATTAATATTTAGTTTCCTTTTTTTTTTGGTTCCATTCGAAACATTTATCCTTATTAAAAATAGCTGCTGAGCAAAATAGTAGTGAAAGCAAACCATACTAAATTCATTTTGTACTTAAGCCTTAAAATAAAGGGGTAATAACAGTGGTTTGAGTTTTAAAGTAAATGCTATAGTTCAACGATAATTTAGTTTCCGATGAAGAAGCAAACCCATAGCCTTAACCTTAGTTCTATGGCGTATTTAATTTTTTTTTTCATTGATACTACGCTTTTACTAGATTTGGAAATAAAATAATTGTTTAGGCGAGATGCCTAAAGTCTTAAAAAATGTGCCACCCTAATGTAACTTTAGCGCCCTTCCAATCACTAACACCAACCCACCCACCTGTGTGGGCATGCATGCATATTCGTGTTTTGTCAGCACACATATACATGAATGGGGGTGTGCATGTGTGGGTTCACCTCCCCTTAAAACCCGAGAATAATTTTCAGGTTCAACGGTTGTCCTCGATTACAAAACCGTCTAGTTCTTCAACGACCCTCCACGCAATCACATCGTCACGGCCACCCCAGGATTTTCTACAGCATCAAATTAAAGGTAAACTAATTGTTTATGATTATATTTCATACAAATATACGGCCGTTTACTTACAACGAGGATTCTCGTTTTTCTTATTTCTTTCCTTTTATCAAAATCACAATTCGACCGCGGTGCTTTCGAGCCATGGCCGCTCCAGCGAGGCATCGTTGTCGACTTTTGTTCATGGTCCATTCTCCCCGTAGAAAGGAACCAGCCTGCCTATACAGTTCACAACACAACATATATTCCCTTCATTTGGATCAAACCACCAGAAGCTGCCACAAGGAAATTGGAAGAAACTCAATATTGTTCACACACTGCCGCAATATCAACGCAAACAACAACAAACAACACTGCCGCAATATCAACGCAAACAACAACAAACAACTCTGCCACATACCACAACCAACAACACAAACTATATACAACAAATTCGGCCAATCACTACATCAAAGCACGTAAGTTGTATATTTCTTGCCACTTAGTTTTTTTTGTGTTGCATACAATTGTATACAAGTGCCGCCCGCGAGTGTAATCAAACGTAAGTGCGTTTAGTGAATATTTAATAATAGTGATTTTTTTTGAACAGTTAACTGCTATACTTTTCTTTAAATTTTAAATTAAACGCTTAAAAATCCTTGTGACTATCCGGATTATCCCCCCACCAGTGGTAAGGTTTTTTGGACACAGCGCAAGGCAAGAGGTAACATAACCTCATTTTCACAATAAGTTCACTTAACCTTTCGATCTTCAGTTTGTTTTTGTTTTGCCACTTGTTTTTTTTTCGTAATATAGAGAACAGAATTTTAATCGAAGGCTAGTTTATTATTTTCTTATAAAATTCACTATTTTTATAGCACTTTTCTTTTGTTTTCACATTTTTTCATTTAATATTCACTTTCGATCGTTTGATACACCGCGCACTTTATCTGTGTTTTGTTGTGTATTTCTTTCTTACGGCAACACATACACATATTTATACGATATATACATATTCCCCTTATACGTGTGGGTGGCGAGTAAGTGACAGAGATTTTGTTTAAATTTTTGCTTCTGTAGCAAACAAATATTCGTCAGACAAATCGGCCAAGTCTGCAATATAATTCAAAAATTAACTATAAATAAATATAATTGAGTTAAAATATACATTAATTGAGTTGATTGCAATTTCATTGAGGTGGGTTTTTTTGATTTTCCTGGGTAAAATACTGCCTTTACCTTTTCTAATCAGCATTTATCTTGTACGGTTGAGCATTTCATCGTACCTTCAGCTATATTTTTTTGGTTTGTTTTGATTCTGTATATCCTCTAAGTCCCAAATATGGAAAGTTGCATTAGGCTGGCTGATTCGATTTTTGAATTCGAATCAGACTATAATGAATTAGAGGATTCAGTCCACAGCAAGTACACTCTTGGGCTTCAACAAGAGGACTTGAAAGCAATGTGGAGAAAAACCAGGACGGCTTATGACGACTTACTTAATTCAGACAAGTTAGAGGCCACTGGTATAGTTTCTGTCAAAAGAAATATAAAAGAGCATATGCAGTATATTTACCCTGCATGTAAGACATGGCTACACGCCAAGCGACATACAACAAACCAGAAAATAAATCTGAAGAAAAGCCCGAATTTGAACACAGTATCCGCTTGCCTCCATGTGATACTCAAGTTTTCAAGGGCGATTATCTGTCATGGCCAACATTATGCGACATGTTCACGGCCATATATATCTTAAACAAACGCCTAACACCTGTGGAAAAATTGTTCCAACTGAACAATAAGACACAAGGTGAGGCAAAAGATATTGTGAAAAAATGTCCGCTCACGAATGAGGGATTTGATACGGTCTGGAGAAATTTATTCGAGAGATACGAAAACAAACGTATCCTAGTAAACTCGGAACTCCAAATTTTATTTAACTTGAAAAAGGTAGAGAGTGAATGTGGTAGCGCGATTAAAACCCTTCAGCGCGAAATAAATAATTGCCTTTCGTCCCTGCGAAGTCATAAAATTGACACTTCGAACTGGGATGCAATTATAACATATTTGTGTTCGACGAAATTGCCGGAGAGTACGCTTGGTCTATGGGAGCAAAGCATAGCCCACAAAGTGGAAATATCCAAGTGGAAGGATATGGACAAATTTTTGTCCAACCGCTTCCAGACACTCGAAACAGTGTCTGGGTTCATAGGGAGTTCTTCGACAGTGCAAAACCCGCAGAGTACGCGGATTGCCAACGAAAGCCCTACCAAAAGACTTGGTACATACCAAGCAAATGTGACTAAACTACTGTGCACAAAGCGCAAATCGAACGCCCACAGATTACGAAACTGTCCCCGTTTTCTGAAATTAACTCCGGTGGAGAGAATTAACTTTGTCAAATCCACCAAGGGCTGTTTGAACTGCCTATCCCCAGGACATACTGTGTCGAAGTGCACCAGTTCTTTCGACTGCAACAAGTGCCACTCTCGACATAATAAGCTCCTGCATGCGGAGTCTCTTCAGACGCAGGCAACCATCAGCCCTAATCAGTATCATGCTGATAATGCTGCCTCAACTTCAAAACAGGCACAAGAGAGACGGGAAGCTGAAAATTTTGTTTCGGCCGTAAACCGAAATGTTAAATCCTGCCATGTGCATTCAAGCGCAGGTGTGCTGCTAGGGACAGCTCGAGTAACCATTCATCATAATGGTACAGACTTCCCAGCAAGAGCACTGATTGATTCTGGTTCAGAGTGCTCGTTTATGACAGAACGACTCAAACGCAGAATTAATTCACCGGCAAACAGGATGCATGGTCAAGTTTCGGGCATCACTAATGCCGTGTCCGCTCAAGTCAAGGAGGCATCCAATATTGAACTCCGTTCACCAGTGGACCTTTGCTTCAGCTTAACAACATCAGTGCCAATTCTAGCCAAACTAACTGGGAATCTCCCATCCTGCCATATCGATGCTACGACTATGCAGGCTTCCCCAGACTTAGTATTGGCAGACAAGCGATTCTACATCAACGAGGAAGTTGATATTATACTTGGCGGAGACGTATATCCGCAAATTATATTGAGTGGGCTGAAAAAGAATGTACTTAGTACACTTCTCGCCCAAGAAACGGTGTTCGGTTGGATATTAACCGGGCGTATAGAAGCACCGAATCCAACCAGAAATATAGTGTCCTTTTACAGCGAAGTTGCTTTGGACAAACAGCTTACAGCATTCTGGGAGTTGGAAAATCTGCCCAGAAATAAAAGCCCAAACGCAGATGACAAGTACTGCGAAGATTTATATAGGGAAACTACAAGTCGTAGAGAGGATGGGAGATATGTGGTCTCTCTTCCATTCAGACAGGACTACCCAGATAAGATAAATATAGGAGGGTCTCTTAGGCGGGCGTGTTCACAATTTTTTAGAAATGAGACGTGGTTAGCGAAGAACCCGGAATTAGGGAAAGAATATATAAGGGTCCTGTCTGAATATGAGACATTAGGGCATATGCAAAAAGTGAATGCCATTGTACCAGCCGATTCGGCGGACAACTACTTTTTGCCCCATCACGCCGTAGTAAAGGCGGAGAATACCACCACAAAGGTACGCGTCGTTTTTAATGCGTCAAGCCCGACGGCAAATGGTACAAGTTTAAATGACATTCTCCTGCCAGGCCCAGTACTTCAGTCAGATCTTCCAGTACTTATACTGCGATGGAAACTATATCGCTTCGTTTTCAATAGTGACATCGAAAAGATGTATAGGCAAATTTGGATGAGCGATGATCACGTCAAATTCCAACGGATTGTTTATCGAACATTGCCTCAGGAACCCATAAGCCTTTACGAGTTGAAAACGGTCACTTTCGGGGTTAATTGTGCGCCTTATCTGGCAATAAGAACCCTTTTACAACTAGCAGATGAAGTATAGAGTGCTCACCCTACAGCATCTAGCATACTTAGGGAAGGTGGGACACACACTCGCATCGGCCATTAACGCGAGGAATGAGATTCGACAAGTCTTACTCTCCGCGGGCTTCCCACTAAGAAAATGGACTTCGAATGCTGAGGAAATTCTCAACGACATCCCAATATCGGATCGGCTGACCGAGGACTTTCTGGCATTCGAAGACACCAGCACCGTTAAGGCATTGGGCATAAGATTGAATGCCCATTCAGACCTGTTTTACTTTAAAGCAGGGTCACTAGAAGAAAGTGAAAAGTTGACAAAACGAGCGATTCTATCCGCCATCGCCATACTCTTCGACCCTTTAGGATGGCTTGCACCAATGGTCATTGTGGCAAAAATTTTCATGCAGAACATCTGGTTAGAGGGCACCGATTGGGATGAGCCAGTTTCATCCAATACATGGGAACGATGGCAAAACTTCAGACATCAATACCACGAAATCGACTAAATAAAGATACCACGATGGGTACACTTTTCACCAAAAGATGAGGTCGAAATACATGGATTCTGCGATGATTCGGAAAAGGCATACGCTGCAGCTGTCTACATGCGAGTCCAAAGCAATGATGATATCTTCGTGAATCTACTCCTTGCCAAAACCAGAGTAGCACCAGTGAAGACCATCTCACTTCCGCGTTTGGAACTTTGCGGATCAGTACTGTTAGCGGAGATGATGGAATCAATATTCCGAAACATCAAACTGGGACCAGTGAAACAATATCTATGGACGGACTCCACCATCGTTTTGGCATGTATAAGGAGACCACCCTGTTCCTGGTCAACATTCGTCGCAAACAGGATTACAAAAATCATCGACCTAGTCGGCAGCAAGGACTGGCTTCATGTCAACTCGGATACGAATCCAGCAGACTAAGGAAGCAGAGGACTAAGGGCATCGGATTTATTCGACAATTCTTTGTGGTGGCAGGGACCTTCTTGGCTACAAGAAGACAATTCCCAATGGCCGGTACAAGAAAAGGAGTATAATACATCTGTGGAGGAAAAGAGAGCGCAGGCCTACGCAATATCAGCGCAAAAGCAGATCGAGACTCTTGACCGGTTTTCGAATTTACCGAGGGCTTTGAGGGTCCTATCATATATTATGAGATTCTTTCGAAGAACTCATCCCAAGACAAAAGCTTCCTTTCAGGAAAAATCGTGCCTAATCTCATCCGGTGAGATCAAGACCACGACGCAACTCTTGATTAAACTATATCAGAAGCAACATTATAATGAGGAATATAGGAAAAGCGAGATATTGCCACTCAACCCGTTCATCGACAAAGATGATATTATTGGGGCGGTTGTTGTCTTGGAGCGTCTCAAGACCTCGCTTACACCGAGCGTCTGACTGTACAAATGATACATCAAATCTCCCTCCATGGGGAAAACCAAGTAATGCTCCGTCTCATCCGCACCCAATATTGGATTCCAAATGTCAAGAACATGATTAGGGCCACCATCCATAACTGTAAAGTCTGCACCATTTATAAAAAAAGAGCGCAAACCCAACTTATGGGTACCCTTCCTTGCGAACGCACTACGTTCACCCGCGCGTTTACCAATACCGAGGTGGACTTTGCCGGGCCTTTCGACATTAAAAGTTACCGCGGTAGAGGATGTCGATTATCAAAAGGCTATGATTGCCTCTTTGTTTGTTTCACCACGAAAGCGATCCATCTGGAAGCGACCAGTGATCTTACTACCCCAACCTTTCTAGCAGCGTTTTCCCGTTTTATCGCTAGACGAGGATGTCCGAGAAACATTTACTCCGACAATGGTACTAACTTTGTCGGCGCTTCACGATCTTTGAGATCTGAATTTAAAGCATTTATCTCGGACGCCCGAGACACCACTATCTCCAAATATAGCCATCAAGCCATGACATGGCATTTTATTCCGGCCGGGGCTCTACATAAGGGGGGACTCTGGGAGGCGGGAGTGAAGAGCTTCAAAAGCCACTTCAAGAAGTTTGCCTCGCCTCATACATTCACGCATGAGGAATTCCATACGCTATTGTGCCGGATTGAGGCATGCCTCAACTCGCGGCCTTGACCCCTGGGCACTTCCTGACTGGAAGTCATCTCCTGGCTCCGCCAGAACCCGAAGTGAATAAGAGCCCTGCCTCCATTATCAATAAGTGGCAGAAGCTCAAGGCTCTTCATCAAACCTTCTGCAGGCGATGGAAAGTGGAATACTTATCCGAACTTCAAAAAGAGCGCGAAGTGGAAGCATCCAAAACAAAATATTAAGGTGGGGGATCTCGTTGTTATCAAAAAAGACAACTTGTCCCCGAACGAATGGAGGCTCGGCCGAGTTACCAACGTACACCCTGGCGAAGATAACCGAGTGCGTGTAGTGGATCTCATGAGCGAGAAGGGTCAGATCAGAAGACAGTTGGTCAAGCTGATTCCGCTCCCTATGAAGGGAATGGCTGGCGAGAGGCCCGGGGCCTCATCTTAACCATCCCTTCCATCACCTCCCAGCCGTTTCGACACCCCCTTTCCCAAAACTCCACCCTTCACTCGCTACCCTTAACGAGGACTCCAGAAAGCCTACCGCATAAGGGCGACCCATTCTGCCACAGAAAACGCAATTGCACTCGATATCGAGGCCAAAGAAAACCTAACGCAGAAAGGCGAACCAATCTGCCCCTGAAAAGCTATCCATCTGCCACGACAAGTTGGTAGCAGATGGTACCACCCTCGTATACATATATATATATGTTAATTTTTTCAAATGTACATATGGAAAAAAATATATATTTTTTTGTTAACACACAACAAGCAAAGTAAACTTAAAATAAATCCTTAAAAGGCTTTCGGAAATAAGTATTAACCTTACAAAATTCAGATTTTTTGTTTATAAAACGTTTGAAAATAAACGTTGTTTAATTAAAACGACACGTTATTAGAAGGCTTATTAATTTAAACCTACAAGAAAGATTTTTAAGAAAGCTTTCTAAAAGTTTTTTTAACTTTATTCGAACCATATTTTGTATATTAGTTGGATATTGCAATAAAATCAACCAACTATTACTACTTTTCGGAAGTGGTTAAGATGCAGCCATGATTTTGCTTTTTCGCTATCATTCTCATATAAAATCTTGTTTGAAAAGAATTGGAAATAATTCAAGTTGAAAAGAGAAAAAATTTACAAATGTTTTTATCTGAATTTTTATAAACATTTGCATTTCACTTTAAAATTGAAATAATTAGTAACAGTTTTTTCTTGAAGTTTATAAAAGTTTACTTGAAACTTTCAAAATAAATTAAAACTGAAAAAGCCTACATATCGCTTATTGTAGCAAATTTACAGAAATGATTGTTGGGTGCACATATATATCAATGTAATAATATAACAGACTTACCCTCTTCCTACGGTGCGCATCGCCTATAGCGCTAATCCCATATGGTCTAGTAGCGCTCATAACCACCCCCTATATCGCAATTGTTCAAGTACCTGAAAGCAGGACAACATTAGTACATATATTCCAATGGCAATGCAGCAACAAGGTATATGCAACAACAACGTCAATATTCATCTTCAGCCGAGGAAATCGTTCGGTAAACCAGGATATGGCGAACGTGAAGTGAATTTTGGTAATTGCTACCTTGAGGAGACAACTACTAAAACACGTGCGAAATCATCGGGAGAGATATTTAAAATCAAAGTTGGAAATTTTCTGATTTCATGTGGTTGTTGTAATCACAGATTAGGGTGTACCGAAAGGTGCAAAAGGTGTGTTCTGCGTAGGAATACTGTGGACCGCGTAGCCGGTCTTGGACCGCCTAAGGGTTAAATTTCGAGCCAAAATAACCACTAGAACCGTATTTACATGGATTTGGGTGACGATTTTGTAGTTCGCCAGCCGTAGTACATTCCTGCGTAGTAAGAAAATGCGTATCAATGCCACTTCAATATTGCACTGTACCCTTAGCCGCAACAGTTGACGATTTAAGGTGACAGCCGATGGTTGACATTTGGAACAAATGCCCTGAGGCCATGGTGGATGCTCACGGCAACCAGGCTTAATGCGACAATTGATATCATCAAAGGCGACATATTTTACGCGATCTATACCTGATTTTGTTTGTGTACAGGGTAAAAGGTGGACATAAAGGATACACTGAGAATTTGGTAAACAAACTTTTTGGCTATTTTTCTACAATGGTTCAATTAATAGGGTCCAAAAAATGCAAACAATTTTATTGGCTAGATTTGCTTCAGGTCGAAAAGGGATACATGAACGGAAGGATAAATAATTTCCTAACTCTATTTGCGGCTTTAAAAAAAAAAATCTGTCCAATCTCTTCAATTATACATAAATAAAATAACTAACAAAAGTAACATTAACCATAAAGGAAATATACTTGCTATTAAACCCGTAGCCATAGATAAACTACAAGGTGTCTGATTTTTATGCCAAAACGACAAACGCACTCACCGCTATTGCATTCCATCAATTGATCTTTGTTGGTTGCACGTCCGTGATGGCAATGCTCGTCCGTCCTGCAGTACTGACCAATTACTGCCAAACGTTTGCAGACCATTTCTTCAGAGTGCTTCTTCTTTACCACCTCGTATTGGTTCTCACAGCCACATTTGCCTTCGATACAGCTTGCTCCGGGTCCCAACATCGCATGGAATTGTACAGTATCGTTGCATTCGTCCTTATATGCACGCTCTGGTATACAGTGCTCTGAGGTGTTGGAGCTTACAAAGCCTGGTTCGCAGACACATTCACGATCATCGGTGAGACACATCAGGTGTGATTCATGTAACGTACAATTCAAGGTATCCTCGCACTTAGGCCGAAGTTGAGTACGCGCCAAACAAGTTTTTAATATCATCTGATGGAAATCATCATTGCAAGTGCATCTCTTAGTATCAATTGCGCAATGCAATTGCAAAATCCAAAAAAAAACAAGTAAAACTTTTAACATTTTACCAGCTTGTATAAAAGTGAAATAAAACAAATTTCACAATATTAATTAAGCTTTTTGTTGCATCAAAGATGAAGGTTTTGCTAAATGCACGTCTTTTGGTTTAGCTATAGCGAGGCACTGATTCCTGACCTGAAAAGAAAGAAAAACCATTAATATTTGCATACAATTAATATGAACATATATGCATAGACATACAAAATGTGTCCCAAAGCATGCGCCCGCCGCCACAGCTTGTGAGACACATTTTTTTGGTTCCTAAGTAATTTGCGCTGCTACCGAATCGATACAGAGTTTCGGGCAGCGCTAATATATACTTACCAAACCACGTCCATTGTCCATGCGCCGGCCAGGCTATCCTCCAATGTGATGTTGCATCTCCATTTACTCTTTAAGCATCTGAAAAGAAAACAAAAAATGAGGTTAAATACATTTTACAATTAAAATTTACAATTTTTACTTACCTCTGCTGCTGACCCACGCGTGCCGGAAACAAGAAAATCATGAATTGTTCCAATTCAATGAATTTTCTTTGTTTCTTTTTCACGGTTTTGCAAATCGTGAGTACGCACATATATGTATGTGTGGAAAAAATTCAGCCATCACGCCATATGAGTTCTCATTTATATGTATATATATATATGCACAATTTTACCACCACGCTAGTGATGCTATATTTTGGTCAACGGGTACCGAAAGCCCAATCTGCCAAAATCGGTACTCACTGCGGCGTAAATAGGGTAACGAAATCTACGTTCGTACCCGATCGGCGAAGATGCCGATTATATCAAAATGGAAACCTAAAGCGGCTGGATAAGTTTTCAAAAAAAATTTTTAAAAAAAAGTTTTTGGTTCACGCTGAAAAAAAAAATTTTTTGCTTTTGTTGTTCCTTTTTGTCGGGTTTGGTTTGTTTTCGGAGGGGCAGGACTGTTTTGCCCACAAAACAACAAAAATAAACCCGAATACTCACAACATTCACACTTTCTACCCAGCTCGGTACCGAAACCAAGTACCGAAAAAGCGAAAATGTCGCTGTATGCCCGGCACTAACGCCACTTATGACGGCGACCATGCAGGTAAGAATAAGAAATAAATCTCTTCATGAGGGCCAGTGGCGAAACGAAATACAAGGTGATCAACGCGATCAACTTGTCACCACCGTGCCGTGCGGGAAAAAATAACTAATTCCCATATACTAATAATATGCATTGTAATTATAAAATTTCTCCGTAGATCAGAATAATGCCACATTATATGGCATTTATAAACTCCGAACGAGGTCGCTCGCCACCCACGTATACGGGCGTCCATACAAATATACAAATATTCAAGAGGACTTTTTTTTGTTTCTTTCTTTCTCTCTTCTGTAGTATGACTCGCTACGCATCCTTGCGCAAGAGGGCCGAACGCCTAGCCGCCGGGTACCCAAATCCATGCCCGCTGTGTGGCGAGAGCCACCCATTGCGTGCGTGCACCCGATACCAGGGGATGGAACCTCTGCAGCGCCTCTAGGAGGTTATCCGGGCGGGCTGTTGTGACAACTGTTTGTCGATGGTCCACATTGCCAGGGACTGCACAAGCGACGTCAGGTGCCGACGATGTGGTGGAAAACACCACAGCACCCTCCATCTGCCCATGGACGACCCACAACACACGCCAATGGACGATACACCACGCGCGCCTACGCCCTACAAGAGCTGGGCCCAACAAATGGAAGAGGCCGAAGAAGAAGAAGCGTCACTGGACGCATTTGAGGACGAAACGCTCTCACTCTATGGGTCGGAGATCGCCTTGACGCCAGAGGACTACGAAATCGCCGAGCCGAGATCGGAACCACGGCCGTTCCGCCCGGTACAGGGAGTATGGGACCCACTGCAGTTCCGACCCTGTTAGCCCACGAGCGGCGCAACAACGAACGCTACATCGCGCGCTCACCACAACGCAACACCCGCAACGCCCACCGAAATAGCGGCAAACGTCAACTGGCCACTCAGCCGCGCCAACGACGTGTCACCCACGATCACCGCAGCAATCGACGACCGTATGACTAACCCAAGGAGCGTAGACTGGCCTCTCAGCCGCGCCAGCTACGCATCGCCAACACCGAGTATACCACACCGATTTATGGTAGACTGGCCCCTCGGCCGCGCCAGCTACCGCCCATCAGGGGCTTCCGCGACGAATTCCGCCGAGCTCCCACCGTGGTGGGTCCACCCTTACGCCCCATGAAGACTCTTGCGCCGACTGCGATTGTGAAGCTGGAGGTCGTGGGCGGACTGCTCCGCATCCGGGCGCTCATTGATGCCTGCTCCCCCCGAACAGCCATCGACCGCAGTCTCGCGGTGAGCAAGGCTGCTTTATCCGGGTCCGCTGAAACCACGGAAACAGCACGACGCTGATGGCCCACGCGTTATCCAATGCCAAATTTCAGCGGATCAACCCAGCCTACAGTATCGACGCGCGAGCTGCTGCCCCGTGTGCACGTATAAGGCTGGCTGACCCTCAGTTCCACCAGTCAGGACCCATCCGGCTGGTTCTCGGCGTCGGGTCTATGGGGACATTATCCCCCCGGGCACTCTACCACCGTCCTTTGGGCCGTTGTTTGCCCAAAGCACCATTTTTAGGTGGTTACTGTCGGGTGCCGTTAGCATGTAAGGTTAGATTTAAGCATAGAATAACATTTTTTTTTCTTTTTTCTTGTGTTTTATTTAAAATAAATAATACAAATGATTTCCTGGCAAGAAATATACAGCGTTTTTATTTTTTAAAGTCTCTTACTCCTATCTCTTAGCTCTAGGTGCGATACGATGGAGCCACCAAACTTTAAACGTCGGGAGGCAGTTCGGAGGCATACGGCTGTGACAGCGGCAGGCGGCACTCGCCATCCTAGTTTAAGTCCGTAGCTTAAGAGGATGCGTGGTGGGAAATCCTGTGGCGGGGTAAGATGTTGCGTATCGCAAGGGGGCCGGCATGTTTAGGCGAGATGCCCAAAGTCTTAAAAAATGTGCCACGCTAATGTAACATTAGCACCCTGCTGTGTGTATATTCGTGTTTTGTCAGCACACATATACATGCATGGGGGTGTGCATGTGTGGGTTCACCTCCCCTTAAAACCCGAGAATAATTTTCAGGTTCAACGGCTGACCTCGATTACAAAACCGTCTAGTTCTTCAGCCACCCTCCACGCAATCACATCGTCACGGCCACCCCAGGATTTTCTACAGCATCAAATTAAAGGGAAACTAATTGTTTGTGATTATATTTCATACAAATATACGGCCATTTAATTACAAAGAGGACTCTCGTTTTTCTTATTTCTTTCCTTTTATCAAAATCACAATTCGACCGCGGTGCTTTCGAGCCACGGCCGCTCCAGCGAAGCATCGTTGTCGACTTTTGTTCAATAATAGTAATAAATAAGTGGTAAAAGTCCGGGCCTTGGCAATCACCGATTGAATTGCGCAACATGGCAACCCCTATGTCATGCCGTACCCCAAACAAACGGGATCCATCCATTTGTCGCAGTGCCCGTTATGTGGAATTTTCGCAATTCGTAACGCACTGAGGCCGCCGCGCATATAGAAGCAAATCAAATGTAATATTGTTTTCGGTGCGAATGGTCGTGATAGCAGTGTCGGAGAAAACAAAAAAACTAAATAAAACTCAACATAAATTAAATAAAAGTCCAACTGTGTTAAGAAAAGAAATAACTTATTGTGGAAAAAAGTACAATAGCATTCAGAGCAATGCCCCTACGAAATAAATATGGTTGCAAAAAAATTATGAATCAAAACTAAATAAATAAAGAAAAAAATACTAAAATTACGTCCAATTTGACCCAGTGAACAGCGCTCCCGCAATTTGAGGTGCGTTTTTATATTTTTTTAAAAGGAATTATAAAAAAAGGGTAAGTTGACTATATTTATTAAATTTCACTATTTTTGGATGGTGGTATTCGAATAGTTGTGCTGAAATTCACTGTCTTCATCGCTTGCACGTATGAGCATTGTGTGTATGTATGTATATTTGCGTGTGCCTGGGCTGTGGCGGTATTTGTTTAGCTATTCGAATAGTTGTAATTTCTTCGGTTAATGGGGTTTGAGTAGTTTTTTATTTGATATTTGAATAATTAAATAACTGGTCGAATGGACAAATGTAGCTACTGCTTATGCACACGGTTGTACGAGCATTCAAACATATGTACAAACATAAAGCGCATGCATGCTGGTGCGTTCAGGAGATGAATACAGTGAATTTTACACCCGATATCTCTTACTTTGAAATCTAGGGCAATACATATTATTATGTATAAATACTTTAAATAATACTATTAACGTGCGTATTTATACTAAATTAGAGTAAATATCCTGTTAGTTTCTTTTACGCACGTGAATAGGGTAATTATTCGCATTACATCAAATAGCTCAATACAACTATTCGAAGGGTACTATTTGGATAGTGCTAGTATTTGAGTGTAGGCATAAATTGTTCGAATAAATATTATTCCAATTATTGATGGCCTTCGAAGGGATGGATTTTTTTATTCGAGCAAATTTAGTTTGAATGTTCCCATGCCTAATACATATTGATATATTTGTAGATTTTAAGGTTCTAGTGGTTCGTAATGTCCTCCTTTCATATCTATTACCAATTTCAATCTCTTTGGCATCGAAATTTCTTGGTGTTTCAGAACTTAGTTACACCATTCTTCCAACAAAGCGTTTTTTCCCGTTTTGGTCGTAATTTTGGTAATTCTATACGACGGCACGTAGCTGCTAGTGTACGTGCTGGGATATCGGGGGGGTATCAAACGACGGGTTTTGGCCTCCGTATCAATGTTTCGGGGGCGGAAGTTCGATATTTTGTGTCTGTTTAAAGATATTTGCAATTAAAGTTGAAAATTTTTTGTCATTTTCGTGTGGTTGTTTTAATCGCAGATTAGGGTGTACCGAAAAGTGCAGAAATGTGTTCTGCGCAGAAATATTGTGGACCGCGTAGCCTGTGTTGGACCGGATAAGGGTTATTTTTTTTGAAGCGCGGCCGAAGGCCGCCTACGCATAAAAGTGTTTTGCACATAAATACCTTGGATCAAGCCCCCTATTTGGAATCGGACTTGGGTAATTTTTGGGTTTTTTGCTAATAACTTTTTACCGAAACAAATTATTTAATTTCCGCTTTCGGATTGTTGATGCAGAGATCGGGACCCGAGATTTTTGGGCGTGTATTGGCGGTTGCGTGCTGTCGAATAGAATTACCGCAATTTTATGTCTGGGAATATTTTGATCTAATATGGCCCAAAGATGTTCTATAACGTTCATATCAGGAGACTAAGCAGGTGGTGACATTAAGTGGGAGCAATTCCGTATCAGCCACGACTTAAGAATTATTTTCTGACTTGTGTAAAAAAGCACCATTATATGTGTGCAAAGTGCTTTGTTTCCATTCATTTACTACGTACATTTTAAATTTATTTACAGAATGCTACAGCGCGTCATCAGCTGGCATAACGCACGCCGTATGAGCACGTTACACACGCCGTATTAGTGCGCATTATAGCGCAATTTACGCCACATAGCGCAATTCAAGCCACATAGTGGGCAACGACAACGAATATCAACAATGCGCCACCGTAGCGCATTACAATACCGCGCCACCGGTAACAACAAAACCGGCCACAACCAGAATGGTAACAACAAATCCGGCAGTAACAAACACCGGCACCAACTAAAACTGTAACAACAACCGGTAACATACAACTCGGCCACAACTTAAACGGTAAAAACAACCATTAACATCCAACTCGGCCACAACTAAACCGGTAACAACACAACCAGCAGAGACAACAGCAGGGGCCGCTTCTTTTAGGCTCACTGCATTAACAGTAACAACAACCGGTAACAACGAAACCGGCAAGACAACCAGCAGTGACATCAGCAGGGGCCGCCCTCTTCTAGGCCCACTGCACAACCACCCGGATTGACCACAACAACACCAGCAAAGACAACAACAGGGGCCGCTTCTTTTAGGCCCACTGCATTAACTGTAACAACAACCGTTAACAACACAACCAGCGGGGGCCGCCATAATATAGGCCCGCCGCACTAGCCTCAACAACAACAACAACAACAATAGTAGTGCTGCCTAAGCAGGATAATTAATCTAAGTAGGATAGCAATAAGAAAATGAATCATAAATAAATTTGTTAAAAATGGGAATGCTGATTTGTTTTATTATTTAGAAGGCATTTAGGTTGTTGGTAAGGGGCCATCGGGATTAGGGTTGGTGCACCGATGGTCATGGATGAGGGTGGGTCAGCACCAGGGCGTCGCAACAACACCCGCGGCGCCCCCTTATATTGTTCGGCCCTTTTGTTATATTTTTCTTTTTCAGCGTGGTAACCGGTCTTTTCCGGTTCGCTTTTCAATTTTCAGGGCTTTTTTTCGTTAATTTAAGTTTACCTGTTTTTTCCCCTTTTCCGGTCGTTTATTTCAGTTTAATTTCGTTTTAATTTTCAGTTATTTTTAAATTTTAAGTTTCCTTTTTGAAAATTTTTTCGCCCGTTTCTTTTAAAGTTTAATCCGGTTTCTCGGTTTTTTTATTTGAGTTTTGAATTTTTTGAATGTCAACGGTCTGTCCGTGGCATCCGGGTTCAACCGGATGTTGTTTTACAGTTGTTTTGCGCGGTTTTGTGCATTTGCCCCCGTATTAAAGGCATGATTAGAATTTTTCTGTTTATGGCGCAGGACGGTAAGGTTGGCAAGAGCCCACCCCAGCCGACAATGACTAGCCACAGTGCAACCTTGATATCATGCCGACCGCCTTCCTTACCGATCCATTTTGACGCGTTACCATAACAAACAAAACCGAGAGCACGCGGTAAGACAGTTCTGCTGATAAAATAGATCTGTCAAAAAATCCATCATGACCACACTACTAACTGTCAAATGGCGGAAGTGATTCATGCATATGGGAAAAGAAAAATAGAACTAGGAGTTTAGATGACATCAAAACCAGCGTATTGTTAGCTTAATGGTTAGCAATGAGTGCCAAAATTTCTCTGATGAAGAAGCCTAGCAGCTTCCGAAATGGATCTGTTAGAAAAGCTTTGCCGGTTGTTTTTAAACATTTTTCCTACTCTATTCAATTAAAAACTTTTAATAATTAATTAAAAATTATTATTAAAAAAAATTAAAACAATAATAATTTTCATAAGCATTCAAAAAAGTGAAAAATTATTATTCTTGGCCTTGAATACTTGAAAAATATACATGCCGTAAATCAACAAAAATTGTTGGTATAAAAAAGCAATAACAAAACCGAGAGCACGAGGTAAGGAAGTTCTGCTAATAAAACAGATCTGTCAAAAAATCCATCATGATCACACTACTAACTGTCAAATGGCGGAAGTGGTTCATGCATATCGTAAAAGAAGAATAGAACTAGGAGTTTGGATGGCATCAAAACCATCGTATTGTTAGCTTAATGGTTAGCAATGCGTGCCAAAATTTCTCTGATGAAGAAGCCTAGCAGCTTCCGAAATGGATCTATAAGAAAAACTCTGGTGGTTGTCTCTAAACCTTTTTCCTACTCTATTCAATTAAAAACTTTTAAAATTAATTAAAAATGATCATTAAAAAAACTGAAAACAATAATAATTTTCATAAAAATTCAAAAAAGTGAAAAATTGTTATTCTTGGCCTTGAGCTCGTTTCATGAATACTTGAAAAATGTACAGGCCGTAAATCAACAAAAATTGTTGGTTTACAAAAGCAAATATAAAAAGTGTTTGCAAAATGCTACTTACATCACAATTAATTAGAATTGTTATATTTTGTGAATTGGTTTGAAATAAACACAATTATCGATATCTATCAAAACACGGAATTTCAGAGTTCTGTTGCTTACGCCAAAATTGCGGTTAGAGCTCGATATACTTATATTTAAGTATGTATTCAATATGAATATACTTCGTTCCATCATCTAAAGAATACTCCTTAGGGAGTGGTCCAAGGTGGTCCAATTTACATGGCGATGTCCACTGATTGGATCACCTAATCCATCTCGGAGTACTCCATTTCTTTGCTTTTGTATACTCCATGTTGCACCTACGTGAGAGTACTCTCAAAATGCTCCCGAAGGATTACTCCATGGAGTATTCAACACCAAAGCGGGAGAGATGCGGAGGGAGTAGGTGGTCCTCAAAAGTCAACCATACTTTGCAACGGTGCCAGATTATCGGTTAAGAAACTAAAGAACAATGTCTTTGAAGTATGTGAAGAACCAAAATTCTAGATCACAAATGAATTTTATATATCTTGATTTTTATAAAAACTTACATACATAACACCTTAGCTGTGTCTCATAACTTATTATGAATTACGTTAGATTTTAAGCATTCTTGTGTTGATTTCAAATCGTAGTGATGAAATCTACCGCCAAAATGCTGAAACTAAACACAAATCATCACACTCCGTGCTATTCTAAATTCCCGAGTTTATGTATCATCATTGTCATCCTCTGGTAGATCGTCTATTTCGGGGAACAGTGTGCACCAAGGTTTCAATTTATCACTGCTGACCACTGTGCTGAATTTTCATTGTTTGCGCTGAGCACCCTCAACATCTTTGACAACGTAACGATCAAACCTGAGAACTTTGTCAATAACATAAGGTCCTCGACACTTGTGCTCTAGTTTGCGTGATTCACCGGTACTTGGAACAGAGCTTTCGACCAGAACAAGATCACCTTCATATATGTGTGGCGGTTTATGCTTAGTATTAAATCTACGTTGCCAAGAAACACGTGCTGCCTCAATATTGGCAATATCTTCTGAACGTCGTTGATTAATTTTAAGTGTTCAAGATTAATATGGTCATCATTCAATGTAGTAAGGATTTTATTTCCACTAATATCACGCAGCGGAAAACCATAAATTAAATCCATTGCTGAAAACGTCGTAGTTGTATTTATGTGGGTATTGATAGTAAATTGTTGACGTCGCAAGTGGTCATCCCAAGTCTTCGGATTGGTTGTGGTAGTATTTAGGAATCCCAGGACTGACTGGTTGACTCGTTCAGCCAGACCGTTCGCTCGGGGTGTTCTTACAGCTACTTTGATATATTCGATGTCATTGGTGCTGCAGAACTCGTGGAACGCTGATAAAGTAAAAGAGGTACCACGATCGGTTATAATCTTTTTTGGTAGCCCGAAAAACAATGTCAGTTGATTTAGCGCATCGACTACTGGCTTCGTCTTGGTACTCGTAACAGCAACGATTATTGTCAGTGCATCGACAATTACCAGGATGTGTTCATTTCCTCGTCTGCTTTTTATAAACGGCCCAAGATGATCCATATGCAGCACCTCGAATGGCAGTTTTGGAACATCCATACCGTATAATTGACATTCCTTCTTCGCAGGCTCGCGGCAGAAGCAACACTCGATGCAACCCTTAAGATACCCTTTTACAAAATTGCGGCTCCGAGGAAACCAAAAGTGTTGTGCGATTCGCCCAAGGGTGCCATCAACCCCTGGGTGGCCCACTTCATCATGACATAATTTAACAATTCTCCAGCGCATGCCACGTGGAATCACCAGAAGTAATTTCTCGCCGCACTTCTTATACAGTCGATGATGTTTGATAGTATAGTCTTTCGTGTACATTTTCAATTGATCTGATTGGGTTTGCTTCTTGAGGATATTTATAATGTCATTCAAATGAGGATCTTGGGCTTGCATACTAAGGATCCAGTCTTCTACACTATTGGAAACAGGCATTATATTCGAAGTCACACCTTTTGGATGACAAGGACATACATTCGAAACCGTTGGCATCCCTCGACCAAGGCTAATACCTTTAACTCATACCCGTGATACTTGCTTTCAGCATCATTACACCGACGATTATAGTAGGCAATTGGCTTAAGACCACTTCCTCTTGTAATAACATGGCTGCAATGCCAAGACTACTTCCATCAGTATGTATCTGATGATTTTTCGACCCATCAAATATTCCCAAAATAGGTTCTTTGGTCAACAGATAGGTTAACCTTTCACATTCTCCTTGGCATACCCGTTACCAATCAAAAGAAACGTCTTTCCTCGTTAAACGCGTTAGAGGAGCAGCAATCTGAGCATAGTTTGCAACAAATTTCCGGAAAAATCCGGTGAGGCCTAGGAAACGTGTATTGCCGCAGTTTTTATTCGAACTGGGGTTAGGCCATTCTCATTTAACTCATGGGCTAAGAACTTGACGTTGTTCTTCATAAAAGCGCACTCCGACAACCGAAGCGTTAAGCCTTCTCGTTGGATAATACGTAAAAACTCTTCAAGGTTATGCACGCCTTCATCAAAATTGTTGGATGCAACAATAAACTCATCAACATAACTTACCACCTTTGATTTTACGGGCTCAATGAGTCCAAATGGCAGTCGGTTAAACTCGTAATGCCCATTATGAGTTATGAAAGCTGTTAACCCCTTTGACTATTCTTCAATCTCTATCTGATAGTATCCGGACATCATGTATATTGTGTTGTCCCATCTACTGTTGGCATTGGCCATGGCTGATTTTGTGTAATTGCATTCAACTCCCTTTAATCAACGCATAATCGATGCTCCCCATTTGTTTTAGGAACCAGCACTATAGGAGATGCATACATCGAATTCGACCGCCGAATAATGTCTAGATCTAACAACTCATTAATTATATCGTCCACAATTTTCTATTTCGGTATAGGTATTGGATACGAGTTTCGCACTACCGGTTTTGTTGATGTTACCGATATTTGCATCTTAGATGAACTACATTTATCTATTTCGCGTAATTCTTCACCAAAGCAATTTGCATATTTATTCAACATTTCTTTTAGCTCTTTTTGCTCGTTGCTTGTAAGTTGATTACCAACGTTCACTTTCTTTTCATCAATAACACCAATATGACATTGCCCATTTTCAATTACAACACGACTTTTTGACAAAACATTAGTCATGATTATGGCATCGTACGCCATTAGATCAACAACTAAAAGTTCGCACTCAAATCTTTATTATCAATCTTAACCAGTGTACTTATGAGCTCACGGTAGTGAAACTCACCGCCAGCAAAGCCCTGCAAGTTCGTATCACACGACGCTAGCTTACATTCAGTATTTACGGCAATATTACGTTTCACAAGCGACTTGCAACTGCCAGAATCTATTAATGCTTCACAATCAACCCGATTTATTAAAATAGTTTTGGTCAAATTTCGGCTTACAATCTTCAATGGCATTAATGATTGATTCATTGTTATTCACCTTTTGGTCAACTTGCTCACTGTCTCCAATTGCATGGATACGTGAGTTATTTACTATGGGGCGAGCGTTTGTTTCATGAGTAAATGCAGCACAATGATCACACCGCCTTTTCTTTTGGGGCTTCTGGCAATTTCGAGAAATATGCCCCCGTTCCCCACAATTGTAACACACTGGCCCATTTGCAACATTACTTTTCACGTGAACTTTACCTATATTGTTATTCTTCCACATTTTTGTTGTCCCACCGCTTCCCTGGTTTTTTCTCATATTCACTACTGTGTTATTCAGTGCTTGCAACACATCAGAGCACATCACAAAATGCATGGCTGTTAAAGTTTTCCGTAAGCCATCATCACTCAAACCATTGATCATATACCGAATTATTGCATTGTCTTTTAGGTTTCCGCGACGTTTTAGAGCTAACATTTTAAAATAATATTCAGTCACCGATTCTCTTTTATTTATGCGCGTATCCATCATTTGTATGTGAATGTCCGCACTATTTACTATGTACGGAAAATCTTTTAAAAACAAAGCTACAAAATGTTGCCACTGTTTAAATATGGGTTGCGAATCGACCCACGTTTTTGCAACACCTTTAAACTTACTTTGTATAGAAAAGAGTAACACGCTGTCATTCCATTTATATGCATCTCTTAGTTGTTCAACACGCTCTACAAATTATAACGATGTCATTTCATCATTACACGGGTTAAAGTCTGGTAAAATGTCAATTATCTCACGTACCACACTTCTCCCATATTCTTATTTGTTTTGGCCGTTTATTCCTATACTACCATTCGCAATTTCACCATGCACCATTTCAATATTTTCACCATATGTTGGTCTAACGACATATTCAAAACGATTTGCGCTTGGCGTTAGCACTGCTGTTGAAAACACATTACTTGTTGTTGTAAATACATTGGCATACTACATGCTGTCGACATTCCACTCATATACACTAAGGGTGGATTATTATATTGCGCAATACCATGCTTCTGCTTACATGCTTGCGTTGGCGTAACAGAATTCTGTGTGTATACAAAAGAATTTTCTGGACTCAACTGCTGCACTGCTGTCGTGTGGCTTACCAGCGTCGATGCGTCTAACACTTTCTGAAATTGACAAGATAACGTCTGCATTGTACGTTGCAGCTCGCTTACCTCGTTGCGAAATTTCGTCACCTCAGTGTCCTCATGTGTTGCTGGCCTGTCCACTGCCTCCGTGTTCTCCATATCGATGATTTTGCTATCGTCCACCGTTTGCACGTTTGTCGCTGAACTTATTCTGCCTTCGAATTGAAGCTGCTGTACTCGTGCAACTAGCTGCGCTTTATTTCCCGTCGGTTTACTGCTCGCTTGACGCAATACTTCTTTCAACTGAACTACTGTGAGTTGTTCTATATTCATACCCGCGCGGCGCTATTACCGATTTATAATTTTTTTTTCACAGTGTGTATGGGTTTTATTATCCCACTTTTGAATTCCGTCAGGATTTCCAAGAATTGAATTTAGACAATACATTCAGTATTTATTTGATATCTTTCTTTGTCAAAAACTTATACACAATCACTTCAAAATTCAAATTCTCTCCAGGTTACATTAAAACCAAAAGTATAAGGAAACATCAAAAGGCAAATGTCAGAAATTCAGTGATGCCAGAAAATAATAAAATAAGATATTACATGAGTATACGCAGTCGATATAATTTGATGACACTACTACTAAGAGTACTACTAACATTTCTAAAGATATTCGTAAAATCCAGGATGACAAATTCAGTTTCTATGGAAGGACTCTCCTCTTCCATATTCCACATTTTTTAGGTGCTGAGTTGTAATCCCCTATAACTCCTTCCCGAGTTTTATTGCTCTAACATAAAGCCTTCCAAAGATATTTGCATTGAAAAATCCAAGCGGACAGGATGGCTCAACCTCATACATGTAATTAAAGGATAAAGGGACTCAAACCCTTTCAGTGGTATCAAGATGGGCCATTCGGCCTAAGTGTGCCTCTCAGCGGTGCAGAGAGGCAGCCATCTTAACCTAACCTAACCTAGGAGGCGACACCCCCCTTTTCCGTTATAGTCCATATTTCAGATATGTTAGCGACTAACCAAATTTAATTCCTCACCGAAATTCAATCAATAAGAAGTAAGGAAGTCTAGGTTCGGGTGGAACCGAACATTATATACCTAGTAGTGACCTATTATGTCATCTCAATTTACGCAGGTCTATTTTAGTACTTTCAGTTCGTGTTTGCGTTCAAATAGACAGACGGACAGACAGATAGACGTATCGAGAGACGGACATGGCTACATCGACTCAGCTCATCCTCCTGATCATTTCAATATACGTACAAACATTTCATGTTCGTGAAAGGTATGAATATCAAAAAAGATATACAACATCGCTTTTGCAGTGGGGTATTAACTACTTGCCCGGATATTTTACTCTTCATCCTGAACGTTTTGATATACACTAATATATACTAGGCGCCAAAGAACTCAACCGATCTTTATGAAATTTTCACAATATATACTTGGATTCACTGGGAACAGCACAGACCATATATAGTTTTGGAAAAGTAGGCGGAGCCACGCCCCCAGGCTATATAAGGTTTCAATTCTTCATAACTCCGAACTTTTTTTGGTCTAAATTAATGGAATTTGGATATGTGTCACTCAGGCAGTATCTACATAATTTTTCAAAAGTGGCCGGTGCCACGCCCACATATTTTGTGTTTTGTTTTGCTCTTGAACTTTCATGATAGGTTCAGGAGTTCGCTGGGCGCGACACAGTCTGTCAATAGCTTTTGGAAAATCCCCCAGGTTATGTAAAGCTGCAGTTCGGTATAGTTAGGAGTTTATTTGGTTCAAGTTAATGACATTTTATATATAGATGTGTTCTATGTATCAAAACGTCAAAACAACGTCTACCGGGTTTGCTAGTATATTATAAAATGGCGAAAGCAAACAACGAATTTCAGCATTCTTTTGTAAAACTGAGAGACTAGTTTGCTTTCAAATATACAGACGGACAGCCAGACAGACGGACGGAGAGACGGCCATGGCTAAATCGACTCTGCTCATCGTGCTGATAATTTTAGTGAACTTTTCTCTTCCTGTGCTCATATTTACATACATTTAATGTTTATGAAATGAATGAAAATCAAAAAAGATATATTGAATTATAAGCGATTTCCATTGAAAATAGCAGACATTTTATGCCGAAAAGTGGGTAGCGCCACGCCTACTTCTTCAAAATTGACAACATTTTTTAGCGCCCGAGTTTTTCTTAAAAAGCTTATTATGTGTGCAAAATCTGATTGATATAACTTGCTTAGTTGTAGAAATTTCGCTTTTTAAATTTTCCAAAAAAAAATTTCAGAACTATGTTAAAAAACGGGGCGTGGACATTAACTGATTTCGCCCAGTTTTACAGCAAACAGTTACCTTTATATATGGAACATTATCACCAAATTTCGTTTCGACAAATCAATTTTTGGCGGAGTTACGGCACAAAAATTTGTGTGGAATAGTCCACTACAAAAAGGGCGGCGACACACCCATTCTCGAAAATTTTTAGTTTTTGGATTTCTTTGTTTACGGAAACTGTAAAAGTGAAACATAAATGATGTAAAGCTATTTTAGGCAAAGTTGTTGCCTATTTAATATATCTACGATCCTCTTCAAAATCTTTCATATAAAAGTGGGCGTAGACCTTAATCGATCCCGCCCATTTTTTCCTGGAACATTTCTTGCATACCTGGAAGTCTGCGTGCTGAATTTCGTTTCCATATCGTGAACGGTTTTTGATTTATGATTAATATTATTTCTAAATTTGATTAATCAAAAGTGGGCGGTGCCACCCCCATTTGCAAAAATTTCTTGAAAATTTTATTTTATCCTTAAAGGTGTATTATGTACTGAGCAATCACTTTTTTTGTGTTTTCGAAAATATTCTATATATAAAAAGTGGGCGTGGCTATCATCCGATTTCGCCCATTTTAAATAGCGCTCGGAGATGAGTGCCAGGGAACCCGCATACCAAATTTCATTAAGATATCTAAAAATTTACTCAAGTTATCGTGTTTACAGACGGACGGACGGACATGGCTTAATCAATTTCTCTTTTCGTCCTGAACATTTTGATATGCATAAGTCAATATGTATCTCGATCCATTTATGCCGTTATGTACAGCCGCTAGGCGACTTAAGTTGATATACCTTGTGTGCGTAGCACTACGAGGTATAAAAAGTATCCATCTTTTAAGTACAACAATATTTTAACTAGATTCCAAATTTGATTTGAATCGGTTCGTTAGTTTCGGAGTCTTTTGCGAACAAAATTTATTAGTTGGTAAATATATACAATAAATTTATACTGAACATACAAACTTTTAGTCGTCTTATTGTGTCTTACTGTTAGTAGGTTTCAAAGTCATTCAGTGTTCAACCTGAAAATTGTATCTAGAATAAAAATCAGATAAAAATACTTGCTAACAAAAAAACTCAATTGTATTTCATATTTTGATTTCATTGAAAATTTCTATGCCTCAATATGGTTATGGCTTGATATATTGGTTTCTGAACATTTTTTTAAGAAATACACATGAACACACACTAACCATACTATAATTATAATTTATATATTAATTAACTAATAAGTATAGAACTTAAAATACCAAAAATTGCCTATTATTGAGCTGGCTACAAGTTAACATAAAAGTAGTCAAGTTATAGTCAGCTGAAACCCCCCTCATTTTTGCGGCGCCATCGCCATGTAAAAGTAGTCACCTAAAAGCGATGTAAAGTAGTTTAGGGAAAGACAAAGGTAGCTGAAAAAATCGTGAACTAATAGTCGACTTGTAGTTAACTGATTTCCCTACAGGGTTGAAGTATAAAAATATTATATTAATATAAAATGTTCCTGTCATAACCCAGTTGAAAACATATTCATGTGGCGTCAAAACTTCAGCAATGAATTGGAGCTCTGTGTGCATGACAGTATAAATGCTCGTTCATTTTTATTTTATACGCATTGTTTCTCAGGGAGTATGCATACTGGCTAGAAGAGCCACAACATTGGCGGGTGCTTCCCTAAAAATAAACCCTTGCGAAAGACAATTGTCCAATCCTCCAAGTTCGCCAATTAATTAATACTAGAGATCGCCCAGACGTTTAAATTCAACCACAAAAATTTATTTTATTTTAGTGATTTGTTATACCCTTCATTCGCGTTTTTCCCATTCCTTTCTCTGCCGTTCCTATCCGCTAACATATTTTCGTTTTCTTTTATTCCGTCCCTATTTTAAATTAGTTTTATTCTTTCCTTTCCTTACCTTCCTTTACCTCCTTTCCTTTCTTTTCTTTTCTTTCCTTTCCTAACGTTTCCTCTCCTTTCCTTTATTTTTTTCTATTTCTTCCCCTTCCCTTCCCTTCCCTTCCTTCCCTTACTTTTCTTTTCTTTACTTTCCATTCTATTCCGTTCCTCCCCTTTCCTTTTCTTTCCCTTTCCTTTCCTATTCCTTTCGTTTCTTTCCTTTCCATCCCTTCCTTTCCTTTACTTTACTGTTCTTTTTTTTACTTTCGGTTCCATTTCCTTCATCCCCTTTCCTTTACTTTCCTTGCATTCCATTTCTTACCTTTTCTTTCCTTCCCTTACCTTCCCTTTCCTTCCCTTCCTTTACTTTTCTTTTCTTTACTTTCCATTCTATTCCGTTCCTCCCCTTTCCTTTACTTTCCTTAGTTTCCTTTTCTTACCTTTTTTTCTTTTCCTTTCGTGTCTTTTCCTTTCGTGTCTTTTCCTTTCCCTTCCTTTCCATTTCGTCCCTTCCTTTCCTTTGCAGTTTTTTCTTTGCTTTCCTTTGCATACCCTTCCTTCTCTTTCCTTTCCCTTCTTTTTCTTTACTTTCTTTTCCTTTCCTTTCCTTTTATTTCCTTTTCTTTCCTTTCCATTAGCTTCCTTTCCTTTTCTTTTTTTTGCTTTCCTTCCCTTTCCTTTACTTTCCTTCCCTTTCCGTTTCTTTCATTTTCTTACCTTTCCATTTCCTTCCCTTCTTTTCCTTTACTTTTCTTTTCTTTTCTTTACTTTCCTTTCCATTCCCTTAATCCCCTTTCCCTTACTTTCCTTTCTTTTCTTTCCTTTTCTTTCCTTACTTTTTCCTTCCTTTCCTTTCCTTTCCTTTCCTTTTCCTTTTCTTCCCATTCATTTCCATTTCTTTCCAGTCCCCTTTCATTTTCTTTGCTTTCTTTTCCTTTACTTTTCTTACCTTGCATTTCCTTTCCTTCACTTTTCTTTCCATTCCCTTCCTTTTCTTTTCCCTCCCTTTCTTTTCTTCCTTTCTTTTCCCTTCCTTTCCAGTCCTCTTTCTTTAGTTTCCAACCACAAATTCAAAAACAAAACAAACTTCGGTGTTGAATACTCTTTATGAGTAATCATTTATTTTGTTTTTGTAAACACTGTTAGAAGGTATGAACAATGAAGTTTACATATTTGCTCATATTTAACGTTGTTTGTTTAATGTCTACAACTAAGCAACTTTTCCTGCTCTCAGAAGATCCGCTGTCACTGGGAATCGTAGCCAGTGATCAATACAATAAAAACAACTAAAAAAAAATGCATGACACGTTTACTCACCAACAGAGGCTCTATAGTGCGAATACTTGTTTTTCATTGGTCCGCTACCGATCACGCGAGTAATACAAAACATGCATGAAATATCTACTCACACAACCACGGCTCTATAGTGTAAATACATGTTTGGCATTTATGTTAGTGTATTTTTAAACTAATTTTTCAATATTATATATAAGTTTTTTTGATTGACGGCACTGCAGCTTGGCAATAGCTATCCATGGATATATAATTGTTAACGCCTTAAATGTATAGTTTGGCCATAAAGTGGGACAATTTCAGCTCAACTTGCGCATTTATATTATAGATTTAAAGTTTTGAATTTCCTGAGCTAAGTTTTTTCACTATGCCCTGTTACACGAGTGCCGAGGTGAGTGAATAAATTTATATATGGTCGCATGAAAGCCTTAGATTCTTCGACTTTCTGAGGCTATGATATAGCGTGTAGGCGATTCTATCAACCCGGTTCGAGACAATTCACTTAGGTGTGGTAGTTGTAAAGTGCAGGGGTTTACAGCCTCTTGTGCCAAAATCCACAGGGTTATCAGCACTGGCAAGCTATTGCCAAGTTGCTGGCCCAACTAGGTCAATGATTTAAGCTGTGCGGTTTGACACATATGTCTTCCAAGAATGTGGTGGTTTTTTAAGCCAGGCTAGCACGATTACTGAATTGCCACTAATAAGTGACTTGTATTTTTGTCATTGCGCTGGGTTCGCACATAAATAGCTGAGCCGCAACTCATGGACCAACATCGCAGAAGCCGTTGAGTTTGACTTATAGTCGGGTAAGAAATTCAAACACCTAGGTATCTATATCTCGGAGAAAGTGTACAAATTGTTGTGCAAATTTGGACCATTTCATTGAGCGGAGTAGTTTAATCACTTCGTCTAGGCATAATTTTTGATAGGAAATTGGCTTGCAATGAATCGAAATCCAGTCTGTGCTACAATGAGCGGCACCCTATAATCATACCGGAAAATGCGCATTTGCCACCAGATTTATTAGCTATCTAAACCGCTTAATTCTACACGCTTCTTAGATAAGCCCATGCTCGCGGCGATGTCCAATGAGCTTATTGCAATCCAAATCAATTTTTTAACGACATTCGATTAAAGATATCTTCTGAGGTAATACCAGCTGTCAAAAGGTGGGAGTACATAAAGATTGGAAGTAGCGACTTAGCGTTCTTCCAAAAAGCGAGTTACGACAGCTTTAAAAAAGCCATACAGATATTTGATGGGGAATTTTGTGACAAACAAACGGTAGAAGAAGACTCTGCTAGAGAACTTACGATAGCCATAATAATTACGAAAATTAAAAAATATGCTTTACTGTGGTGCTCGCATATTTTTGCAGTTAATTTTTCAACATTTCATTCTTACTAGGAGCAGACTAACATACCTATTCCCAATTTGTTTTACCTAACTATTGTTATACTTCAATAGACACAATTTTGTCACTGCCAATTGTAACAGGTCATGAGTCAATTACTACAAGGTTAGCTCTCTAGAGGACAGATTGATTTGACACTTCCAATATATAAAATGTTTGGGTTGCATTTGCGAAGGAAGGAAAAAGGGGGAATAATTTCATCCCCCTGCCGAAAAAAGTAGGATAATAGTAGTAATATATTTTTCATCATAAACCATACCATGTACATATAAAAAGGAATCTAGGTCGACCTTCTCAGAGTAACACAGAGTTAGCAATGTCTTAATTTCGCGGTCATATAACTACAAATTGTTTAATTTCTTCAATAATTTCTTTATAGAACAAATCGTCATTAAACTCGTTTCTTCGAATAGTTTCGAAACTATTGTTTAGTTTTAGAGATAATAAATGAATAGCTTAATTTAAATTTTAAAATTAATCTTAGTTTCGCGGTTTTTCACTTTCACCGAAGATATGCATTTCTACTGACGAGCATTCCATGGCAGAAATACAATAGGACATGATGTTTTAAGTTACTGAGTCACTTGGTGGTAAACGACACAGACTTAAGTTCAGATCTGATAAGATTCATGCTAATAGTAAAGACTAAATAAACAATCTGTCTAATAACTCAAGCAAAACAGTTCAGATTTGTAAACACTTTTAATATAAATATTTTTGTTTATATTTGTATTAAGAATTAAGGCGTAATTTGTGTAAGATGCTTAAATAAAAAATTAACAATTTTTATTTGAAATTTTTTGTCTTCGTTATATACAATTAGTACTTTTTATGGTTTCACAAATTCACAATTCATGTTTTTATTAGTTATTTATATATTTTATTTTAAAAAGCTTACATAATTATAAAAATTACTATACAAACTAAAAAACGCAGCGCTAGCGGAATAGATTTGCGGCTGACTGGTTAATACCAACTAAATACGACGAAGAAGTTAGGAGTTTTTACGAAACTGTAAATTTGCTTAATAATGTTGATTGTAGGACCCACAAGAAGATAATTAGGATTAATATTACCAAAATTTGATGTTTGATGCCTCATAAAAATTGCATTGATTGGAATACGAGGGGGTTATCGATGAATAGTGGTGGTTATAAGTACGTAGTCGGAGTCAAGCATATTACCTTGGCAGTTGAATCCGCTAACATATTACCAACAATACCAGAATGGCCCGGTACCAGGCAATTTTTAGTTTATTAGAAGAAGTCAAAATATGTTCATGTTCAGTGACAAAATTAGAATTACGGCAAGTTTGTACAGATTGGAAGCAAGATAATCTATCAGTGCAGATGATGGACTTTCCATTCTTTTGTTTGGCATACCTACTTGAAGCCATTGAGTAACGCAGTTGCTTCAGCTGTTAATACAGAACAAAATGGAAATAGCAAAACATAAGATATTAGCGATTCATTGTCACCAACTACATCAAATGATGTGTTTGGTGGTTTAGGACCATCAATAAATATAAATGGCTAATCAGATGACTTAAGTTATTATTATTATTTATATATACCAACGAATATACTTACTATTAGGTTTTCTAAATACTATTTATAAAAATTCAATAAGTATGCATGTAATCGAGAGAAATAGTGTTATAAGAAATGGTTCCTTTAGTCCTGAAAGTAATAAATTAAGATGTCTTAAGGGGAAATAGCAGTATTCAAATAAGCCTTCTCACCGAGTTATTTGGTTCAATTCATTTGTATTTTAGCCTATTGTGCCTGACGGAGTAAGAAATATTTATTAAGTATTTGTTATTTGTTATTACGAACATTACATGTTTCATTTCCAACCACATTCAATTTTAATGGCGTTTGCACTTTTTTATCAATTTGTTGAGATATTTGATGCGCTGGTACATACGTGTTTTGAAAACAAGTTTCTTAACGTCGATGGTGACACTTACGTGTCGCGAACAATCAATAAGCTGTTGCATATAATTTGCGCATGACTGTATTTTATCGCCATTAAACGTATTAAATATGGCTTCAAATCTTTTTATTGGACTCATGAAATCGCTATACGGCTTAATCAGCGCTCCTTTTGACAATTCGTTAGTGTATGTAAACGTCGATTCATTGGAAACGTCTTTCATAAGACCAAGCTTCCTTATTACAAAGTCTGCAATGTATTCCAGTGCATCTTCATGCAGCTCGCTTATCTCAGAGTTCTGCATCATCTCCTCAGGAAAGGCCATCTCATTCGACAGTTCGAACTCCCTCGAAACCTTCTCTTCATCCGTCAGAATTCCGCGGAGGTTTTCTACAGATGTATCACTGGGACTAATCCACTCGGTTTCGTCGGACTCCACTTTACCGCGACCAGATAAATACTCTGTGCTGCGCGCTAAAATTAGGGATGTTTTATACCAGAATAAAATATATGTACATATTTGTAAATACTACCTAGCAAATACTTTCGTAACCTGTATTTAAAATTCATAGAGCTTGGATTGTCAAAAAGACCACCTTTCGCTCGCATAAAGCCGAAGAAATGCTCAACAATATCTTGATTAAGTCTATATGTGAGAATATATTGCAGGCCGTACCTCTCGCTCACATACTCGAAGAACGCTCTGACCGAGCTATTGCTCAAGAGTACCCCGTTTTGAAAAGGCAGGAACGACTTCCGACTAGCCTTTTCAATATTTTCAGCTCCTTATTTCCTTTTTGTGCTTCCTGGGCTCTTACTTCCTTGCTTATGATTTATCTTGCCCACGACTGCATTGATGGACTGCTTTGACCACATAGAGACGGGAATCAATCGCGAACTACAACGCAAATATGAAAAACTGAACCAAAAATTGAACCAGTTAACGGGCCGACGCGATCACAGTAACAGTCAACAAACACACGAGTTTAACAAAAGGTTCGTAAACCTAACAACAGTGGCCATTAGCAACGAAGAAGCAAAACTTCTAGGGAAGGGCCTGAAGCACAACATCGCGGATAGCAATGAAGCAAAAAGAACTGAGCAAGCGATAGTAAATGCAGAGGTTGAAATATCGCTTCTTTCATATGAGGAACAGGAGCACGCAAGGCACATGTGCAGAGAAATCATAAGCAAGGAAGTAAGAGCCCAGGAAGCACAAAAAGGAAATAAGGAGCTGAAAATATTGAAAAGGCTACAACGAAAGCTAAAAAATAACAACAACGTCACAACGAAGGCAGACAAAGGAAACACAACGGTGCTAATCAGTAAGGATGAATATATAGCAAAGACAGAGAATCTCATCGAGGATATGAAATGCCGCATTATTAGGGATAACCCCAAGGATAAATACCAGACCGAAGTTAAAGAGGTTATAAAAAATGCTACCAAAATAATAGACGAGAGGACGGTATACACCCTAACACAAATGAATCCATCTGCTCCTCCACTCATGGCGTTACCCAAAATCCACAAGCAGGATACGCCGATGAGACCCATTATTAATTTTAAGTCCGCGCCGGGTTATAAACTGTCGAAACATCTAAAAACGATTTTAAAGGGCACTCTGAAACTACGGCACGAATACACAATCAGCAATACGATAGAGCTACTCCAAAGACTTGAGACCGTTAAACTCACAAAGAGCAGTAAACTCGTATCCTTTGACATAAAGAACTTATACCCGTCAATACCACTAACAGAGACAATGGATATAGTCAACAAAACACTAATGGACAAAACTGAAGATAAGGTAAAAACTGCGCAAATTACCAACGCGCTAAGAACAACGCTGCGGCAAAACTATTTCCGGTTTAACAACAAAGTATATAGACAGACAACTGAACTAGGAATGGGTAACCCAACATCGGCCATTCTCATGGAAGCATTCATGCAAAACTTGGAAGGAAAATATATACAAGAGTTAAAAACCAAGTTAGGCGTGGCATTCTACGCTAGATACGTGGATGACATCATCTGCATCCTAAATGACGATAACGAAGAGCAAATACTAGAGTTCCCCAACAGGCAACTTAGCAACATAGAGTTCACAATGGAAGAAGAAAAAGATGGACTAATGAACTACCTGGACCTAACTATAGAGATTGACAAAATAGCAAATAGATTCAACTACGGCATTTATAGAAAACCGACTGCCACGGACACCATAATACACTCTACACCAAACCATCCGCAACAGCACTAAAATGCAGCATTGAGGCACTTAGTGGATAGACTTCAGAGAACGCCGCTCACACAGGAAGCATACAGGAGAGAGCTTAATACCATATATAACATAGCGGCAAATAATGGATACAAGAAAGCACTTGTGGATAAACTCATAAGTAGCCATGGAACACAAAAAAGAGTTAACGTAGAGGAAAATCCAAAGGTTTGGACGGCAATGACATACACTGGAAAAGCGACGTACAAATTAGCAAACTTCTTTAAAAGATATAACATTAACACAGCATTCAGAACATCTAACAACGTAGGACAAAAACTAAGAACCGACACTAATTCTGATGACCCATTCAACAGACACGGAGTGTATAGGCTTACTTGTGAAAGTCAGTACAGCTACATAGGACAAACAGGAAGAAAAATAAGCACAAGATTCCGAGAGCATATCAGGGGCTACAACAAAAAAACACGAAAACCCACCATAATACCAGAATCTAACTTCGCGAACCACATGTTCGAGAACAACTGCACCCCAGCTAACATAAAAACAACGGCTCGAATACTTCACGTACAAGGAAAAGGCCGGCGGCTCAATGTAATTGAGAACATGGAAATATACAAGTTAAAAACATTGGACGGCAGGATCATGAACGAACAAACCAACACTATCTCTTACGAAATATTTGAACCCTTAAAACTAATTTACAAAAAACAGCACAAGCCAGCAGGTACAGCAACCAAACACATAACAATGAAAAAGCAAAAACATAACAATGAAAAAGCAAACTGCAAAAATCACCGATTTCTACCTACCCCAACCTACCGCTTAGCTAACAAGCGGTATGTCTACATACCTACAAAAACAACCCTTGGGACAGATAACAATTCGGACGTATCAATACCGGGCACACACACAGGCATATTAACGTTACCTACCACGGACACATAGATTGACATTACCTTCCACAGCACCCATGGATTATAAAAACAACGCAACGGATAGACACAGACCAGAACGAAACTAGGCATTGAAAATGGCAGAACGCCGAAACCGGTTTGTCACAAAACCAAACTTGGCAAGGGATGACGGAAAATCGTTCCACCAAAAACAAAACACAACAAAATAAATGAAAGTAATTAACTTATAGTCCTCTATTATAGTCCTTTATTACCCTAATAGTGCTCTCTTAGGTAGGCATTCCCGCAACCACCTCATTAAGAAATATACTTCCTTTTTTAAATGTTTTGTGTGTAGTATACGTGATAAATATTCAGGTTTGGCGGCAGAGCGTTTTGTCGTTAACAAAAGAAAAAAATGTTTTATAAAATTGTCAATAAATGTTATATGTTTGATGCTTGTATCTGAATTAATGAGATAAGTACTTCCTGGGGCGGGATGTGAGGATGATATGGCGACGAGGTAAGTGAGGAGTCTGGAGCGCGCTGGGCAGGATTGATGGAGCGAGTGGTCCAAGGTAGGGTGGGCTTCCTATGGTAGAAGGTATGAGAACGAGTGGAAGGTGAACGAGAAGAAAAGGCCGATATGTGTCCGTCCGGCTCTGAAGGTGGCGGGTTGAGAACCACTACCCACCCTATACTGAGCTAGCCAGGGAAAATACCAGGAGCCGAAGGTAGGTGTACGTGACATATATTTATAATGGCGCCCATCAAAAGATAAAAACAGTTGGCTAGTACACTGTAGGTTTAGAGATAAAGTCCTTCACAGTGTGAAAGGTTTGGCGAGCAGAAAAAAAGGTTGAATTGGCGCCCACACAAGGAGTAAAGGAAAGGAAGCGAATGGAAAGGAAAGTGAAAGAAAGAAAAATAAATTAAAGGGAGGGAAAGGAAAGAAAAGGAAGGGAAAGAAAATAAAAGGAAAGGAAGGAAATGGAAATAAAAAGAAATGAAAAGAAAGGAAAGAAAAGGTAAGGAAAGAAAGTAAAGGAAAGGGAAGGAAGGTAATGGAATGGAAAGTAAAGGAAAGGAAAGAGAGGGAAAGGAAAGGAATGAAAAGGAAAGAAAGGGGGCTGAAAAGGAATGGAATTGAAGGGAAAGGAAAGAAAAGGAAGGGAAAAGAAAAGAAAGAAAAGGAAAGGATGGGAAGGGTATTGCAAGGAAAGTGAAGGAAAGGAAAAGCAAGGTAAGAAAAGTAAAGGAAACGAAAAGAAAGGAAAGGAAAGTAAAAAAAGGGTGAGAAGGGAATGGAAAGGAAGTAAAGAAAATAAAAGTAAACGAAAGAAAGGGAAGGAAATGGAAAGGAAAGGAAAGGAAAGGAAGGAAGGACAAGAGAGGAAAGGGAAGTAATGGAAAGAAAAGGCAAGAAAAAGAAATGAAAGGAAAGAAAGGAAAGTAAAGGAAAGGGGAGGAAGGAAATGTAATGGAAAGTAAAGAAAAGAAAAGTAAAATAATAGGAAAGGAAAAGGAAAGAAAAGGAAAGGAATGTAAAGGGAAAAGAAAAGAAAGAAAAGGAGGGAAAGGAAAGGAAAGGAAGGGAATGCAAAGGAAAGCAAAAGAAAAAAAGTAAAAGAAAGGAAGGGAGGCAAAGGAAAGGGACGGAAAGGAAAGGAAAGGGAAGAAAATGTAAAAAAAGGAAAGAAAGGAAAGGAAAGGGAAGGAAGGGAATGGAAAGGAAAGTAAAGAAAGAAAAGAATAGGAAAGAAAGGGAAGGAAAAGGAAAGGAAGGGAATGGAAAGAAAGAAAAGAAAAGGAAAGGAAAGAAAAGGAAAGGTCGGAAGAATACGATACGGTAAGATAAAATCCGCCTCCCAGGAGAATAAGGAGTCAACTTCGTAAGTACTATGACGAGATCCGGCGTCACATTTTCTCGCCGTTTGATCCAAAGGTGCATCGCCGTGCCCTCAATCGCATCCACACTGAGTCTGTGAATTCCTTTGTCAGCTCTCGTCCGGTGAACGCCGTCCTACAGGCACAAGCTCCACCTGTTGCCGAAGAGGAACGCGACCTGCCTAGGGAGACAATGGTTATGCTGGCCTAACCTCGTTCTGGATACTGTAAGAGACTAAATTCTTACCTATCCAGACTGAGCCCGGACATGCCAAATGTCTGCCCGGCATGCGGCGTGTCTCCCCACGATACTAACCATCTCTTCATCTGCTCAACCGACCCTACTCTTCAAACAGCAATTTCACTTTGGTCCACCCCTGTTGAAGCCGCGAGGTTTCTAGGACTCCCATTAGAAGTGCCTGATGGCAATGTTGGAAAAAGGAGGTGATACTTTAGGCAGGTTAAATAGTCGCTACCACAACAACAACAAATCAAGAATATTCCATTCAACATACGAGTCATTATGTACATCAAGTGTAGTCCGTATAGGTGAATGTAATGGAATTAATGTCAGTGAAGTTAGATAATTTTCAGAAACGCCCCGCAGGCGAAAATTTGGAATAAAAAATAAATTAAATACAATTTTTTTTCCATATACATACGTATATAAGGTATAAAATAAAAACTGGGAATATAAAATAGCGCGATTTTTTATTCCAAACTTTCATTTGATACAGGGTGGCTGATGAATTTTGCTACATTAAGAAACTCAAATAATTTTTTTTCAGTGTATGGAATTCATTTTTCTTTTATTCATGTTAAAGCTCATTAAATTTTATTAAATATAGCTTAATTAGTTTTAAAAATAATGGAATTTAAATGCCCCCCCTGCTCGTCGATGCATGTGCGGCATCTTACCAAAAAGTTGTTCATTACTGCTTGGAGAGTTGAGACAGGAATAGCCGCAATTGTTTCTCGAATGGATTGCCTTAGTTCATTCAAATTTGTTGGTTTTGCTTTGAAGACTTCCTGTTTGCAATAACCCCACAAGAAAAAGTCAGGTGCAGTAAGGTCAGGCGACCTGGGTGGCCAACGGAATGTGGAGTTTCTGGATATCAGCTTATTGGGAAATTTTCGTCGCAATTCTGTCATAACGGGTTGGGCTATATGAGGAGCTGCACCATCTTGCTGAAACCACACAGCGTTGAAAGAAATTCTCATTCGGCGTAATTCTGGATAGAAAAACTCTCTCAACATGCTCAAGTAACGGTCTCCAGTAACCGTAACGGTGTGACCGTTTTCTTCGAAGAAGTAGGGCCCGACAATGCAGCGTGATGAAACTGCACACCACACTGTGACACGAAGTGGATGCAATTCCGTCTCATGGAGTATCTGTGGGTTGGAAGCACTCCATATTCGACAATTTTGTTTGTTTATGTTGCCGTTTAAATCGAAATGGGCCTCGTCAGACATGAAAAGACAGTTCAACATGTTTCCATCCTCTTCCACCATTTGAAGCATCTTCTGGCAAAATTCCAAGCGAATCGGCAAGTCTGCAGCGTTCAGTTTGTTGGCCATTTGAATTTTATATATGAATAAGTCCAAATCTTGGTGCATAATTTACTGTAATGACTGTCTGCTTACACCCATTTGAGCAGATAAGCTTCTTGTCGAAACACGTGGATTGTTTTGTATGGCAGCAGCTACAGCAGCGATTGTTTCCTCCGTTCGAACTGAAGGGTTTCGATGGTAAGGTCTTCTGTTGACTGTCCCATGCTCGGCAAAATTGTTTACAAGTCTTATTATGGTCCATCTGCTCGGAGGATTGCCGCCAAACGTGCGCCTATACTCTCTTTGAACCGAAACTACGGACTCCAGTGCGTGATAGCGGCGGACAATCCAAATTCTTGTTTCAGTGTCCCAGTTATCCATTTTTGTTAAATGTAAAAGTCAATCTGCAAAATAAAAAAAAAATTACCCAGATTCATTAAATAGAAAAAAAGTTATTTAATTTTTTTTTGGTAGCGGCTTTCATTAGCCACCCTGTACCTCATATATGTATGTTGTCGCCGATAAAACAAATTTCCTGGACTAGCCGAGGAAATGAAACCCTGCGCCATCATCAATGACTTATCTTCTTTAAACATACATAAAATATCTTTAATTTTCATATACTTCCTTTTTTGCTTTTCACTCGCCTGCGTGCACATTGTAATTTAACCTAATTGAAATAATTTAACTAAGAGAAATTTGTAAAACTTAAGAAGGAACTAAGGTAAATATGTATAAAAGAATTTAAAAAGATATTGAATGTAAAGCCTAAATTTGCAAACATTTTACATTTTTAAAACTCACTCGCTCACTCCCACACTCATTTTACACACTACTAAATAAATGCGAGATCTTAAAACTTGGTCCACTTTGTTTGTAACAGATGTATATGAAATGAAAAAATGTATTAAATGAATTTTGGTAATTTTCAGAAAAGCGCCGCATATGGATATTTTTCAAATACATACATCTATAAGGTACGAGTATAAAAGGAAAATGTGGAGTAAAACCTGCTTAGT
Organism: Merzomyia westermanni; assembly: GCA_949987695.1. Classification (NCBI taxonomy): domain Eukaryota; kingdom Metazoa; phylum Arthropoda; class Insecta; order Diptera; family Tephritidae; genus Merzomyia; species Merzomyia westermanni. Next base: position 135,180,944 of record OX465289.1, read on the forward strand.
CCATTATCTATTTAACTGGACCGTAAACAGCAGTTGCGTTTTATTATAGAAATTAATATATTTATATTATAATATTTAGCGTATTTATAATATTGAGCGTTTCTGACATTAATTCACTTTTACAAAGTGAATTAATTTCAATGACGTGAATTCTCAAAATAATTTGACATTAATTCCATTGACATTATGACACGTCACCGTCCGTACATACATCAGTATCATACCAATTACTGTACCACTTCATGGTAAGTAAGTTCATTATGGGTTCAAAAATACACGAAAATTGCAAAATTACATTGCAAACCACTTTAAGGAAAATTCAGTCATCATGTATAAAATACTAGAGGGACGGGCAGACTTTGTCCTGCCCAGATATTTACCTGAATGGATCTAGAAATATTGGCTTTTCCTATCCCTATCATTATCTCTGTCACTATCCCTATCCCCATTCAGTAACTATTTCACACACACACAATTCCACCTCACCATCGACCAATCCATTATTGAGCTTTTCTAAAAAAAACAATTATAAAAATTCAAACCAAACAAAATGTATGGTAAAATAAAATTTTTTTTTAAGAATTTTTCGGAAATTTTATTAGGTATTTTTCTATTCTGGTCAGAGAAAAATCTAAATTAGTGTCAATCATCCAAATCGGTGCAGGCGTTCTTGAGTTATGAACGTTGGAACTAACGTCACTTTCTTTTATAGTTATATATAGATGTGACTATCAAAATAAATATTACTTCACTATATTGAACCATTGAAACAAGTTTCAATAAAAGTAAAGTCGCTATTCACAGCAATTTTGCCCTTGGAAAACATTTATAAAAAGTAACTGTTAACTCGAGTATGGAATTCTCGTACATAATGTCTTAGTAACCAAATTCCTTTAAAAGTGCTATTTCTCACCACCTTGTTATTGTACTTGTCTGCTCGCCATTTTCGTTTTTGCAGCTCCTAAAAGATACCGTTATTCCTTGTTATTTTATTTATGAAAACAGCATTTCACAATCACAATAAGTCAACCCTGAAAAATAAAAACAATTCATTATTTTTTTATGGATTTGTTAAAAACTTTTTCATCAGAAAAAGGTTACTTTGCTTAATCCAAAAAGAAATGATATTTACTTACACAATTGCTTTGACAAGTGATCGTTTCGTTTTCACTTTTTTCGTGGTTTCATTTGAGCACTGCTTACTAGTTTTTGAGTCGCTGGTACGCCGTTATGCAGTAGCGACGTCGCAAAAAATAAGGGTAATTTTGTTGACATGATCTGCAACCCAAATGTACTATTTGAAGCACGAAACTCTCATAAGGATTATGATTTTACTATAAGAAATACTATTTGCAAGAAATTTAATTTAATTAAATGAATATTTAAATACTCAGAACATTAGTTGAAGATAATTTAGGAATTTATTGATAAATTGTCTGTTTTGTTATGTGAAAGGCTCAAAATTTTAGAAAATTCAACATTTTCTATATTGCTTAGTATTATAAAAACCTTAGATCAACATTAAAAATTTTTTTTATTGCTTTTTGTACCAACAATTGTTGTTGTTGATTTTACGGCCTGAACATATTCAAGTATTCATGAAGCGAGCTCAAGGTCAAGAATAATAATTTTTCACTTTTTAATTTCTATGAAAATTATTATTGTTTTTATTTTTTTTAATAATCATTTTTTTTTAATTAAGTATTAAAAGTTGTTTAATTCAATTATTATTCTTGGCCTCGAGCTCGATTGAATACTTGAAAATGTACAGGCAATTAATTCAGTGTTGCTATTTTAGCCGATTTCCGGCTAGATCTAGCCGATTTCAAAATGATTTAGCCGGAAAAAAACGGATTTAGCCGGAGCCGATTTTAAAACAAAAAACAAAAATATAAATTTCCTTGTTTACAAATATGTTGCGAGCACTTCTCATGAATTGCTTGATGTGAATGACGCTTAAGCATACGAGTATGTCTTTAAAACAACCCTGCATAGTTTGACAAATGTATTGCAAGGCGAATTTATACAGGTGGTCGCATGGCGGTGTACATACATCCATACATAAATTTTGTATGTATTTTGTTTTTGTAGTTGGAAATTGTTATGTCAAAAATACACTGAGAAATGAGTGTACTGTCAAAATTAGACAAAAAAGGTTAGCTACTGCGTCCTCCTGTATAAATTCGCCTTGAATGTATTGAATGCTCGATACATTTGCTAATCTTAAATTCGTGTGAAATCTTGGGTGAAAATTTTTCGAAAACACTGAATTGATGCTATAATGGAGAGGTAAATTGGAAATTTGCATAGTTTTCGTGACCGAATTTGATAATGGCACCTTTTATAGATATTTAAAAAGGGATGCGGAAGCTAGAAATTTGGAATCAGTATCAAGCAGCGATACAGAATCATCAGATGTAGAATCAGATACGGAATATGATAGCGAACCACGTAATAGTAAACGTAAAAGGTATGCTATGAAATAACTCAACATTTTGATAATATTTGCCTTAGAGTATATTCACAAAAAACACGCATCGCTTGGTTAAAGGATAAGCGATTGAAATCATGGATTGCCGTAGACGACCAAATAGTGACCAGCAAATTATGTAATTGTAAGCTGCGTCCAAAACTTTGTGGTCTTATCGAACGCGCTTCAGCAAAGAAACATATCGCAGCAGAATCCTCTCTTTCCATGGAAAAAATCACAAATGCAGTAAAAGCAACTGAGATTTCAAATGCCCTGTACATAGCTTCTCATATATCAATAAGATCAGTGGATCATCTGTCTGCACAACAAAAAAATGTGTTTTGGGATAGTGAAATCGGCTCAGGAATTAAGTTAGGACGAACTAAATGTAGTTGTCTTATAAAAAACGTTTTATCTCCCCATTTTAAAGCCAGCTTACTTTCTGATATCGGGCAAAATAAATTTAGTTTAATTATCGATGAATCTACGGACATTGCGGTTATTAAATATCTCCGCATTGTTGAACGGTATTTTAGTATAAGTACTAAATTAATAGTTAATTCATTTTTGAAACTAGCAGAACTTGAAGAAACAACTGCTCAAGGTATAGTGAATACATTATTGAAAACACTAAGCGAATTTGATCTCGATGTTAAAAATTTGATTGGATTGGGTACCGATAACGCTAGTGTCATGGTTGGTGTAAATAAAGGTGTAATTACGTTGCTGAAAGAAAAAAACCCAAATATAGTACTGATTCCATGTACATGCCATTCAATTCAGCTCGCAGTATCTGCTGCTTCAAAATCTATCCCAACTGAAATAGAATTTCTGGTTGCAGAAACCTACAATTGGTTTTCATCAACCCGTCAAAAATCATATGCAAAATTGTATGCACTTCTTAATGATGGGCTGGACCCCCTTAAAACTGTAAGAGCACGTGACACCCCTTGGTTATCCATCGAAACCGCCGTTACCAGAATTCACAATCATTGGCTGGAACTAAAAACTCAATTTGGAATTGCAGCAACCGCTGAACATTGCCACAAAGCAAAGCTGTTAGTTAAACTTTATAACGAAATTAATCTCGCCTACATAATTTTCTTGAAGCCAATTCTGCACGACGTGCACAAAGTAAACAAGTTGTTTGAAAGCAATAATGTAGACCCAATGAAGATTTTTAATGAACTAAATTTTTTACTATCGTATTTATGTTCCTTGGTGATTCAGGGCGCAGAAAATTTTGATCCCCTATGCTCCCCGTTGTTACCATACCTTGCTACATGCCCTCAGTTTTGTCACAGTTTTGAAATGTTTTTAAAAAAACAAATAGACGAACACGTTATAGACGAGGAAGCGGAGAAAAAAATTCGTGAAAATTGTAGCAATTTTATTATAACATTAATAGAGCAATTACGTCAACGTCTCCCAATAAATATTGACAGCCTAAAAAAGATTGATTAGATGTAAGATACGGTTTAAAACGAGAGAAAAAATGCTGTCATACTTACAATATAGGAGATGATCTTGTGAAAACTGATGTGTATGGAAACGAATTAAGTGATGAGGATGATTATATACTTGATATACATTTGTAATAAACCTCACAAATTATTCAATTTCCCATAAAGTAGGAGTCCAATGTTTACACTTTAAATATCACCAATTTTTATTTTGTAAAACGAATATATTGATTTTTTTTAGCCAGACTAAGGTGAATACCTCAAATTTGTAACAAATTTAAAATTTTTGTCTGATTTTTTTGTTTCGTTAACTTAAAATAATATAATGAATTTAGTATTTTTGGTTTTATTATTTCTATATATAACATTCATCCATTAATACAGAATAATAAAATATATATTAATGGATCTACTAGTCACTTCTGTATTTTTAATTTATTTGAATAAAATATACCGTCGACACTCAATTTTCAAAATTTTATTTTGTATTCCAATCTATGGAGTAAGCAGCTTTCCATATATTTTCTGGACTTAGCAAATTTTATTTAGCCATTGAAAATATCATTTTCTTTCAATACCAGGTGCAGAAATCTCCATCTTTTCCAGAAGTATGAAAAAGTCGGTTAACCTAAGTGAAAATAGGACTTATCATCTTTTACCGCGTTGTGGACGATATGAATTTAATAAAGAAATTTTATTTAGCCGATTCTAGCCGATTTTTTCGTCAATCGAGCCGGTTCGCCAAAAAAGTTCTGGCAACACTGAATAAAATCAACAACAAAAATTGTTGGTACAAAAAAGCAATAACAAAACCCGAGAGCACGCGGTAAAGCAGTTCTGCTGATGATGATAAAACAAGTCTGCCAAAAAAATCCATCATGATCACACTGCTAACTGTCAAATGGCGGAAGTGATACATGTATATGGTAAAGAGAATAGAATTAGGAGTTTAGATGACATCAAAACCAGCGTAGTGTTAGCTTAACGGTTAGCAATGCGTGCGATAATTTCTCTGATGAAGAAGCCTAGGAGCTTCCCAAATGGATCTATAAGAAAAGCTATGGCGGTTGTCCCTAAAAATGTTCTTACTCTATTGAATTAAACATCTTTTAGTAATTAATTTAAAAAAAAAAATTTTATTAAAAAAATAAAAACAATACTAATTTTCATAAAAATTGAAAAGTGAAAAATTATTATTCTTGGCTTTGAGTCCGTTTCATGAATACTTTTTTTTTTTTTACCCTAGACGGTCATCCTTCGTCAAAATGACTACGAACTATTTTATTTTCACTGTAAATAAGTTTTTTATTGTTCGTGTTGATCTCCGCTTTCGTACAGCGATAGCCGGTTGTTTACTCTCTTTGAATTTGTATTTATTAATAATGAAATAAATAATTAAAAAAAAATAGAACGCGTTCATTATTTCGACTCACACCCTACTGAAAATGGATTTGAAATAAGTCGTCGTCATATTGACGAAGGATGACGTTAATGTACAAAAAAAAAAAAAGGATGACCTTCCATGGTTACATAATAACCGCAGTCTTTTTACATCTTTGTTAATATCAGGGTTCAAAATGCTTAAGCAATAATAGCGAAAACAGCGAAAATGTGCTGATGCTGCGCTTTTGATATTTTCTTGCTTAAAAAGCAGCATGTTTGCTTTTGCCTTTGCTTGAAAACAACGAGCAGCAACAGCAGCAGCATGAAAAATAATGATAAGAAACGATCGATTGCTGATGCTGATTATTCAAAGTTAGAAAAGCAGAAACAACCATGATACAAAATGCAGATAGTTTCATTTAACATATTGAGTGCCAAGCGGTTTTGACGAAAACCATAACTGGGTGCCAAGCACATTTTATGCTATAAACTGGTGAGAAAGTAGAAAATATAGATTTCTGAAATATTATGTCGCTTAGCTTAGTTTAGCCATACAACATGGTTATAGCTAAAAAAAAGTCAAATGTTTTGCGGGTTTCATTCGCAATGTTTCGAATCTTCTTTGTATTACAATTTTGTCGTGAAAGATTTGATCGTCTTGGTCGCGACATGATATTGTTATAATGTCGGCCCAATAAGTTTATAGAAACTCCAAACAGACACAGCTACCGGACAGCTTTAAAAATTCAAATTGTTAAATTTTTAATCATTCTTAAATATGAATAAAACCAATGTACCGAATTTCAAGAAAATCAGCATAAATAAAAAATTTTGGAATGTTGGAAAAAAACGATTCGTAAATTTTAATAAAAGTAAATGTGCCGAATTTCAAGCAAATCGCACCATAAATAAAAAGTTTTGGAATAGACCAATTCCTGGTGCACTTCCCGGAAAAAGTAACCAACCAACAAATACCGAAAGCCTCTCGATTGCTTTTGTTTGTGCTTTTGAAATTTTCAATAAGCAAGTAGCAACATTTGCTTAACAGGAATCCATCGTTTGCTTATCAGCATTTTCGATGCTGCTGCTCGTTTATTTTCAAGCAAAAGCAAAATCATGTGCCTTAAACATTTTTAAGCACCTGGTTAACACAATGCGTTCTGCCTTTGTGTAATAAACTTCAGTCAATAAAGATAGACTTAGCGATTGTAGTCGATTTCGCAAAAGACTTAGTACTCTGGTTACGACGTATTCGTTCCGACGAACATGACTTTGAAAAATTGTTCAGAACTTGTGACGTGGATATTGCAATCAAATAGAACCGATTCAAATCTAATCAAAGTCGGCAAGCATGTAACTAGATGTTAATTGCAAGATTTCTGTTTTTTATACCTTTATGTATTGATCATATAATAATGGAAATAGACAGTCGATTAACTCAACATAAAACTATCTTTAGAGATTTCGCTTCGGTTTTTCGAAAAACCACAGAAAAGAAAATGATAGACATTTATCTCGCCATTCGTTACGTTTTTCTGCCAATTCGAAATACCACGGGATCACAAATCGGTCTCCTCTTCGTCCTTCCATCGGAGTGGTGGTCTCCCTCTTCCTCTGCTTCCACCGGCGGGTGGCGATAAGAATACCTTCTCGGCCAGAACATCTTCCAATTAAGACTTTGGGTTTCAATTTGTTGGACTTTGTCGGCGTTTGCGTAAAGCTCATACAGGTAATCTTCAAATCTTGTTCGGTACTCGCCGTCGCCAACGCGTAAGGGTCCTTAAATCTTTCGAAGAATCTTTCTCTCGAATACTCTCAGAGCCTCATCAGATGCTGTCCAAGCTTCTGCACCATAAACCAGGAAGGGTACGATAAGTGACTTATTTGTTTTCGTTCTAGGAGAGAGGACTTTACTTCTAAATTGGCAACTCCGTCAGAAGTAGCACTTGGTTGCGTGAGTGATTCATCGTTGGATTTCCAGACTGACATTATTGTTAGTGTTAATGCTGGCTCCCGGATAAAAAACTCTCTTCGTAACTCTGCAAGAGAATAATTAAAATATTGATATGTACATAATGCTTTACAATTGTTAAATATCCTATCTTATTTATCCCTTCCCTTTATACAAGAAGATTCAAACTCGCTTTATAAGTAATAATATTTTCTTGGGGACTTCTGTATTTTCCGCAATACAAGGTTATGATGATGGCAATTGCTCTTATATGAAAGAAAACACTTTAGCTCTTCGGGGAAAAAAATTGCCAAAAATCAGCAAAATCACACATTACTCTATTAATTCCATACTCCAAAAAATTCCAAAAATTCTGAAAACAATGTAAGAATTTCGAGAATTTTGCATACATTTTTAAAACAAAATTTATTGTGTATCTCAATTTTCGAATAATTTTTTTTCATGTCCTCCTGTGAAATTCGCTTTTTATCCCTTACGATGATTTCGCCCTTAACGGTCGATATTATGTCATTTCATGTCATCAGAAACAGCAATAATACAAAATAACACGATGAATTGAATTAGTAGGCCATAAAAAGTATTAGGCTTTGAAATCAAATCGAGCCGACTAACAACAACCGAAAGTAAATCAAAGCGAAGTTACAAGTGTATGTATGTATGTTATGTACTTACAATAAATTTGCGAACTGAAAATGAAAAGGCTAACGCAATTTTTACTGACCGTTTTTTTTTCAAACTTTAGTTAAACATATGATGAGAAAAATTTAATTTACCACCCTCTTTTCTGCGCTAGAAAGGCAACTTTCTGTAGGTCTGCCAAAAGAAATTGCAAAAAAAAAAAATATTTCACTCCACCCTAATATATATGTTCGTAGCACCATACTATATCGCTTACATATTGCAAAATATGCCGTATAAAATAGAGTTCAAATTTTCCAGATTTTTAAATGATTTTTTTCTTTTAGTTATTTATTTACTGAATAGCGGCCGCCGTGGTGTGAAGGTAGTGTTGCCGGCCTACCACACCGAAGGTCCATGGTTCGAGCCCTGGTACAGGTAACATCAAAAGTGATTTGAAAAAAAAGTTTTTCAAAACGGGGTCGCCCCTCGTCAGTGGTTTGGCAAACTCTCCGAGTGTATTTCTGCCATGACAGGCTTCTCAGCAAAAATTCGTCTCCTTTGTAGATGCCGTTCGGAGTCGGCAAAAAACTGTAGGTCCCACCAATTTGTAGGGAAAATTCAAATCGGCACACCACAAATTGGAAGAGAAGCTTGGCGCAAAAATCTCTTAGGAGGTTTATGATGATATACCTGTTGTATATCGCGCCATAGAGAGAGAGAGTTCACAAATTGAATAATTCTTACAGACTAAATTTGAAATTGTACATAAAGATAGAATGAGGGTACTGTACAGAACAATATAAAGTGAAGAATATGTCTTTAGTTAATCGATTAGTTATAGTCTACAAATTAAAATGAATATGTTACAAGTTTATAAAGCAAAGAGCATACAAATTCAACTTTCTTAACATAGTAATTTACAAGCAGGTAGTAGTGTATTGTACATATGTTTATTATATGTATGCGCAAAAGGGGGCTCATGAGTCATGAGGGACTCATCAGAGTTCTGTGAACAAGCAGGTTGAAACCAAGAGTTTAAATCTCAATCCATGTTTAAGGCAGTAAGTAGATATTTTTGAATACCGAGCAGCGAGTCGCAGGCATCCATATTACTAGAGTGCTTATTGAAATCATAACACAAGCAATAAAAGGGTTCATGCAACTCAAAATGCGATCTGCATATGTTTAAATAAATAGGTTGGAAATGTCTAGATGACTATTAAAGGAAAGTCCGCCAAGCAAAAATGGACTGTCTACAATCCCTTTTGGGAGGTTTACTATAAGTAACACTCCAAGCATCTCCCTACGACTCTGCAAAGTAGTAAGCTGTATAAGTTTTAAGCGACTACAGTAGGAAGGAAGATTTCGCGAAAAGCAAAACTTGAATGACTCGAGCTTTTCGCAATGAATCTGGTACTGCAGGCATATTCCAATAATGGCCCTAACAAAGAAGTAAAAAGAGCTTTAGTAACATATCGGTCATTGAATTCTTAAGACCACCATTTAACGAATGCCAGAGTTCCTTTAGCTCAGTTTACACAAGATTCAATATGTGGTTTAAAGTCAAGTTTAGGATCCATTGTAATGCCTAATTCAATAAAGCTAGTGACTTGGCTAATATATACTCATCAATAGTGTACTGATATGATTGGTAAGATTTCCTGGTGAAGCACATGTACTTGCACTTTGATAGGTTTAGTGATATATCGTTCACATTACACCACTCAACTAGCCTATTGAAGACAAATCCTATCCACTAGTTCAAGGATAGGAATAATAACTTTAACGTCGTCGGCGTACATTAAGGGCTTGCACAACTTAAAAACGTTAGGAAGGTCATTGATGAACAACAGAAATAAGATAGGACCAAGATGACTGCCCTGTGGAACACCAAAATTCACATTTATAAATTGAGACTTGCGTTTATAAAATGTAACCTGTTACTTTCTATATTTTAAGTAAGATACCCATACGAGAAACAAAGGTGGGAAACCCAACTGGTCAAAGATGTTGCAGGTTGACAAAGGAACTGAGCACACATCTTCAGCACGATTGAGGGAATTTCATCGGGTCCACTAGAATATGAGATTTCAAGATTTTCAAGATTCACTAGTACATCTTCTTAAGAAATAACAGGAACAGGTGTTGAATTAAGCAAAGACAATCTGTAAGGATAATTCAAAGGCCCTGAGTCTAACGAAGTTGAGTAGATGTAAAGAAGACGGCAAACATATTAGCCATTTCGTGACCATCCTGAGATACTAATTTCTTATATTGCATTACTGAGGGACACCCTTTTGCCTTCCTCTTCGAATTAACGAAGCTGTAAAATGACTTTTGAACTGAGAACATTTGATTCTTAACATTATTCAGATAATCTTTGTAACTCTTTCTGTTTAATGTATTGTATTTGTGACGTAAAACGGAATAGGCCGAATAGTCTGTGATTAAGCCAGACATTTTGCATCACTTAAATAAGCGCGCCTTCTGATTTATCAAATGTTTAAGTTCCTTTGAGCCCCATTCTATATTATAAGATACTTGAGAGCTTTCGAAAAATTCACACATTTGAGAAATACGGAATGCATAATATTAGTAAAATGAAGAATACTTTCTTCGATATTTCCAGAATATTCGGGCTAAGTTATTTCCGAGACTTCCGTGATAAAAAAAGAGCTTCTCTACCAATTGGTGGTGTGCTGCTTGTAATTTTTCCTACAAATTGGCGGAACCTACAGTTTTTCGCCGATTCCGAACGAAATCCGCAAAGCATATTAATTTTTGCTGAGAAGCCTTCCATGGCAGAAATATACTCGGAGTGTATGCTAAACCACTGCCGAGGGACGACCCCGTTTTGAAAAAACTTTTTCAAACCACTTTTGATGTTACGTATACCAGCAACAATACGCCACACCACCGCCGACCTCCCTGATAAGCTCAGAAAAATTGGCTTTTCTAAACAGGAATCTGCTAGCAGAAACTTTTTCTTTAGTAGAACTTTGTCTCGGCGGACGGTAAGTTTCTATACTCAGCGAAAGTGCAGGGTGATTGACATCTTCAGGCAAAACCAATGGGTCACATCTAAATACTGAACAGTTCGATGAGCCGTCTGTAAAAATTAAATCCAGACATTTACCGAAGCTATTCTGGTGTCTGTTTAGTTGACTAATACCACAATCTGAAAGGTCATTAAGAAACTCATAAAATATATCAAGGATGCCATTCGTTTACCCCCATATAATTGAATAATGTCAGCGTTTTTGGTGTAATAAGCTTGGGTAAACCATTGTGCAACCCAGTTCCTCGTAAAATGGTTAAGAGTAGATTTCTGAGATTAAGGAAAAAAACATATATTAAGTAATTTGCTTGACTATTAAACAATTAAAGTAGGTATCTTACATAGGTATAACTATTTTCTGCCATGTTGCTTTCAATTTCGGATAACCGTTAAACCGAATAAAGTCTTAATTTTTAACTTTCCATAAAAGTTCAAGACTCACATGGGTTTTATAAATGTATTCATGACATTTAGTACCTTGACCTTTTAACAGAAAATAAGATTTGATTTTCAAGTGGAAAAAAATGTTTGAGTTCAATTCACTTGTCAAATTATTCTGACTTCACTAATATTGTTTTTTTCCTAAACCAAAAAAAAACGAAAATAAGCTATTTAGGTGATAAATTTTTTCAGTTATCGAAAGATCTTCTGAAATAGCCAAACTATATACTAAACGTAAATTAATTTATGATCATCCTACGCCAGTTTGGTTTACTAAAGAGCTTAAGACTCTGAAAAATAGGAAAACGCGATCATGAAATTTATATAAGAAATCCGGATTAAACAAACATTACTTACTGTATTCCATTCTACGTCAGAAGTACATACGAGGTGTGTTCAAAACGTATCGCGAATTTTGAATTTTCGCTGGTTACGTATATTCGAATTTCGAATTTTTTGTGGCGTTATGTTGGTACTCATGTCTCTCACTTATTCCGACAAGCTCGGCCATTTTGAATGTTCAGTTAATTGTTGACAGCTGCTTTGCTTGCACGTGTTTTGGATCGTCTTCGATTTTTACCTATTCAAAAAAATGGATCAAAGAACCTGTATCAAATTTTGTGTGAAAAACGAAATTAAGTGCGCGGATGCATTCCGAATGTTGACTGTGGCATACGGAGAAGCTACCTTGGACCGAAGCAACGTTTATCGGTGGTACAAAATGTTCTCAGAAGGCCGAGAAGATGTGCAAAGAAGAACAAAAATTGGCTTTTGCACCACGATAACGCCCCTGCTCACGCATCGTTGCTTGGCCAAAAACAACACACTAATGATGTCGCAGCCACCGTATTCCCCAGATCTGGCCCCCTGTGACTTTTTCTTGTTCCCTAAGCTGAAGAGGCCCATGAAAGGACGCCGTTACGCTTCTCTTGACGAGATAAAGACGGCATCGAAGGAGGAGCTGAACAAGATACAAAAAAATGATTTTTTGAAGTGCTTCGAAGATTGGAAAAACCGTTGGCACAAGTGTATAATATCTCATGGGGATTACTTTGAAGGGGACAAAATAGATATTCATGAATAAATAAATAATTTTTGAAAAAACACAAAATTCGCGATACTTTTTGAACATACCTCGTAGATTTAAATAAAAAGTGCTATAAAGCTTATACCTCTAAAACAAAAAGAGGCATTCTTCTCAATCCAAAGTCATTTCATGGTTTCGTAAATTCTAAACGTAAAGTATCGGAGTTTCCCTCAGCCATGAAATATCAAGACATTATATCTAGCGATAATCAAGATATCGCAAATTTCTTTACTCAATTTTTCACTTCTAACTATTGTGCCGTCACCAATTCAAACTTTCAAAATTATCCTTATAAGCTACGCGGAAAAAATTTAATTAACTCACCAATGAGATGCGCCAATGATGTTCTAATTTACCTCAAAAACTTTTAAAGAATATTTTTATTACGGTCCTGATAGGATTCCTACATGTTTCTTGAAAAAGTGTGCGAACAATATTCTACCAATTTGTTCAATTTATCACTAAAGTGTGGAGTTTTTCCAACAGCGTGGAAAAAATATTTTCTTCTACCGCTGAATAAAAGCGGGAGTAGGTCTTCTATATAGAACTATCGTGGCATAGCAAAGCTTTCTGCCATCCCAAAATTGTCTCTACTTTGATTGCTGACTGCCAACACGGGTTCAGTAAGGGAAAGTACACAGTCATGTCTCAAATGGCTTAAGAAAAAATCTGCATACCGACGTTATTTAAAAGTTTTTCAATAAAGCTTTTGACAAAGTGTGTCACTAATTACTTATTCATAAACTCGATCAGTGGGGGTTTCAGCCGGGTCTCAATCGCTGGATCTCTTCTTACCTTAGTGACAGGACACAAAGAGTAGTGTTTAAAAATGTGGTATCTGATGTCATTTATGTCTCTTCAAGAGTTCCTCAAGGAAGCCATCTTGGCCCGATTCTGTTCTTGTTGTTTATAAATGATATTTCCACAACAATAAAATTATGAAAAATGTTAATGTATGCTGACGACGTAAAGCGTTTCGTGTCATTCGCGCCATTTGAAGATAGCAATGGGCTACAATCAGATCTAGATACAATAGTTACTTGGTGCAATTTAAATTATATGCCACTTAACCTTAAAAATGTAAACACATGGGTTTTTCGCGTATAATTTCTCAACCGGCTTCCTATACAATTAAAAATTATAGTCTTGAGCAAGTATATGATTTTGTTGACCTGGGGGTTACTACGAACTGCAAGCTCAATTCCAACCGCCATATTAACGCAACAGTCAATAAGGCTAGAGATTGTCTGGCATTCGTTAAACGATGGTCTAAAGAATTTAGCGACCCTTATATAACTAAAGCTCTTTTCACTAAATTAGTCAGACCAATACTTGAATACGGTTCTATAATTTGGAACCCTCGTTACCAGGCCCATGTAGATCGCCTAGAATCAGTTCAAAACAGTTTTTACTATTTGCCTTAAGAGATTTTGATCGGGATCTGCGAATCTATACGAATCACTTAAAACTCATTAATCATCACAAACTTTCTAGTCGGAGGGAAATGCTTTGAATTGTTTTTATGATTAAATTGCTAAATGGTTCAATCCCCAGCCCGTTTCTTCTAACTGAAGTGAACTTCAATGTACCGTCTCGTCCATCAAGGCGTTTTAAACCTCTAGTCTTAAAACACTGCCGAACCAATTTTGAGTTAAATGAGCCTTTTCGCTTTTTGTGTCAAGATTATAACTCTCTTTCTGGTAGATTTGATATTTCAGACTCGCTTTTCAGCATATAGAAATACATACAGAAATACATAGCTACTAATTCTTTCTTATTCTTTGACTTTTATTTTAACTTCTAACAATAATTTCATTCTATTAACTAATTATTTTTTAATGTGTAATCTATCTTATATCTACTTTACTTATATAATCAGGTTTTCTCTGTAGCTGAGCAGTTTTAGATCTCGACGATTAACAAACCAAAGCCTTTCAACGAGTCGGCACTAACGAACAATCCGTGCGTTATGCGGATGCGCCCCTCGCGCCGGTCGGGCGGGATATGGTGGGTAATCCGTTTGGGAATTATTATTATTATTATTATAAGAATTATTCTGACGTAAAATGGTGGCTTTTTTCGAAATAGTGCTATAACTATAGCCTGCATCTGTTTGGTGCTTACAATTTTTCCTTCAAAAATCAACAATAAAAATTAAATAATAGTTGTTATCACTCGTCTTAAGCTCACAAAACTTACAAAAACAAATGTGTAAACGTAATATTTTATGAGCCCAATTATGCATTTTTATATATAAATATAATTATAAAAAGTTTTCAATATTAACTAATTATTATTCCCTAATTTGAATTAACTTACCGAAGTTTATGGCTCTGTAATATATATAAAATTTACCATTTAATGGAATTTCAAAATATTTAGGAATTATATATCTTTCGTAATTCCGTAAATAGCACGCAAAACGGTACACACATTTAACGGAATTGAGAACATACCTTAATTACTTGATCCTATTTCCGTCCTTGGAACTCTTCTTCACCAACTATCAAAATTTTAATTTTGTAAACGTAACATTTCATAAGCCAATTACGCATTTATTAACATAAACTATCTATAACTATACGAAATTTCAAATATTTAAACAATACAATTTTAAATAAATTGTTGAAGTTACAAAGTCATAAGAATATATGTAAAACTAGCAATTTATTACAATTTTTAATTCCTAATGAATTCTTTTCGTTTATCAAAAACAAGATAAAAAATAAAAAAGCTAGAAATGTTCCTAGTTCTGTACTTAGCACGCAAAAGGGTACACTTGTAAATAAAAGATGCTGCAACCATTTCTGTGCTTTTTTTATACCTTTCATGAACAAGAAATGGTATTATAACTTTGGTCCGATGTTTGTAAGTATGAGAAGAAGAAGAAAAAGACGAACCAATAAGTGTATCGAAATGATCAGGGCGATGATATTATTCATTTGTCGGAACCAACAAGATCGGACGAATACAACGCATAGCTCCCATTCAATCGATTGTTCCGGTAAACGTGTTTTGGCCTTTAACTCTTGGAATTAAAGAGCTAGAAACGTAAAATTTTGGAGATTTGGTACATATTGGGCGTATTTTCTTCTGAGCGAGCGTGTATTTAACAACACATTTCAAGTGTCAAAATCCTCTGTTCTTTGTTATTGACAATTTGTTTATTTATTTTTGTGCGAAAGTTAAACCATTTAATTAAAGCATAGATATATCTTTGCTGAGTTTGCAAATTTGTTTGTATTAATTTTCATACAACAATTTTTATAAAATGAGTGATTCAGAAAATGTTATGGTAAACTATGAACTTATTAAACAAATTTTGAAAAAATAACGTCTTATGTGCAATTTTGCAGTTTGGAAATTGGATGTCGTCAACGAGATCCTGGATACTGTTTTCGCAAGTTCCAGCGCCTCAGATGAGTCGGATACTGAAAGCGAAGATCATCCCAAGTGCGATAATTTCTAAGCTACACTCGATGCAAGACTAGAACGGGAAACTCTGTAGTAACTTATAAGTAATATCCAGGAAATCATTTATATACTTATGTATATAAAAAAGCCCGCAAATTATTTTTACTTTCAGTGAGATATTCGCAATCCGATTATGCGGCGGAAGGCCACCAGTGACACCAAAAATATCTGTATATATATACATTTGGTACATGAGCAACAACACAGTGACCTTCAGGCAGCTTGTTTGGCATAGCTCAGTAGGCAGCATGGTAGATAGTGCAGCGAGTAACTGATTTTTTAGTTTCCATAAGCGATGAACATATAAAGTGGACACAAGGCCCTTATTAATATGGAAATGCAGAAAAGTTTTTTCAGAAAAAAGAGTTTCTCTTGTGATTGGGGCAATCGATTGCACAATTCAAAGGAAATGTACTTCAATAGGAAGAAAACATACAGCATAGTGCTCCAAGCCGTACTCGATGCTAACGAAAGTTTTATTGACATTACTTGTTGTGAGCCGGGGTCGCTTCACGATTATAGGGTTCTAAGAAGGTTGAAAGTCTCTCAGGACGCAGAATACCATTACGAAGAAATGTTTCAAAATCCACATTTTATCATTGCAGACTCCGCTTATCCTTCCACAAAGTCCCAAAGTATTTTGTATTCGATTGGTAATTCCTTTTATAAAAAGTTTGAATTAGAACTTATACCTTAAACTATGTAAATCGATAATTAGAACATTATACAAAGTTCAAAACAATTATACCCGACAAGTACTTTTGTAAATGTTTTTAAAAACAACTTAAAGTAAAGTGGCTATAATAAATAATGTATATGCAAGCGTTTGCAGTATTAATTTATTTCTAAGCTTAAAGTATACTTTTTATAAAAGTAAAGAACGAAATTTTTATAAATTATTTGACTTTAAAAGTGAAATTAAAATGTTTACAAAAAATCCGCAATACAATTTTATGCTACTTTTTTCCCTTCAACTAAGAATATTTAAATCGAAAATTTTTACATGAGACTGGCTACGAAAATTAAAAATGCATTCGCTCAATTTGCTAACAATTGGTTTAAGTTAATGACTACAAAATTTTATCACTCAAATGTTCAAATTACAGGACGTGGTAATGTTGTATGAGTCCTTCGCTTTTTTCTTCTCTACCGCCTCAATCTTTTTTAACTCTATTTTTTTTTTTTCATAAAATATTTCCCGGGCTGTACTTTTTTTACGTCCTACTGAAGCAGGGGAAGAATAGTTGTTGGAGACATGTACAACAATTACATTGAGCGGACACAAAGCGACCCACGCAAACGGTATGGTAGTTTTTAATAATTGAAGTATTGCAAAAAATTGTTTCCATGAGCTCCGTATACGGAGCATAACATAGGCAGCGATTGTTGTCTCGTGCCGCTTTATAAGCATGAAGGAGGATTCGCATCTTCGAATCCAAACACACCGTAGTCAGCTCCGAATCCTAAGAGTGACATTCGTTATTTCAAATTGTTTATAAATTTATGTTTATAAAATATCGTGATATCCGATGAAACCATGTCTTCCAAAACATCAGCGCATGCCAATCTCTTTTTTTCGAGTGCTCCACTTCTGCTTTTCGCTCAAGGTAACATTTTTTAAAACCCCGTTGTTTATTCGCGAGACCACCTCCTACGTTTTTTTTTCAGCAGACCTAAGTGAAAATAAAGTTTTACTATTTTATTAACAATTAGCAGCCCTGGCAGGCGCCTACCCACCTTCACATCCTGTTACTCTTCTTTACCCTCTTCATTTTCCTCTATCACCTCCTCTACACCTCAAATTTTCTATTCCTACAACCAATAGTCAACCAGTCTCTACGACTAGCAGCACTGCTGCAATGCCCCCTTACCTACTCCATACCAAGACGACTCATCAATCCTTCAGATCCCAGATTAAAAGATCACAACGCTGATATCCGACGGACAGTCATTCTGGTCCAAACCTTTTGAAGCCGCAAGGTTTCTTGGACTTCCGTTGGAAGAGGTTGATGGTAATGCTAGGTAAGAAAGGTGACGACTAGGCAGAGCGAAGCATTTATACAACAACAACCACGGCCCTCTTCTTCCCCTGCACCCAATCCCCCTTCTTATCCCAGTACTTTAGGCAAATTGTGTCAGTCAAAATATCAATCGCCCTCCGCGAGAAGATTAAGTTAAAAAAGGAAATGAGTTAGAGCTTTCTGCCGACAATATGTCCTGCATGCTCCGGCTCAATTATAAAGTAGGCAATCCAGCATAAACGGGAAAACAGCCATGCGTTCATTTCCATCATCTCCACAGAGGTTGAGAAGGCCGTCCGTAAGTCTAAAGGCTCCAAATCCATAGGCCCAGACAGGACACATACTGATGTTATAACATTGCGGCGAAGAAAGAGAAAAATACTTAACCGCTGTCTTCAATTTGGCTTTTACCACATTTGTTTGCTCGAATCATCTATTTATTCTAACATTGGTCTGTAGGCTTGATTTCCAGGGGTCGTGGTGTGCGTCTACTTCTCCGAGCATTACACGATTCTCACATTTGTGTAACGAACGGATGTCAGGGCGATAACAGCAAGAGAGCTTTGATAAAACAATGGAGTCTGTGTGTGGAGGGATTTAGGCCGGAGATACTTGTTTGGTGCAGCAAGCTTTTACATTCAGAATATTTAATAGAGTGTAAAAGCTTAACTACATTTCAGTCCTTTTCTTGAAAGATTATTTGTGGTGGAGTGCAATTAATAGACTTTAAATTTTTTGTCAATTGCCGAACTTCCATTTGGGATTCTAAAAATGTATTGCCTTAGTTTGGAAACGTGGAATCCACCTTTATATTTTCAAATCTCAGAAATTGATTGCAATTGGTATAAAAGATAAAACTCACAGATACCAAGTCTTTGTTTAGGGACATATTTGCTGCTGTTTTTTGGCGATGTAAACATAAAGGTAGTCCTTAAAATTTGTTTATCATCTTTTTATTTACTATTTTTTAGTGCTACCTACAAAAAGGAAATTGTGATTATTTTAGTTTTAGGTGCATATGTACATATTTTACAGCCTACTTCGCATTCAGAAGATTCGAATTCTAGCTGAATAGTACGTACGAGTAACACTGCAGCACCGTTGGCTCAATGCTACTCTGATAACATTTATTTTTGGATATGTTTTGTAATATGGGTGGACATATATCAAGTTTAAGGTTTTTAGCTCAACTGTAAGTAACTGAAAAATCGGTGGCGTTTCCACCTATCGCGATCAGCGCGCCACCTAGCGGAATTTTCAGCAATTCATACTGTCATGGAGTTTCAAGAGTTTATTCTGCTGGCAATGCCGTCACGAGCATTCGGCTGAATGACATACACACAAACTTGCCATACGAAAGAAAAAAACATTACACACAGGTTTAAGAAAAAACACAATTGTTTCAGTATTCAGCTTTCATTAATATTTCATTTTCGTATACAGAGGTTTTGTAAATATTTTTTTCACTTAAATCGTAGTAAGAGCAAAGCATAAAAAACGAAATATTTAAATTCCATTAAAATTACCTCTAATAAAAATATTTTATTTATTATTCAATCGTAATATTAAAACTATTTCTGTGAGCCCATCGCCTACATTTTTTAATTAACGATATATTTCAATGTAGAAAATGCTCGTTCAACTCTCACTTCCGTTGAGGTAGTTGCATGTATTATTTGCTGATATAAAATGATGTGAGTGTATTTTTTTTGTTCCCAAAAGTCAACTAAACAAATTTTGGTGTCGGTGGATACATTAAATGTTTCAATGGCCAAATTAGCTTCTGAAGTGTACGGGCGAACGTATTTGATTTAACAATTCTTCAAGCAAATCTGTACTTGTATCATCGATATTATGCTGTCGGGTTGCGTGGACTGCAAAAAAATTTTAAGAAAAAAACCCTGTTCAATTTTGAATAAAACAATATTGCAAAAAGTACCTCAGGATAAAACATGCTAAATTTTACGTTGCTCAACGGCTATTACCCGCATATATGCAAATTCACGGCTTAGCAATAAGCGGGATAGTCGGGGATCTAAGTAAATAGCTGCTGCAATTGTTGCGCTCTTCAGTAACATTTTCTTTCTTTCATCGATCGATTGGAATGATATTCTTGAAATATTAGATGAACTAGAATGTTTTTTTGCTGCCAAACACATTTCTAGATTAATTTTGACAAAATCCCCAAAAAGCAAATTTTGGTTTTGTGGTTTTTCTGTTGTTGCCTTTATCATAGCAAAGCTTTTCAAAAAATCATCTACAAAGCTCCAGTTGACATGGGTATTTTCCAAATAGTTTTCAACGAAATCTCGTACAGCTTTTAAGCGATTTATTAAATCGAATGAATGGCTCCAACGGATCGGTGGTAGTAAGTTATTGTAAGTTATTATGTTATTGTGTTAATAAGAAGTCGATGTATTGACGTTGTACGAAGCTTTTCACGGTTAAGCGACAGTTTTCAAAATCGTTTTTTACATCTTCGTGTTTCGTGATATGAGCCGCACATCTTAAAACCGACAGAGAATCTGAAATTTAAATTTGAAAGCATCAGTGCTGATTAAAAAATTAAAAGATAATGTTGCTAAATTTTATTTTACTACGGGACGCAGTTCAATGAATATTTCAAGACTAACTCAAGTGTAACAATGCATCATTTTAAAACTATGTAACTAGTACTCTTATTACTTCATCGAAGTCAAAGCCCAAAATGCTTGAATTTTCTACATATTGAGCTTCGCTTTGTAGAAGATAACCACACCTTATCATATTTCGGCTGTTGTAAGGCCCATGCGTAGAAAATATCCGAGGAGGGGGGCTTAAACTCAAGTTACGTAATAAATGAAAACAAATAAGAAATTTATTTTCGGAGTACGGAAATTTTATTGTCAAAAGTCATATTTAGCTACAATTATTTAATAAATCAACTCTTCGAGGTACTGAAAAAAACTCTTTCAAAATTATTTGCTGTTCGATTTTGACATCGCGATGTACATTGAGTGAGGCTAAGCCGTTCAGACGATCTTCAGACATTGTTGATCTCAAATACGTTTTTAGTTATCGCAAAGTTGAGAAGGATCGTTCAGTCGTCGCTCTTATCACAGGCAAAACTGCCATAACATTTGGAAACGCATCTTCATTACAAATATCGAGTGCTTCAAGTGAGTTTTTTATTTCCTTTCCGGCAATGAGCTTCCGCCAAAATTGTACTTCGTTCACCCAGATGTCACGGGAATCGTTGTGCAAAATTGAACAGTATGATTGGTATTAGTTGAGCGCAGGACTCTTCTTCGAAAATTTTCATTTTTTTGGGAAAAAGACAAGCGAAATTTCATAAAATTTTGCGGTGATTTAAGAATCGATCTTGCAATTGTGTCAGAAACTAATCAATGTACTGTTTGTAGATTGTTATACGGAAATAATCTTCAACTGAATCAGTTTGTACGTTGGAACGTTGGGTCTGTTTGGATGCAATCCTTGGCTTTCGCAATTCAATTTCGTATTGCTCGCTAATTTCGCTCACGATTTAAAAAATTTTTCTGAACTCCCCCTTAGCGTTTTCTCTTCTTTCCATCAAAATTTGTTTCGCAGCATCAGCCAATTTGATAGCCTCTCCCATATCTTGATTTTCTCTTTGAAGTACTCGACTCAGAGACAATGTGAGAGAATGTACCGATCTGCTAATATGCATGGATATCTGGAAATTTGCGGTTTTTATAGCTAAAAGCTGTTGGAAAGCTCCAGACGAAGTCGCTGGGTCTTTCCAGTTGGTGGAAATCACTTCAAGAGCGCGAATTACTGCTGGCTGCAAATGGAGATATGTTGCGACGGACTCATGCTGTTCTACCCATCTGGTTTTACAAAATTTTTTCAATTTCTTCACTCGAGTTTCCGATAGATGTTCATTTTCATTTAACGCATCCTGAAGGGTATTTTGGCGTTTCGCATAAATAAAGAAGTAATGGATATTCTCTAGAACTCCCAGACAATTTTTGATTCCCGTTATATTGCACGCAGAGCTTACCGCCAAATTGAAGCTATGAGCAGCACAATGGGAGTAGAGTGCCAGTGAATAAGTTTTTCTGATAACGGCTTGAGCCCCTTGGAACTCTCCGCTAATCGCTCTCGCACCGTCATATCCTTACCCGAAGAAATACCTGCAATCCAGTCCGGAAGATTTTAGGAAATCAAGTGCTTACGTTACCGGAGGGTGGGGCCGTGTGCAGGAGGGTGGGGCCGTGTGCAGAAGTCCACGCAAGTGGGGAAAGTTTCTGATCGCCATTCACCTGGGAATGGCCAGAGCGACTCTTTTGCATGCGGTTCAAGCAGCTCACTACTTCCGGGCTTTGCGCCCAAGTATCCTCTGGGTAACCACCGAACACCCGTTTGGTGGTGAGCTAAACGTGAGAAGGCGACAACCTGGTAAGGCCACTCCGACATAATCGGTTTAAGGGCTTGCTGGGGGGGTTCAAACAGCAGCGTCTGATCACCAGGTGGTGCGGCTGCAAGCGGGCGTCTGTCTTGGATCAAGCGGCTCGCTATACAAACGTGTAATAGAATTCAACCTCCCGTGAAACGGGTTGTGCGTTGGGTTTGGGACCCACCACATAAAACAACGTTCCAATGAAATTCAACAACAAAGCCTCGGATATGAGAACCCCTTTTTTAGATGACAACACCCGCAAACGAAATAAGGATTATAGGATAAGGGCATGTACCTGGAATGTCCGGTCCCTTAATGGGGAAGGTGCCGCTGCCCGGCTGGTTGAGGTCCTGAGGAAAGCAAAAGCTGACATCACCGCCATACAAGAGATGCGATGGACGGGGCGAGGAAACACGATCAAAACACCTTGCAACATCTACTGGAGTGGGCATGAAGACAAGCGCAGATTCGGCGTGGGATTTGTGGTGGGAGAGAGACTCCGTCACCGAGTACTCTCGTTCACACCCGTGAACGAGCGTCTCGCTGCAATCCGCATAAAAGTACGATTTTTCACCATATCGTTTATCTGCGCTCATGCACCGACGGAAGAGAAGGACGACGTGGAAAAGATGCATTCTACGAGCGCCTGGAAGAAGCATACGAGCGCTGCCCCCGTCATGATATCGAAGTCGTGCTTGGCGACTTTAACGCCAGGGTGGGTAAGGAGGGTGTATTTGGCCCCACTGTCGGGAAGTTCAGTCTCCACGATCAGACTTCGCCAAATGGATTCAGGCTGATCGACTTCGCCGGTGCCCGAAACATGGTCATATCCAGCACTAGGTTTATGCACAAGAAGGTCCATCAAGCTACATGGCTGTCCCCCGATCGAAAAACACGCAACCAGATCGACCACGTTGTGATAGACGGACGGCATGCTTCCAGCGTTTTAGATGTTCGCACAATACGAGGACCTAACATCGACTCTGATCACTACCTAGTAGCAGCCAAGATTCGTACCCGCCTCTGTACGACAAAACAGGTGCAACAAAAAACGCAGGGAAAACTGGACGTCGAAAAGCTGCAATCGCAACAGACCGCCAATTATTTCGCAGATCGCCTCTCACACCTGCTCTCCGAGAGCACAATTCAACCTAGTGGAATGCATGAGCAGTGGGATCATATCTCAGGAGCACTCCGTACCGCAGCCGAAGAAGTAATTGGATTCCGGCGAACGCGAAAAAACAACTGGTATGATGATGAAGAGTGCCGCGCTGCAACGAAAAGAAAGGACGAAGCCTACAAGGCAACGCTGAGATCGAATGCAACGAGGAGTGTGTGTGAACACTACCGCGAGTTGAAGAGGGAAGCGAGGCGGCTTTTCCGGGCGAAAAAAAGAGAGGCAGAAAAGCGTGAAATAAAGGAGCTTGAGATTCTGGCCAACGGGAATAATGCCCGAAAATTCTATCAAAAAATTCGGCGAATGACAGAAGGTTTCAAACCCGGGGCAAACTCCTGTAAGAATGAGAACGGCGACCTGGTGACCGATGTTCAGAGAACACTCAGAATATGGAGGGATCACTTCTCTGCCCTTTTAAATGGAGAAACTGAGCAAGAAACCAGAGAAGATGCCGAACCCGAGCCCACAATCGAAGATGATGGAATTGACGTTCCACAACCCGACTACAATGAGGTGCGAATAGCAATATCCCGATTGAAAAACAATAAAGCAGCTGGCGCTGATGGTTTGCCTGCTCAGCTATTCAAACACGGAGGCGAGGAGCTGGTAAGGCGCATGCATCAACTTCTATGCAGAATTTGGTCGGATGAATGCATGCCTGAAGATTGGAATCTAAGTGTTCTCTGCCCAATCCACAAGAAGGGCGATCCTGCAAACTGCGCCAACTATCGCAGAATCAGCCTTTTGCATATCGCATATAAGGTCCTATCAAGCGTATTGTGCGAAAGACTGAAACCTGATGTGAACAGACTGATTGGACCTTATCAGCGTGGCTTCAGACCTGGTAAATCTACCATCTACCAGATTTTTACAATACGCCAAATCTTGGAAAAAACCCGTGAAAAAAGAATCAACACGCATCATCTCTTTGTTGATTTTAAAGCCGCTTTCGATAGCACGAAAAGGAGCTGCCTATATGCCGCTATGTCTGAATTTGGTTTCCCCGCAAAACTTATACGGCTATGCAAAATGACCTTGAGCAACACCGCCAGCTCGGTCAGAATTGGGAAGTACCTCTACGAGCCGTTCGAAACTAAGCGAGGTTTCAGACAGGGTGACCCCCTATCGTGCGATTTCTTTAATTTAATGCTGGAGAAAATAATACAAGCTGCAGAACTTAACCGCGCTGGAACAATATTTTATAAAAGCGTCCAACTGTTGGCATATGCTGACGATATTGGTATCATTGGCCTTAGCAACCGCGCCGTAACTTCTGCTTACTCCAAATTAGAAAAAGAAGCGGAGAAAATGGGATTGGTGGTGAACGAGGGCAAAACGAAGTGCCTTCTGTCATCATGCAAAGAGTCAGCGCATTCGCGCCTTGGCAACCAAGCCACTGTTGGCAGCAATAATTTCGAAATAGTAAAGGACTTCGTTTACCTGGGAACCAGCATTAATACCAACAATAATGTTAGCCTAGAAATCCGACGAAGAATCACTCTTGCAAACAAATGCTACTTCGGACTGAGTAGGCAATTGAAAAGTAAAGTCCTCTCTCGACGAACGAAAATAACACTCTACAAGTCACTCATCGCACCCGTCCTGCTATATGGTGCAGAAGCGTGGACACTAACAACATCTGATGAGGCGGCTCTGGGAGTATTCGAGAGAAAGGTTCTTCGAAAGATTTGTGCACCTCTACGCGTTGGCGACGGCGAGTACCGAAGAAGATTTAATGATGAGCTGTATGAACTTTACGCAGACGCCGACATAGTTCAGCGAATTAAAACACAGCGGCTTCGCTGGCTAGGCCACGTAGTGCGAATGAGCGAAGATGCTCCAGCCCAGAAGGTATTCTTATCGGCACCCGCCGGTGGAAGCATAGGAAGAGGGAGACCACCACTCCGATGGAAGGACCAAGTGGAGACCGATTTGCGATCCCGCGGTGTTTCCAATTGGCGCCAGTTGGCGCAACGAAGAAACGACTGGCGAGCTATGTTGGACGGTCAAAATCGCCCAGGCGGTTAGATGACCATTTAAAGAAGAAGAAGTGCTTACGTTTCTATTCCCTTTCCAGTGAAATCGGTGATAGGAACAAAACACACAAAAATCTTCCTGAATGATGAGCTTTTCGCCGCATTTATCCAAGTAGCGAATGCAAATTGAACTTAGTTCTAATCCTGCAATGTATGGCGTGTCATCTCCAAGAAAAGAAAAACCCTTCAATTTGTTCACTCGATCGATGTTGTAACTCATGATGAGGTGGTGACAAATGTTGATTATTTCGCAACGGATAGACACAGACCAGAACGAAACTAGGCATTGAAAATGGCAGAACGCCGAAACCGGTTGGTCACAAAACCAAACTTGACAAGGGATGACGGAAAATCGCTCCAACAAAATAATGCTTACTACCCTGTCGGAAGATCAACACAACAAAATAAATCAATCTTGGAATCTTTATTTCGCTTGTAAAAACTTCTGACAGTACTTTCCTTCTGTGTTCTCATTTTTGTTAAATTGAGTAACGTTTTAAAAGACTTGATAAAACTAAATTTAAGCGAGAGCTATTTATGTACTCGTGAAGGTATTGCCAGCACAGTTTAATTGAGATATTTTCGTTGATTTATTTCGTTGCAACGGTATCGGTTACATTTTGATAATTTAGTTTTGTGAATTACCGAAACGAAATTATTTTGATAATTTTACTTCGTGAATCAGCGGAACGAAATTATTTCGTGAAGTTTTTTTTTGTGAACTAGCATAACGAAATAGAATCATTTCGATAGTTGAGCATCCCTGGTTTCAAGTCTCTAGCTTGCCGGGAAGTTACCCAAAAATCGATCGCAAGATTCCCACATTTTTCAGCGATTTTCAGTATCATGATAAGCGCGTCACCTAGCATAATTCTGATTTCTAAAAGTTATTTCGTCGTAGCCTCCCGAACTCTGTACTAAGCTCCAAGTCAATAGGCCAAAAAGAAGCTAGTTACAAATCGATAGCAAGATTTCCAATTTCTAACGAATTTTCAGAATATGTAGATCCGTGCGCCACCTACTGAAAGTTTCTTTATGAAATATTGCGTTGTCGCCGGGTTCCAAACTATGTGACAAGACTCGAATTTCTAGCTCACTGATAAGTTACTCTGAAATCGATCGCAAGATTCCTTCCCAGTTTTCAGAGATTTGCAGTTGGGTTAGTAAGCGCCATCTAGCGGAATTTTGTATATAAGGTTTTTATGGCATTTCATTGTTGATCTATATATCGAGCTTCAATGATCTAGCTTACCGGGAAGTCACTTAAAAATTTATCGCAAAATACCAAATTTTATATACATTTTCCGTATATCTCGTTCCGTGCGCCACCTATCGGTTATTTTTTTGGCCCACATTGCATTGTCAAAAAATAAATAAATCTTCTCTTAGCAAACGCAGTAGATCCAATCTCTTGGTAGAAGCGTTTCTTCGGTGCTCTTGTTGAAGTGCTACATAATCTCCACGACCTTTCCTGCTCCTTCACTGACCGAAATCTGACTTTATCTCCGACTAAATGGACGGCGATACTTTTTAAAACGTGGAATCCGCATATTAGGCAAGATTTAAACGTAATGCTATCAACTGTCAACCACCCCAAAATCTTGGGCGTGACGTTTGCAAACGGCCTCAACTTCGCTAGTCATGCCAGCGCAATAACCTCAAAGGTTCAGAGCCGCACCAATCCTCAAGTTATTTGCCGGCAGCACCTAGGGAAAGGACAAAGAAACGTTGCTAGCAACATATCCGGCTATTGGGCCACCGGTCATTGATTACGCTGCACATACATGGTAGCCAAACATTGCACACGCCAAATGAAGGAGTTTGTAATTTTCCCAAAACACCGCTGAGGCTCACCTCCTCTTATTAGCATCTGACCACATGCAATTTTGTGTCACATTGGCTCTACTTCGATCTGGATAATTTTATAGTTTAAACTCTATTTGTGCAGACTGAATCCCACCATACCAAATACTATGATATCATACATCTTTAATTGATTATGCTCTTCTAACACCTGTTAAAACTGCCAGTTTCATTTCAGTTCCTATATTATGGTCGTTCTCGTTAGGCACTGTTAATAACAACAACGCAACTAACAACATTTAGGGTTACACTTAAATTCTAATCCAAAATTCCATTCGCAGGTCCTCAATAAAATCCACACAGCCGAAACGTTTCAGGTTAAACTCTTGCTTGTCCGGTCTGACCCACGACATGACAAATGTTTGACAGACATGTGTGTCTCGACATGACACCAACCATTTTCCAACTGCTCAAATTAACAAGCTCTTCTAACAGCCAATTTATTATGGATAACAGGGTGGGTGAAGTTCTGTTACAACGAAAGCGCAGTGAATGGGGACGCCCTACCCCAGTGGTAGGAAAGGCTTGCAAAAGTTAACCCTTAGTCCATCCAACACCGGGTACGCTATGCAAAGTGATTTTGTTATTGCTAAGTTTGCTTCAACCTAGCTAATGGGCACGATCAAACCAGCAGTTTCCAGAGGGTTGGACCAAAACGAAATTGGTGTTAGAAAAGTAGATTCTATTGAAAATTTGAAGAGATGGTTAGTGTCATGAGAGAATTAATGCCAATTCAGGGAATGTATTTGGTATGAATAGTTGTGAACTCCGCAAGCTTGATGTTGTGGCCATATTTTGACGCACAAAACTGCCGAATTTTCGGTAAAAATTTAATTCTTAAGCAATTTTTACAAAATATCAACTTACATTTCCTCCATGATATGGTATTTTTACATTTGATATCAGCTTTTGATGTAGGCAGCTCAGGAATAACAATCTTTTAAGCCCCCAGTCTGGTATGCAATTTCCCCCAATAATATTGGGCATAATCTTTGAACTTTGAAAATATGCAACAATTATTTTTATGCATACTCGTATATAGAAATTAGCGATATATTCACCCATTCTTACCGGTTTTTGGGGAGTTTTTTTTTTTTGTATTTCCTGTCATAAGCTTGGAAAAGTAAAAATTTATTTATCTATATACTCTTTGCTTATTTATATTCTTTACAAAGTTTGAATGAGCTCATTCACAATGGAGCAGTTTCTCCACCGTCCAACACTACGTTGCAAGTTGCATATTGAATAGCCCACTTTATTAGCGAGTGCTTAAAATAGCCGAGTTGTGTTGTTGCTTTGAAAGTAATTCGACGAATATGGGAGTGTTCTTTTCACACTCCCTTCGATTAGACAGGTCGAACCTACATAACATATTGTGACGAAATCAATGATTCCTCCATTAATAATCCTGAGTTCGATCACCATAAAGTCAAATAAGCACACGCACAAATATTGTAACAAATATCTAGTTTTATTTACTAGTAATAAACGCAATACAAATTTAAGAGTTTGGTAACTTCACAGTAGTTCACTGCACAACACTTGAAAATAAATTAATCACCTGCCTTGCTTGGTCACCGCCCTATATAGTCCGACAGAGTGCTACCCAACGCACCCAGAACTTTCTTGGTTGTTCGCTCTTCGTGTTCTCGAAGGGTCGGTGTTATTTATTGACATCTCCTATTTGCCTTGTATCCGCAACCACTCGCGCCATATCTCTTCCCCTTCTTTGGTACACGCTTGCATGCATAAGCGTAGCCATCATTATCTCTGTTGTGTTTAACTAGTGGTGGGAATGTTATTGAGTTAGGGATGGTACATGCTTGAGAATAATCGCCACACTGCCCTCCACCTAAGTCTGATTGTCTCGATCAGACACATTACCGAACCAAACGCAGCTAGCCTTTCCAGATGGGCTACCTTCATCTTATTCCTGGGATAAGATATGCTAACATTGGGGCAGTGCCTAGTCGCTCCCTCAAGGTTTGGAAAGCCACTTCATGTTCTTTCTTCCATTCAAAGCGCGTATTTTTCCTGGTAAGCTCATGGAGACTACTAGCTACTCTGGTGAAATCCGTACAAATCGGCGATAATATGTGCACAGCCCAAGAAAACTTCGTACCTCATGCAAATTCCTCGGTCTTGGCCAATCCTTTACGTCTTCGGTGATTCTTTCCTAAGCAGTGCAGATGCCCTCCGTCGTTACCTTGTGACCCAAATAACTTACTTCCTTTGTAAACAAGGAACACTTCTTGGGACTTAATTTCAGACCAGCATCAGCTATTCTTTGGAAAGCTTCCTCCAAGTTATTAAGGTGCTCCTAAAAAGGTTTTCCCAGCACGCTGATGTCGTCCAGGTACACCAAACATGTTTTCCAATGCAATCCTTTTAGTAATCCATGAGTCTCTCAAAAGTAGCTGGAGCATTGCATAGTCGGAAGGGCATTACCGTAAATTGAATCATCCCTTACCTCCAATTGTCAGTAGCCGCTTTTGAAGTCCAGTTGGGAAAACCATTTCGTACCAGATAAAAAGTCCAGAGTATCGTCGATTCTGGGCAAAGGATAACTGTCTTTCTAAGTTACATTGTTCAACTTCCGGTAATCCATACAGAACTTCATTTTTCCATCCTTATTTTTCACTAGTACTTCCGGTGAGCTCCTTGGACTAGCTGGTGGTTCGATCACGCTGTCACTTTGCGTTTGGATAAAGGAACACTACGAGGAGCCTGGCGGATTGGCCTTGCATCACCAGTATCTATTTGATGCTTTACAACGTTAGTCCGACTTGGTTTAGAGCCAAGGAGCTCAAGTACTTTGTTAAAAGTTGCTTTGCATTACTCTGATTATCTTCCGTCCACGCCGTGATATCATCTGAAATATCAATCTCGCTGGCAGAAACATTTTCCTGAAGCTATTCACAATTCATAACTACCTCGACCTCTTGGCATTGTCCCAATATAGCTCCTTTGGAAAGTTTAATTGGCGATTTGAACTCATTAAGTACTCTTATCAATATATGTCCATCTTGTTTTGCCTTAGCCAGGTTTCTCCAACCTTTACAATTGGAAAGTTAAATTGGCGATTTGAACTCATTAAGTACTCTTACCGGTATATGTCCATCTTGTTTTGCCTTAACCAGGTTTCTCTAACTAGTATATTCGTCTTCGATTTGCTTGCTGCCTCCAAAATCCACAATTTGTTTGTCCCATAACTCTTTGCCCATGTAACCGCTTCTGACTCCCGTGGAATTTGTTGGCTTTCCTCCACCACTATTCGCTTATCTGTCTTCACCAGTGGTCGTACGCAACTTTGCTCCATGTCTCACCCTCTTGTTGAGTAAATCTGATCGGATGATGGAATGAGATGCGCCAGTGTCCACTGTCAGTAAATGAAGTTTTCCGTGCACATATCCTCCAACAGTAAGATTAGTAGCTTTTGGTCAAATTTGTGAGACAGAGATTATGGGCAATTCAATTGTGGGAGCCAGTCCACGCGCCTTTCGGCTGGTTCTAATTAGTTTAAATATTGACTTGGTCCATTTGCTCATCTTCTTCAGCTTTGCGTTTCCGTCCACCTGAATAGCTGGTATTACTGGAGCCTGTGCCGCAATAACTTGTTATGTGACCTGGTTTTCCGCACGTGAAGCATTTGATGGCACCACACTTTTCTTCTGAACTCCGGTCAAGGCTTTCGAAATTTTGTCTACCCAAGCCGGAGTCTTCTTCTTGCATCAGAGCAAGTGATACCTTCTCAGCAGATGATCTCTTTGAATTTTCATAGCCGAGATGTAATAAGCGTCTCATGTTCTTGAAGTTGAGATGCCATGCAAGACTTGTGCTCTTCCAGCCGAGATGTTATAAGCGTCTCCTGTTCTTCCATTTTGGTCGATATCTGAGTTAAAACAGCGAATATCATGTTTGTGTCCCCACTTAACACTTGTTTCGAAGACTAATTTCTCTCTTCCATTTTTGTGGATGAGATGGAAAATATGGTCATCAACGTTAAGTCCTTCCGCGGAACAATTGCAGAATACAGACTCTTCACCCCGAAAAAAACGAAAAATTGGGAATGGTTCGTATTTTGCTCCTGATTATAACGGTATACTTCTTTTTTGGGGCAAATGAAAATTGTAGGAGTTAGAGGGGGGGGAAGTTGGAAATCATGCATTTAAAATCGCATATATATCCCAAACTACTGAATCGATTTTCAAATTTCTTTTTGCGTTGGATAGGTAATTGAATAACCTTTCATTTGAGGTACCATTGCTTTGGGTGCAGAACCGCGTATGTGCAAAATTTAAAAAAATTTTCAAATCAATAGAAAAACCAAACCAGCTACGCGAACTACAGTTATTCTGTACAAAAGACCTTTCTGCATAGGCGGCCTTCGGCCGCGCTTATTTAAATAACCCTGGGCTACGCCATGCCAAGTCCAGGTGGTTGCCCTGATCGGTGGCAACATGCCACCGATCCGACTCTTTTGCGCGTTTTTAGGTACAGCCTAATAAAGTTACAACAACCACATGAAAACTTGCGACAAAACAAATAAAATATATACATATGTACATGCCCGCCTACGCAGAAAGGCTTTTTTGTACAGAATAACTGTAGTTCGCGTAGCTGGTTTGGTTTTTCTATTGATTTGAAATTTTTTTAAAATTTTGCACATACGCGGTTTTGCACCCAAAGAAATGGTACCGCAAATGAAAGGTAATTCAATTACCCATCCAACGCAAAAAGAAATTTGAAAATCGATTCAGTAGTTTGGGATATATATGCGATTTTCAATGCATGATTTCCAACTTCCCCCCCCCCCCCTCTAACTCCTACAATTTTCATTTGCCCCAAAAAAGAAGTATACCGTTATAATCAGGAGCAAAATACGAACGATTCCTCATATTTACTTTTTCCCGGGGCGAGAAGTCTGTATTCTGCAATTAAGCCCCTTCCGCTCCCATAGCCTCTCGCAATCGTCACTGTAGCTCTGATTTATTGCCTGTTGCATTTAATCCAGGTTGTTCCAGCTCATTTTTAGCTGTTGGATCTTGCACTATTGCAATTTAACTATTGCACTTCAATAGCGAGGAACACTGTTTACGCGACATTGGTAGCCACACGTCTCAATCCCAAAACCATAATATTCATTATACACATATTTCCTGAATTGTACATAAAATAATACTCGTTATAAATATTTGTCATGAATTGTATATTATCTCATTATAACGCATGGATTACATTCTATTATATTATAGTGTCTTATATTTACTCATCACAACTTATGAACTCACCTTTAGATTTAAGTGTTAAAATTGGAACGATTTGGGACGTGTGGCAACCACGCGTAAATCACCCCACACCAATTCGCCACACAGCTGATAGCTGGTCGGCCATAATTTTTTCCTTTTTTTTCATATCATCTTTATTATTATTGTTATTGGTTTTGCACCGGCTTTCTTATTATTTTTACACCGAATTTTTCCAATTTTTTTTTTACATATTTATACATTTTTGCAAACGCGAAATTAAAAAACCCAAAAGCTTTTGCAGCGTTTGTGAATGGTGATGCTGAAGTACAATAATTGAACATTGTGATAAACTATTATAAATTATAATTATATAGTGCCTACTTGCAAAAGTGAAATGAGTTGGTGCAAAAACAATAAATGAAAACCCACACAAATATTCGGCTTTAATTTTTGTAAAAGGAAAAGCTTAAGAAGTCAAATCGGAAGGTTTGGTACGCCTTTTATAAGTTGTAGCTGGCTGTGATCTTGATAAGCGTTTTGCGTGCGAACACAAAGATTTTCAACCAACCATTTTCAACCTCATCGTTGCCTCCGGCTAATTGCAATACAAAGAAATAGTACCCCAATATCAAGGCCAGGATTCCCAACAACCGTAAGTAATACGTAAGACTCTAAATTAAACATGGTCCTTCTTCGCCATTGAAGAAACCAGCCCCTGCCCATACATTATTATAATACATAATATTATAATCCCCATAATTTTAATTTGTTGGCTCCCGCCAAAAACAACTTTTTCCCGCCAAATTTAATACTTCGGTATACCCAAATCCCTTAAGGCGAAATTTCGCACACACACAAAGTTATATTGTACACTAAAATCCCTTGCGGTACAAAATATATATACAACCAAAACACAGTGGGCCTCATCGCCAATTTCAACCAAACAAAAAATTTAATTACTTTCTCACGTGTTATAATAAAAATAAAGTCCCAAACTTTAACAAATCAAAGTCGGTTCATATCCAAATCGAAAAGCACTACAAATAGTGAAATAAATCCCATAAAATTAATTGAATTAAGATATTCCAACAATCCACTGCTCTCTGTAATAAATACTTTGCCACATAATAATAAACAGCATACGGTGATATATCCCTTGAACAGTGGTACAAGACTGCTACATCCCCCATCAAAATTTTTTTTCGTAAATAAACGCAACAGTCTCTCCAAATAATTCCCAAAATTGCCACCGTAAAATTAAGTAAATCCCTTTTTAGAATGACTACCGTAGCCGAAAATAAATTTATTTCCGAAACGGATATTTTTACGGATTACTGCACTCGGTTCCGCTCAACCCCGATTCAAGATAATACCGCGGCAGCCCTAAAGTTGAAAGACAAAAACAGAGATGTTTTTTGGTCAAGAGTACAGAGCGCGTCCGACGTGGTAGTAGAGACGGACGACCAGGACCTTCCCAAGGGCTTTAAGTCCGCCACTTTCGGTAAATACCGAGCCTGCCTAATCGCATGTGAGGACACAAAAGCTCAAATAGGCGATCAACTCCAACTCAAAGCATTCAGTAACCCCGCGCCTCAAGTGCAAACCCAACCCCCCAAGAGTCCTCCCATATGAACCTGAAAGTCCACCCATGTGATACAGAAATTTTTTATAGAGGGTATAATCAATGGCCGGCCTTCCGAGACATGTTCACGGCGGTCTATATCAACCACTCGAAACTCTCCAGTGCCCAGAAACTGTATCACCTCAGACATAAGACTAAAGGAAAGACAGGTCAAATAGTGGAACAATTCCCGCTAAGCGACGACAATTTTGCCCTAGCATGGGAAGCTCTCAAGTCGCGTTACGAAAACAAAAGAGTCCTGGTTGATAATCAAATCCGAATTCTAATGAATTTAAAAGCTATTCAATCGGAAAACAGCGATGAGATCCAGAGGTTACAATCCTCAGTAAACAACTGTCTCCAAATACTAGCGACACAACAAGTCCAAACCTCCAGTTGGGATCCCATACTAATATATCTGGTAACCTCAAAACTTCCAGAGAATACAGTTGCCCTGTGGGAGCAATCATTAAGCTCCAGAAGAGACCTCCCGAACTGGGCCCAAACCAGTTTCTGACTACTCGCTACGAGATAGTGGAAAGGGCGGATAAATGGCGACCAGCCAAGCCCCGGTATAATCCACCCTCCACAAACTTCTCAAGGCCTCACCCCAGTCAGAACAATCCCCAGTTCAGGCAGGCTCAACCCCAAAGCCACAGCAACAACTCCCTTACACAAACCAAATCTCCTGCCACAGAGCACCAAAAATTGTATACCTGCAAATTATGCAAGCAGTCCACCCATACTCTACAAAGCTGTTTGCGGTATAAAAGGTTGCCAATCTCAGAGCGTAAAAAATTCGTTAAAGAAAACAATATTTGCGAGAATTGTTTAGCTCAAACGCATGTGCTAAAAGACTGCCAAAGCACGAGAACGTGCATGCCCTGCCAAGGCCGGCATAACACCACCCTTCACGACACAGCAACCCCCAGCACCAGTTCCGGAATCCAAAGAACGCGATCCCTGGTAGCCACAATAGAAGCCAGCAATCCCAGGCTTCAGGACGTCAGCCAGGCGACACCCCAGGAAGGAGACCCCTCTACGCGCAACAGTTCCCAAGTACAGTCGTTCCGTGCTGAAAATGATAAGCAAATCATGCTCCCTACAGCAATAGTCTTGGTAGAACACAGAGGGGATATATTTAAGCTTAGAGCCTTAGCGGACCAAAGCTCCGAAAGAAGCTTCATATCCGCCAAAGCTCAGACCAAACTCGGGCTTCCCTATACCCACTCCCTGTTTGAAATATCGGGTATGGGAGGCGGAGTGGTACAAACATCAAACAAGCTGTGCTCGTTGACCCTAGTCTCAAGTGACAATAAGGTAAGAATAAAAGCCCGGGCAATAGTGCTTCGCCCCTCGGCAGTGGTTTGGCAAACTCTCCGAGTGTATTTCTGCCATGAAAGGCTTCTCAGCAAAAATTCGTCTCCTTTGTAGATGCCGTTCGGAGTCGGCAAAAAACTGTAGGTCCCACCAATTTGTAGGGAAAATTCAAATCGGCACACCACAAATTGGAAGAGAAGCTTGGCGCAAAAATCTCTTAGGAGGTTTATGATGATATACCTGTTGTATATCGCGCCATAGAGAGAGAATAGTGCTTCCCCGCCTCACAAGGCAGCTGCCAACATTCAGGCTGAATGACAGCCAAAGGCGCAAATGGTCCCATCTGAAATTAGCAGACCAGAACTCCCAGAACCCATCCCAAATCGATCTGGTATTGGGTAGTGATCTTATCCCACAAATAATGCTAAATGGCATAGAAAAGATCTCTCCCAGCCTGCTAACCCAAAATACAATATTTGGATAGATCATAAGCGGCCAAACTCCCGAAAAGGTTGGAGCACATTCCTCGCAAGCATAGGAAATTACGATTATTCGGCTATATGAGCAGCTGAGAC
Source organism: Merzomyia westermanni (assembly GCA_949987695.1). Taxonomy (NCBI): domain Eukaryota; kingdom Metazoa; phylum Arthropoda; class Insecta; order Diptera; family Tephritidae; genus Merzomyia; species Merzomyia westermanni. The sequence continues at coordinate 135,217,195 of OX465289.1, forward strand.
AATTCTGGGAAATCGAGGAGATACCCAGAACTCGAGTGGAAACCCCTGAAGATCAAATGTGCGAAGAGCTCTATCAAAGCACAACCACTCGAATGGATGACGGTCGATATACGGATCGCCTCCCATTTAAATCATCATTCCCGAACGATATCGACCTAGGCCAATCCCGTACTGCAGCCCTACGACAGTTTCATGGAATGGAACGCAGTCTCTCAAAGAACAGTATGACCAGGCACTCGAAGAATACCTGCCCCTCGGCCACATGGAAGAATGCAGTTCAAATGAATTGGAGCCCCACGGGAAATACTGCTCCTTCTATCTCCCTCACCATGCCGTCGTCAGGGCCAGACAAAAAGACAACAAAAGTCAGAGTTGTATTCAATGCTTCCAAGAAGTCAGGTTCCGGTCACTCCCTTAACGATGTGTAATGTACCGGACCAACCCTCCAACCCGATCTCCGACTTATGTTGTTAAAATGGCGGACATATAAATATGTGTTTAATGGTGATGTAGAAAAAATGTACCGCCAAATACTCTTACACCCCGATGACCGAGACTACCGACGGATAATATTCCGAACTCCCAAAGACAGTCCAATAAAGGACTTCAAGTTGAAAACGGTCACCTTCGGGGTGAACTGCGCTGCCTTCCTGGCTATTCGCACGCTACACGAGCTGTCGAAGGATATAGCCGACTCCCATCCACGCGCAGCCCCAATATTAAAGTCCGAGACGTATGTTGACGATATTTTATCCGGCAGTCATGATCTTCCCTCAGCCGAGCAATCCCTAAAAGAGACTATTGATGCTCTCAACTCAGCCGGCTTCCCTTTAAAAAAGATCACGGCAAACCATCCGGACATACTCAAACAAACTCCCAAGGCGGACTTACTTGAAACCGACTTCCTCGAGTTAGAGAAAAGTAGTACCGCCAAAACCCTAGGAATTCAATGGAATGCGCTTTCGGGCACATTTTCGTATACTGTGGACTCAGACCCAGCCTCAACAGCAGCCACCAAGCGGCAGATACTTTCCTCAATCGCAAAACTTTTCGACCCCGCAGGTGGCTGACGCCAGTCATGATGCAGGAATTGTGGTTGGACGGGACTGATTGGGATGAACGAGTCAAACCGATACGTCTCGTAAAATGGACGCAATTCTCAAGAAATCTACAGTCAATCTCAGAAATACAAATACCCCGATGGATTACCTTCGCCCCTGACCATCTGTTCGAGCTCCATGGTTTTTCCGACGCCTCTGAAAAGGCTTATTGCGCAACTCTCTATGTGCGAACTACTGTCGGCACTCAAGTTTACTCTCACCTCCTAGTCTCCAAAGGCAAAGTGGCTCCTCTCAAAACTACAAGTCTGCCACGCCTGGAACTATGCGGAGCTCTCTTACTAGCTAAACTATGGTCTCACCCTCTTGTTGAGTAAATCTGATCGGATGATGGAATGAGATGCGCCAGTGTCCACAGTCAGTAAATGAAGTTTTCCGTGCACATATCCTCCAACAGTAAGATTACTAGCTTTTGGTCAAATTTGTGAGACAGAGATTATGGGCAATTCAATTGTGGGAGCCAGTCCACGCGCCTTTCGGCTGGTTCTATTTAGTTTAAATATTGACTTGGTCCATTTGCTCATCTTCTTCAGCTTTGCGTTTCCGTCCACCTGAATTGCTGGTATTACTGGAGCCTGTGCCGCAATAACTTGCTATGTGACCTGGTTTTCCGCACGTGAAGCATTTGATGGCACCACACTTTTCTTCTGAACTCCGGTCAAGGCTTTCGAAATTTTGTCTACCCAAGCCGGAGTCTTCTTCTTGCATCAGAGCAAGTGATACCGTCTCAGCAGATGATCTCTTTGAATTTTCATAGCCGAGATGTAATAAGCGTCTCCTGTTCTTGAAGTTGAGATGCCATGCAAGACTTGTGCTCTTCCAGCCGAGATGTTATAAGCGTCTCCTGTTCTTCCATTTTGGTCGATATCTGAGTTAAAACAGCGAATATCATGTTTGTGTCCCCACTTAACACTTGTTTCGAAGACTAATTTCTCTCTTCCATTTTTGTGGATGAGATGGAAAACATGGTCATCAACGTTAAGTCCTTCCGCTCCCATAGCCTCTCGCAATCGTCACTGTAGCTCTGTTTTATTGCCTGTTGCATTTAATCCAGGTTGTTCCAGCTCATTTTTAGCTGTTGGATCTTGCACTATTGCAATTTAACTATTGCACTTCAATAGCGAGGAACACTGTTTACGCGACATTGGTAGCCACACGTCTCAATCCCAAAACCATAATATTCATTATACACATATTTCCTGAATTGTACATAAAATAATACTCGTTATAAATATTTGTCATGAATTGTATATTATCTCATTATAACGCATGGATTACATTCTATTATATTATAGTGTCTTATATTTACTCATCACAACTTATGAACTCACCTTTAGATTTAAGTGTTAAAATTGGAACGATTTGGGATGTGTGGCAACCACGCGTAAATCACCCCACACCAATTCGCCACACAGCTGATAGCTGGTCGGCCATCATTTTTTCCTTTTTTTTCATATCATCTTTATTATTATTGTTATTGGTTTTGCACCGGCTTTCTTATTATTTTTACACCGAATTTTTCCAATTTTTTTTTTTATATATTTATACATTTTTGCAAACGCGAAATTAAAAAACCCAAAAGCTTTTGCAGCGTTTGTGAATGGTGATGCTGAAGTACAATAATTGAACATTGTGATAAACTATTATAAATTATAATTATATAGTGCCTACTTGCAAAAGTGAAATGAGTTGGTGCAAAAACAATAAATGAAAACCCACACAAATATTCGACTTTAATTTTTGTAAAAGGAAAAGCTTAAGAAGTCAAATCGGAAGGTTTGGTACGCCTTTTATAAGTTGTAGCTGGCTGTGATCTTGATAAGCGTTTTGCGTGCGAACACAAAGATTTTCAACCAACCATTTTCAACCTCATCGTTGCCTCCGGCTAATTGCAATACAAAGAAATAGTACCCCAATATCAAGGCCAGGATTCCCAACAACCGTAAGTAATACGTAAGACTCTAAATTAAACATGGTCCTTCTTCGCCATTGAAGAAACCAGCCCCTGCCCATACATTATTATAATACATAATATTATAATGCCCATAATTTTAATTTGTTGGCTCCCGCCAAAAACAACTTTTTCCCGCCAAATTTAATACTTCGGTATACCCAAATCCCTTAAGGCGAAATTTCGCACAAACACAAAGTTATATTGTACACTAAAATCCCTTGCGGTACAAAATATATATACAACCAAAACACAGTGGGCCTCATCGCCAATTTCAACCAAACAAAAAATTTAATTACTTTCTCACGTGTTATAATAAAAATAAAGTCCCAAACTTTAACAAATCAAAGTCGGTTCATATCCAAATCGAAAAGCACTACAAATAGTGAAATAAATCCCATAAAATTAATTGAATTAAGATATTCCAACAATCCACTGCTCTCTGTAATAAATACTTTGCCACATAATAATAAACAGCATACGGTGATATATCCCTTGAACAGTGGTACAAGACTGCTACATCCCCCATCAAAATTTTTTTTCGTAAATAAACGCAACAGTCTCTCCAAATAATTCCCAAAATTGCCACCGTAAAATTAAGTAAATCCCTTTTTAGAATGACTACCGTAGCCGAAAATAAATTTATTTCCGAAATGGATATTTTTACGGATTACTGCACTCGGTTCCGCTCAACCCCGAATCAAGATAATACCGCGGCAGCCCTAAAGTTGAAAGACAAAAACAGAGATGTTTTTTGGTCAAGAGTACAGAGCGCGTACGACGTGGTAGTAGAGACGGACGACCAGGACCTTCCCAAGGGCTTTAAGTCCGCCACTTTCGGTAAATACCGAGCCTGCCTAATCGCATGTGAGGACACAAAAGCTCAAATAGGCGATCAACTCCAACTCAAAGCATTCAGTAACCCCGCGCCTCAAGTGCAAACCCAACCCCCCCAAGAGTCCTCCCATATGAACCTGAAAGTCCACCCATGTGATACAGAAATTTTTTATAGAGGGTATGATCAATGCCCGGCCTTCCGAGACATGTTCACGGCGGTCTATATCAACCACTCGAAACTCTCCAGTGCCCAGAAACTGTATCACCTCAGACATAAGACTAAAGGAAAGACAGGTCAAATAGTGGAACAATTCCCGCTAAGCGACGACAATTTTGCCCTAGCATGGGAAGCTCTCAAGTCGCGTTACGAAAACAAAAGAGTCCTGGTTGATAATCAAATCCGAATTCTAATGAATTTAAAAGCTATTCAATCGGAAAACAGCGATGAGATCCAGAGGTTACAATCCTCAGTAAACAAGTGTCTCCAAATACTAGCGACACAACAAGTCCAAACCTCCAGTTGGGATCCCATACTAATATATCTGGTAACCTCAAAACTTCCAGAGAATACAGTTGCCCTGTGGGAGCAATCATTAAGCTCCAGAAGAGACCTCCCGAACTGGTCCCAAACCAGTTTCTGACTACTCGCTACGAGATAGTGGAAAGGGTGGATAAATGGCGACCAGCCAAGCCCCGGTATAATCCACCCTCCACAAACTTCTCAAGGCCTCACCCCAGTCAGAACAATCCCCAGTTCAGGCAGGCTCAACCCCAAAGCCACAGCAACAACTCCCTTACACAAACCAAATCTCCTGCCACAGAGCACCAAAAATTTTATACCTGCAAATTATGCAAGCAGTCCACCCATACTCTACAAAGCTGTTTGCGGTATAAAAGGTTGCCAATCTCAGAGCGTAAAAAGTTCGTTAAAGAAAACAATATTTGCGAGAATTGTTTAGCTCAAACGCATGTGCTAAAAGACTGCCAAAGCACGAGAACGTGCATGCACTGCCAAGGCCGGCATAACACCACCGTTCACGACACAGCAACCCCCAGCACCAGTTCCGGAATCCAAAGAACGCGATCCCTGGTAGCCACAATAGAAGCCAGCAATCCCAGGCTTCAGGACGTCAGCCAGGCGACACCCCAGGAAGGAGACCCCTCTACGCGCAACAGTTCCCAAGTACAGTCGTTCCGTGCTGAAAATGATAAGCAAATCATGCTCCCTACAGCAATAGTCTTGGTAGAACACAGAGGGGATATATTTAAGCTTATAGCCTTAGCGGACCAAAGCTCCGGAAGAAGCTTCATATCCGCCAAAGCTCAGACCAAACTCGGGCTTCCCTATACCCACTCCCTGTTTGAAATATCGGGTATGGGAGGCGGAGTGGTACAAACATCAAACAAGCTGTGCTCGTTGACCCTAGTCTCAAGTGACAATAAGGTGAGAATAAAAGCCCGGGCAATAGTGCTTCCCCGCCTCACAAGGCAGCTCCCAAAATTCAGGCTGAATGACAGCCAAAGGCGCAAATGGTCCCATCTCAAATTAGCAGACCAGAACTCCCAGAACCCATCCCAAATCGATCTGGTATTGGGTAGTGATCTTATCCCACAAATAATGCCAAATGGCATAGAAAAGATCTCTCCCAGCCTGCTAACCCAAAATACAATATTTGGATAGATCATAAGCGGCCAAACTCCCGAAAAGGTTGGAGCACATTCCTCGCAAGCATAGGAAATTACGCTTATTCGGCTATATGAGCAGCTGAGACAATTCTGGGAAATCGAGGAGATACCCAGAACTCGAGTGGAAACCCCTGAAGATCAAATGTGCGAAGAGCTCTATCAAAGCACAACCACTCGAATGGATGACGGTCGATATACGGATCGCCTCCCATTTAAATCAATCAGGCCAATCCCGTACTGCAGCCCTGCGACAGTTTCATGGAATGGAACGCAGTCTCTCAAAAAGGGCGATCTCAAAGAGCAGTATGACCAGGCACTCGAAGAATACCTGCCCCTCGGCCACATGGACGAATGCAGTTCAAATGAATTGGAGCCCCACGGGAAATACTGCTCCTTCTATCTCCCTCACCATGCCGTCGTCAGGCCAGACAAAAAGACAACAAAAGTCAGAGTTGTATTCAATGCTTCCAAGAAGTCAGGTTCCGGTCACGCCCTTAACGATGTGTAATGTACCGGACCAACCCTCCAACCCGATCTCCGACTTATGTTGTTAAAATGGCGGACATATAAATATGTGTTTAATGGTGATGTAGAAAAAATGTACCGCCAAATACTCTTACACCCCGATGACCGAGACTACCGACGGATAATATTCCGAACTCCCAAAGACAGTCCAATAAAGGACTTCAAGTTGAAAACGGTCACCTTCGGGGTGAACTGCGCTGCCTTCCTGGCTATTCGCACGCTACACGAGCTGTCGAAAGATATAGCCGACTCCCATCCACGCGCAGTCCCAATATTAAAGTCCGAGACGTATGTTGACGATATTTTATCCGGCAGTCATGATCTTCCCTCAGCCGAGCAATCCCTAAAAGAGACTATTGATGCTCTCAACTCAGCCGGCTTCCCTTTAAAAAAGATCACGGCAAACCATCCGGACATACTCAAACAAACTCCCAAGGCGGACTTACTTGAAACCGACTTCCTCGAGTTAGAGAATAGTAGTACCGCCAAAACCCTAGGAATTCAATGGAATGCGCTTTCGGACACATTTTCGTATACTGTGGACTCAGACCCAGCCTCAACAGCAGCCACCAAGCGGCAGATACTTTCCTCAATCGCAAAACTTTTCGACCCCGCAGGTGGCTGACGCCAGTCATGATGCAGGAATTGTGGTTGGACGGGACTGATTGGGATGAACGAGTCAAACCGATACGTCTCGTAAAATGGACGCAATTCTCAAGAAATCTACAGTCAATCTCAGAAATACAAATACCCCGATGGATTACCTTCGCCCCTGACCATCTGTTCGAGCTCCATGGTTTTTCCGACGCCTCTGAAAAGGCTTATTGCGCAACTCTCTATGTGCGAACTACTGTCGGCACTCAAGTTTACTCTCACCTCCTAGTCTCCAAAGGCAAAGTGGCTCCTCTCAAAACTACAAGTCTGCCACGCCTGGAACTATGCGGAGCTCTCTTACTAGCTAAACTATGGTCTCACCCTCTTGTTGAGTAAATCTGATCGGATGATGGAATGAGATGCGCCAGTGTCCACAGTCAGTAAATGAAGTTTTCCGTGCACATATCCTCCAACAGTAAGATTACTAGCTTTTGGTCAAATTTGTGAGACAGAGATTATGGGCAATTCAATTGTGGGAGCCAGTCCACGCGCCTTTCGGCTGGTTCTATTTAGTTTAAATATTGACTTGGTCCATTTGCTCATCTTCTTGCGTTTCCGTCCACCTGAATTGCTGGTATTACTGGAGCCTGTGCCGCAATAACTTGCTATGTGACCTGGTTTTCCGCACGTGAAGCATTTGATGGCACCACACTTTTCTTCTGAACTCCGGTCAAGGCTTTCGAAATTTTGTCTACCCAAGCCGGAGTCTTCTTCTTGCATCAGAGCAAGTGATACCGTCTCAGCAGATGATCTCTTTGAATTTTCATAGCCGAGATGTAATAAGCGTCTCCTGTTCTTGAAGTTGAGATGCCATGCAAGACTTGTGCTCTTCCAGCCGAGATGTTATAAGCGTCTCCTGTTCTTCCATTTTGGTCGATATCTGAGTTAAAACAGCGAATATCATGTTTGTGTCCCCACTTAACACTTGTTTCGAAGACTAATTTCTCTCTTCCATTTTTGTGGATGAGATGGAAAACATGGTCATCAACGTTAAGTCCTTCCGCTCCCATAGCCTCTCGCAATCGTCACTGTAGCTCTGATTTATTGCCTGTTGCATTTAATCCAGGTTGTTCCAGCTCATTTTTAGCTGTTGGATCTTGCACTATTGCAATTTAACTATTGCACTTCAATAGCGAGGAACACTGTTTACGCGACATTGGTAGCCACACGTCTCAATCCCAAAACCATAATATTCATTATACACATATTTCCTGAATTGTACATAAAATAATACTCGTTATAAATATTTGTCATGAATTGTATATTATCTCATTATAACGCATGGATTACATTCTATTATATTATAGTGTCTTATATTTACTTATCACAACTTATGAACTCACCTTTAGATTTAAGTGTTAAAATTGGAACGATTTGGGACGTGTGGCAACCGCGCGTAAATCACCCCACACCAATTCGCCACACAGCTGATAGCTGGTCGGCCATCATTTTTTCCTTTTTTTTTTGATATCATCTTTATTATTATTGTTATTGGTTTTGCACCGGCTTTCTTATTATTTTTACACCGAATTTTTCCAATTTTTTTTTTATATATTTATACATTTTTGCAACCGCGAAATTAAAAAACCCAAAAGCTTGTGCAGCGTTTGTGAATGGTGACGCTGAAGTACAATAATTGAACATTGTGATAAACTATTATAAATTATAATTATATAGTGCCTACTTGCAAAAGTGAAATGAGTTGGTGCAAAAACAATAAATGAAAACCCACACAAATATTCGGCTTTAATTTTTGTAAAAGGAAAAGCTTAAGAAGTCAAATCGGAAGGTTTGGTACGCCTTTTATAAGTTGTAGCTGGCTGTGATCTTGATAAGCGTTTTGCGTGCGAACACAATACCATACAAAGAAATAGTACCCCAATATCAAGGCCAGGATTCCCAACAACCGTAAGTAATACGTAAGACTCTAAATTAAACATGGTCCTTCTTCGCCATTGAAGAAACCAGCCCCTGCCCATACATTATTATAATACATAATATTATAATCCCCATAATTTTAATTTGTTGGCTCCCGCCAAAAACAACTTTTTCCCGCCAAATTAAATACTTCGGTATACCCAAATCCCTTAAGGCGAAATTTCGCACACACACAAAGTTATATTGTACACTAAAATCCCTTGCGGTACAAAATATATATACAACCAAAACACAGTGGGCCTCATCGCCAATTTCAACCAAACAAAAAATTTAATTACTTTCTCACGTATTATAATAAAAATAAAGTCCCAAACTTTAACAAATCAAAGTCGGTTCATATCCCAATCGAAAAGCACTACAAATAGTGAAATAAATCCCATAAAATTAATTAATTAAATTAAGATATTCCAACAATCCACTGCTCTCTGTAATAAATACCTTGCCACATAATAATAAACAGCATACGTTGATATATCCCTTGAACAGTGGTACAAGACTGCTACATCCCCCATCAAAATTTTTTTTCGTAAATAAACGCAACAGTCTCTCCAAATAATTCCCAAAATTGCCACCGTAAAATTAAGTAAATCCCTTTTTAGAATGACTACCGTAGCCGAAAATAAATTTATTTCCGAAACGGATATTTTTACGGATTACTGCACTCGGTTCCGCTCAACCCCGATTCAAGATAATACCGCGGCAGCCCTAAAGTTGAAAGACAAAAACAGAGATGTTTTTTGGTCAAGAGTACAGAGCGCGTACGACGTGGTAGTAGAGACGGACGACCAGGACCTTCCCAAGGGCTTTAAGTCCGCCACTTTCGGTAAATACCGAGCCTGCCTAATCGCATGTGAGGACACAAAAGCTCAAATAGGCGATCAACTCCAACTCAAAGCATTCAGTAACCCCGCGCCTCAAGTGCAAACCCAACCCCCCCAAGAGTCCTCCCATATGAACCTGAAAGTCCACCCATGTGATACAGAAATTTTTTATAGAGGGTATGATCAATGCCCGGCCTTCCGAGACATGTTCACGGCGGTCTATATCAACCACTCGAAACTCTCCAGTGCCCAGAAACTGTATCACCTCAGACATAAGACTAAAGGAAAGACAGGTCAAATAGTGGAACAATTCCCGCTAAGCGACGACAATTTTGCCCTAGCATGGGAAGCTCTCAAGTCGCGTTACGAAAACAAAAGAGTCCTGGTTGATAATCAAATCCGAATTCTAATGAATTTAAAAGCTATTCAATCGGAAAACAGCGATGAGATCCAGAGGTTACAATCCTCAGTAAACAAGTGTCTCCAAATACTAGCGACACAACAAGTCCAAACCTCCAGTTGGGATCCCATACTAATATATCTGGTGACCTCAAAACTTCCAGAGAATACAGTTGCCCTGTGGGAGCAATCATTAAGCTCCAGAAGAGACCTCCCGAACTGGTCCCAAACCAGTTTCTGACTACTCGCTACGAGATAGTGGAAAGGGTGGATAAATGGCGACCAGCCAAGCCCCGGTATAATCCACCCTCCACAAACTTCTCAAGGCCTCACCCCAGTCAGAACAATCCCCAGTTCAGGCAGGCTCAACCCCAAAGCCACAGCAACAACTCCCTTACACAAACCAAATCTCCTGCCACAGAGCACCAAAAATTTTATACCTGCAAATTATGCAAGCAGTCCACCCATACTCTACAAAGCTGTTTGCGGTATAAAAGGTTGCCAATCTCAGAGCGTAAAAAATTCGTTAAAGAAAACAATATTTGCGAGAATTGTTTAGCTCAAACGCATGTGCTAAAAGACTGCCAAAGCACGAGAACGTGCATGCACTGCCAAGGCCGGCATAACACCACCCTTCACGACACAGCAACCCCCAGCACCAGTTCCGGAATCCAAAGAACGCGATCCCTGGTAGCCACAATAGAAGCCAGCAATCCCAGGCTTCAGGACGTCAGCCAGGCGACACCCCAGGAAGGAGACCCCTTTACGCGCAACAGTTCCCAAGTACAGTCGTTCCATGCTGAAAATGATAAGCAAATCATGCTCCCTACAGCAATAGTCTTGGTAGAACACAGAGGGGATATATTTAAGCTTAGAGCCTTAGCGGACCAAAGCTCCGAAAGAAGCTTCATATCCGCCAAAGCTCAGACCAAACTCGGGCTTCCCTATACCCACTCCCTGTTTGAAATATCGGGTATGGGAGGCGGAGTGGTACAAACATCAAACAAGCTGTGCTCGTTGACCCTAGTCTCAACAAGGCAGCTCCCAACATTCAGGATGAATGACAGCCAAAGGCGCAAAGGGTCCCATCTCAAATTAGCAGACCAGAACTCCCAGAACCCATCCCAAATCGATCTGGTATTGGGTAGTGATCTTATCCCACAAATAATGCTAAATGGCATAGAAAAGATCTCTCCCAGCCTGCTAACCCAAAATACAATATTTGGATAGATCATAAGCGGCCAAACTCCCGAAAAGGTTGGAGCACATTCCTCGCAAGCATAGGAAATTACGATTATTCGGCTATATGAGCAGCTGAGACAATTCTGGGAAATCGAGGAGATACCAAGAACTCGAGTGGAAACCCCTGAAGATCAAATGTGCGAGGAGCTCTATCAAAGCACAACCACTCGAATGGATGACGGTCGATATACGGATCGCCTCCCATTTAAATCATCATTCCCGAACGATATCGACCTAGGCCAATCCCGTACTGCAGCCCTACGACAGTTTCATGGAATGGAACGCAGTCTCTCAAAAAGGGCGATCTCAAAGAACAGTATGACCAGGCACTCGAACAATACCTGCCCCTCGGCCACATGGAAGAATACAGTTCAAATGAATTGGAGCCCCACGGGAAATACTGCTCCTTCTATCTCCCTCACCATGCCGTCGTCAGGCCAGACAAAAAGACAACAAAAGTCAGAGTTGTATTCAATGCTTCCAAGAAGTCAGGTTCCGGTCACTCCCTTAACGATGTGTAATGTACCGGACCAACCCTCCAACCCGATCTCCGACTTATGTTGTTAAAATGGCGGACATATAAATATGTGTTTAATGGTGATGTAGAAAAAATGTACCGCCAAATACTCTTACACCCCGATGACCGAGACTACCGACGGATAATATTCCGAACTTCCAAAGACAGTCCAATAAAGGACTTCAAGTTGAAAACGGTCACCTTCGGGGTGAACTGCGCTCCCTTCCTGGCTATTCGCACGCTACACGACCTGTCGAAAGATATAGCCGACTCCCATCCACGCGCAGCCCCAATATTAAAGTCCGAGACGTATGTTGACGATATTTTATCGGGCAGTCATGATCTTCCCTCAGCCGAGCAATCCCTAAAAGAGACTATTGATGCTCTCAACTCAGCCGGCTTCCCTTTAAAAAAGATCACGGCAAACCATCCGGACATACTCAAACAAATTCCCAAGGCGGACTTACTTGAAATCGACTTCCTCGAGTTAGAGAAAAGTAGTACCGCCAAAACTCTAGGAATTCAATGGAATGCGCTTTCGGACACATTTTCGTATACTGTGGACTCAGACCCAGCCTCAACAGCAGCCACCAAGCGGCAGATACTTTCCTGTTGTTGTCGTTTGTATTGTATTTATAGTTCGTATGTAGCAGGTAATGTCAGCAATGGTGTCTGTTTATGTACGTGTGTGTGTACATTCAGAAACGGGAGTGGTTTGCACCGATCGGTAAGAAAGCTTACTGATCTATTGCACTACGTTTCGGTACCAAAAGTATTAGTTATGGACAAAGAAAAAGGATGTCTAGCCCCTCTTGTCCTGAACTATGTCCGCTCACTAGATATTGAAGTCTACCAAACTCGAACACAGCGAAGTGAAAGCAACGGTCAGGTTGAGCGCTCGCACTCAACCTTGATTGAAATTTCCCGCTGTATTTCTGTCGAATTTGGTAGATTGACTCCGAAGGAACGCGTTTCGATAGCAGTGGACCGGTACAACAATCCGCATAAAAGTACGATTTTTCACCATATCGTTTATCGCTCTACGAGCGCCTGGAAGAAGCATACAAGCGCTGCCCCCGTCATGATATCAAAATCGTGCTTGGCGTCTTTAACGCCAGGGTGGGTAAGGAGGGTGTATTCGGCCCCACTGTCGGGACGTTCAGTCTCCACGATCAGACTTCGCCAAATGGATTCAGGCTGATCGACTTCGCCGGTGCCCGAAACATGGTCATATCCAGCACTAGGTTTATGCACAAGAAGGTCCATCAAGCTACATGGCTGTCCCCCGATCGAAAAACACGCAACCAGATCGACCACGTTGTGATAGACGGACGGCATGCTTCCAGCGTTTTAGATGTTCGCACAATACGAGGACCTAACATCGACTCTCATCACTGCCTAGTAGAAGCCAAGATTCGTACCCGCCTCTGTACGACAAATCAGGTGCTACAAAAAACGCAAGGAAATCTGGACGTCGAAAAGCTGCAATCGCAACAGACCGCCAATTATTTCGCAGATCGCCTCTCACACCTGCTCTCCGAGAGCACAATTCAACCTAGTGGAATGCATGAGCAGTGGGATCATATCTCAGGAGCACTCCGTACCGCAGCCGAAGAAGTAATTGGATTCCGGCGAACGCGAAAAAACAACTGGTATGATGATGAAGAGTGCCGCGCTGCAACGAAAAGAAAGGACGAAGCCTACAAGGCAACGCTGAGATCGAATGCAACGAGGAGTGTGTGTGAACACTACCGCGAGTTGAAGAGGGAAGCGAGGCGGCTTTTCCGGGCGAAAAAAAGAGAGGCAGAAAAGCGTGAAATAAAGGAGCTTGAGATGCTGGCCAACGGGAATAATGCCCGAAAATTCTATCAAAAAATTCGGCGAATGACAGAAGGTTTTAAACCCGGGGCAAGCTCCTGTAAGAATGAGAACGGCGACCTGGTGGCCGATGTTCAGAGAGCACTCAGAATATGGAGGGATCACTTCTCTGCCCTTTTAAATGGAGAAAGTGAGCAAGAAGCCAGAGAAGATGCCGAACCCGAGCCCACAATCGAAGATGATGGAATTGACGTTCCACAACTCGACTATAATGAGGTGCGAATAGCAATATCCCGATTGAAAAACAAAAAAGCAGCTGGCGCTGATGGTTTGCCTGCTGAGCTATTCAAACACGGAGGCGAGGAGCTGGTAAGGCGCATGCATCAGCTTCTATGCAGAATTTGGTCGGATGAATGCATGCCTGAAGATTGGAATCTAAGTGTTCTCTGCCCAATCCACAAGAAGGGCGATCCTGCAAACTGCGCCAACTATCGCGGAATCAGCCTTTTGAATATCGCATATAAGGTCCTATCAAGCGTATTGTGCGAAAGACTGAAGCCTGATGTGAACAGACTGATTGGACCTTATCAGTGTAGCTTCAGACCTGATAAATCTACCATCGACCAAATTTTTACAATACGCCAAATCTTGGAAAAAACCCGTGAAAAGAGAATCGACACACATCATCTCTTTGTTGATTTTAAAGCCGCTTTCGATAGCACGAAAAGGAGCTGCCTATATGCCGCTATGTCTGATTTTGGTTTCCCCGCAAAACTTATACGGCTATGCAAAATGACCTTGAGCAACACCGCCAGCTAGGTCAGAATTGGGAAGTACCTCTCCGATCCGTTCGAAACTAAACGAAGTTTCAGACAGGGTGACCTCCTATCGTGCGATTTCTTTAATTTAATGCTGGAGAAAATAATACAAGCTGCAGAACTTAACCGCGCTGGAACAATATTTTATAAAAGCGTGCAACTGTTGGCATATGCTGACGATATTGAAATCATTGGCCTTAACAACCGCGCCGTAACTTCTGCTTACTCCAAATCAGAAAAAGAAGCGGAGAAAATGGGATTGGTGGTGAACGAGGGCAAAACGAAGTACCTTCTGCCATCATGCAAAGAGTCAGCGCATTCGCGCCTTGGCAACCAAGCCACTGTTGGCAGCAATAATTCCGAAATAGTAAAGGACTTCGTTTACCTGGGAACCAGCATTAACACCAACAATAATGTTAGCTTAGAAATCCGACGAAGAATTACTCTTGCAAACAAATGCTACTTCGGACTGAGTAGGCAATTGAAAAGTAAAGTCCTCTCTCGACGAACGAAAATAACACTCTACAAGTCACTCATCGCACCCGTCCTGCTATATGGTGCAGAAGCGTGGACACTAACGACATCTGATGAGGCGGCTTTGGGAGTATTCGAGAGAAAGGTTCTTCGATAGATTTGTGGACCTCTACGCGTTGGCGACGGCGAGTACCGAAGAAGATTTAATGATGAGCTGTATGAACTTTACGCAGACGCCGACATAGTTCAGCGAATTAAAACACAGCGGCTTCGCTGGCTAGGCCACGTAGTGCGAATGAGCGAAGAAGCTCCAGAACAGAAGGTATTCTTATCGGCACCCGCCGGTGGAAGCAGAGAAAGAGGGAGACCACCACTCCGATGGAAGGACCAAGTGGAGACCGATTTGCGATCCCGCGGTGTTTCCAATTGGCGCCAGTTGGCGCAACGAAGAAACGACTGGCGAGCTATGTTGGACGGTCAAAATCGCCCAGGCGGTTAGATGACCATTTAAAGAAGAAGATATATATTTGTTAAAGTTATTGCTACTTACATTTTCAAGTTCAGCAAAATTCCATATTAAATATGTACATACGCTGCTGCAAGAGTTGTGAAAACATAAACCTAATTAGTAGACATTATAAATCTTTTTAGTAACAAGATCTTTCTTTAATGATACTTACATACTTCGATTCCCAAGCAAATACAATTTTTTTTCGAAAATCTCAAATAATTTTTTCCGATGACAGAAATGTAACGTTTTATTTCCCTTCACAGCGATTGGAGTAGCAATAGTGAAAAACAGAAAGATTTTTTGTGTGGGAAATATATTCCATAAATACGCGTTTTTGTTGGTATGGAGGAGAAAAAAATTGAGATGGGTTTGAAATGCGATAAGAAATTGAGAAAAAGTGGATAGCCATGGTTGGTAGGGTTGTGAAATATGACGATATTCATAGATATGTCATCAAGTTGTATCAGTGGTCAACAGCTATTAACCGTCGCCAAACGCAGTAGTCAACAACAACCACTTAATAGTTCTACGTTTGTTGTTATAAGCATACGGTTTCCAGTCGCCTTTTACTCTCTCAGCTGATCCCGTTGTTCAAGCAGTTGATAGTCGTTTTTCAAGTCCCAGTTGACCAAGCAGAGGCAGTCTAAAAATTGATTTGCACGCCATCGGTAATCGAAAGACAAGTTGTAAACATCCGTTGGACCGTGTTAAGTAAAAGTATATCAAGTTCCATATTCGTTTTTAAATTAATCATTTTAAATGAAACTATTTTGCTAAATTTGTGAAATAAAACTACTTTACTAAAATTGTGAAATTAAACAACGAAATTAAATTATAATTAAATAGCGATTTTTACATCGCCATAAACTATATATTTACTTTTTCTTTATTACATTTGGGGGCTCACCCAAAACCAAATTATTTTAATTTTTTTTTATGACATTTGCGAAATTCATCACATTATTTACATCAGATGAAATTGTGATAAAACGCATGAGTTGGTTTAATCGCTATATTAGTCGTCGAAGCGTTTGACTAAATATAAACTGTACTCCGCGGGAAACACAAAAAGCAACAACATTTGTATCACTTTCTTGAACCTTAAAAAAATATATAGCGTGATTGTCATTGTAGCCAGCTTAATAAAGACCGTTAGTTGTCGCGTAGTCGTCGTTGAAATTATTTGTGAATAATACAGAAGTTTCAACAAGCAGTACAGCAAAAAAAATGCATGGTAGTACGCATTCTTATTTTACGCGTTTTGCAGCGGGCCAAGGTGGAAGGGCAGGCGCAGGAGAAATACAGCCACTAACACCAAATGCAAGCGAACGCGCTAACAAAGCGACAGACGGCAATGAAGACAAAGACCTTCCTTCAAATGAAGCGATAAGTGGGAAAACGGTGGAACACAATAGCCAAAAAATTTGTAGCCAAGCAGCAGTTGTGAGAGAAGACATTGGAGCATTGGATATTTCTAGCGGCTTAGATGAGAAAGACGAAAGCATACGAGACTTGATAAAGTTGCTCACATTAAAGATGCTACGCGAAGACGACAACAACAAAAAAGTGAAAATTTCAGCAGACAGCTTTGCAAAAATAATACCAGCGTACAATGGCAGAAGTATTCCAGTGTTACAGTGGCTCCAAGACTTCGAAAGCAATGCAGAGGCGTATGGGCTAGATGAAAAACAAAAACATGTTCAAGCGCGCGGTAAAATGGTGAAAACAGCCCAATTATTTTTAGAGTCAGTTTTCGTCAATAATTAGTAAATTTTCGTGAACAATTAATAAAGTGCGGAATTGGATAAAGAACTGAGAGAAATGAAAAAACGTAGTGACGAAGATTTTCACGAGTATGTGCTGCGTGTTAAAAAATTGGCATCACTTGGGTCGTTTGATGATGCATCGGTAATCCGCTATGCTGTCGATGGTTTACATGTAAAACCCGAAATTAAATTTGTGTTATACAATTGTAAAATGGTTAAAGAATTAATAGAACGTCATGAAACATTTCAACACGCATTTAAAAGTGAGCAGCCGGTCGCAAGGAATAATACGTTGAAAAAAGAACACTGTTTTAACTGTGGCTCTACAGAGCACAAAAGGCCAGCTTGTAAAGAGCCTATGAAGTGTTTTAATGGTAACAAAAGTGGTCACCATGCGAAATTTTGTCCTTCTAAAAATTAAAATAAAGCCGTTAATATAATATCGGTTTGTAATCGTTTTAAAACTATTTTAATAAACAATACCGAGGCGAAGTCGTTAGTCGACACGGGGTATGACGTTTCAATTGTAAGAAAAAGTTTGTATAGCAAATTCTTGTCAAACGTTTTATTAAAAGATTCCGACAAAATACTCTATGGGCTTGGTAAAGTATCGAATAAAGTTGAAGGCAGTTGTTGTTGTAATGTTGTTGTTGATGATGTGAGGTGTGAACAAACCTTTTTGGTCGTATGTGATAAAAATATAAAATTTTACATTTTACTTGGTTTCGACTTCATAAATAGATTTAAGGTTGTCTTTGATAAAAACGGGTATAAATTCAGTAATCTGACTGATGAAATCATTGAAAACGAACTGAAAGTTAAGAATATAATTGAATTTGAGCACGATCTCGTAGTGTGTTTTAAAGATGTAATCGTCGACATTATTAAACTCTATAAACCAATAAAAGCGGGTCGTGAGTGCCCTATCGTGATGGACATTACTACAGACAATATTAGACCTTTCCGCCAATCGCCCAGTCGGCTTCCGCTAGAGGAGCAAGAGGCGGTGAGAATGCAAGTTGATCAGTGGCTTGAAAAAGGTATTGTTAGACAATCCACGTCGGAATTTGCGAGTAGAGTGGTAGTGGTGAAAAAGAAGGATTAGAAAACTACACTCGATGGTGCTGAAAGACTGTTTTCCACTGCCAATAATAGATGATGTGTTAGAAAAATTACAAAACGCTAAATATTTATGTGTAATGAATCTGGAAAATGGGGTTTTCCATGTCCCAATTAAAGAAACTGCAAAAAAATATACTGCTTTTGTTACAAAAGAAGGCGTATTCGAATTTAATTATGCTCCTTTTGGCTTTTGTAATTCGCCAGCCGTCTTTATACGTTACATAAATTACATTTTTCAAAACCTGGTGAATGAAGGTGTGACGGAGCTTTATATGGACACTATAATAGTGTTCGGTGTTAGGGCAGATGAATGCATGAAAAAGCTGCAAAAAGTGATAGTTAAAACTTCCGAGTATGGCCTTAAAATAAAGTGACAAAAATGTGCGTTTAGGCAAACAAAAATAAAATTTTTCTGGCACATAATCGAAAGTGGGACAGTGCGACCTGGTAGTGAAAAAACGAGGGCTGTACAACAGTTCCCAACACGCAAGAGCGTGAAAGATGTGCAGTCGTTTGTGGGCTTGATCGGCTTTTTTAGAAAGTTCGTAGAAGGTTATTTGATAATAGCACGCCCACTTACCAATTTGTTAAAAAAAAGATAGTACGTTTAAAATAGACCAAGTTGAGTTAGTGGCGATTAATGAACTCAAAAAGAAGCTAGCAGAAGATCCAGTGCTTAAATTGTACCATAGAAGAGCTAAAACAGAGTTGCATACTGACGCTTCCAAACGGGTTTTGGCGCAGCTTTGATGCAAGTTTTTCAGGGTGAACTGCATCCCGTTTACTTCTGGAGCAAAAAAGCAACACCTCAAGAGTCAAGGCTACATAGCTATGTGTTAGAAGTTAAAGCAGCTCATCTCGGAATGCAAAAGTTTCGTCACTACTTACTGGGAGCAGAATGTATGTTAATTACAGATTGTGCCGCCTTTAAAAGCACAACGTCGAAAAATGATATCCCGAGAGAAGTTGCACAATGGATCGTGAATTTTCAAGACTTTAGTTTTAAAGTTAAGCATCGTATAGCCCCATGAATCAGGCATGTCGACAGCTTTAGTCGAAGTCCAGTTGCAGACGTATTCGTTGTAGCATCAGATGTTACCACGCGTATAAAAAAAGCCCTACAAGAAGATGAGCACTTCATAGCGGTGCGTGAAATACTAAAAACTAAACAATACCAGAATTATACAATAAAAGGAGATGTATTATTCAAAGCAGTAGATGGAAACGATTTATTAGTACAGGGTGGCTGATAAATTTTGCTATATTAAGAAACTCAAATAATTTTTTTTTTCAGTGTATGGAATTCATTTTTCTTTTATTCATGTTAAAGCTCATTAAATTTTATTAAACATAGCTTAATTAGTTTTAAAAATAATGGAATTTAAATGCCCTCCCTGCTCGTCGATGCATGTGCGGCATCTTACCAAAAAGTTGTTCATTACTGCTTGGAGAGTTGAGACAGGAATAGCCGCAATTGTTTCTCGAATGGATTGCCTTAGTTCATTCAAATTTGTTGGTTTTG
Organism: Merzomyia westermanni; assembly: GCA_949987695.1. Taxonomy (NCBI): domain Eukaryota; kingdom Metazoa; phylum Arthropoda; class Insecta; order Diptera; family Tephritidae; genus Merzomyia; species Merzomyia westermanni. The sequence continues at coordinate 135,236,914 of OX465289.1, forward strand.
CTTTGAAGACTTCCTGTTTGCAATAACCCCACAAGAAAAAGTCAGGTGCAGTAAGGTCAGGCGACCTGGGTGGCCAACGGAATGTGGAGTTTCTGGATATCAGCTTATTGGGAAATTTTCGTCGCAATTCTGTCATAACAGGTTGGGCTATATGAGGAGCTGCACCATCTTGCTGAAACCACACAGAGTTGAAAGAAATTCTCATTCGGCGTAATTCTGGATAGAAAAACTCTCTCAACATGCTCAAGTAACGGTCTCCAGTAACCGTATCGGTGTGACCGTTTTCTTCGAAGAAGTAGGGCCCGACAATGCAGCGTGATGAAACTGCACACCACACTGTGACACGAAGTGGATGCAATTCCGTCTCATGGAGTATCTGTGGGTTGGAAGCACTCCATATTCGACAATTTTGTTTGTTTATGTTGCCGTTTAAATCGAAATGGGCCTCGTCAGACATGAAAAGACAGTTCAACATGTTTCCATCCTCTTCCACCATTTGAAGCATCTTCTGGAAAAATTCCAAGCGAATCGGCAAGTCTTTTTATATGGGAATAAGTCCAAATCTTTGTGCATAATTGACTGTAATGACTGTCTGCTTACACCCATTTGAGCAGATAAGCTTCTTGTCGAAACACGTGGATTGTTTTGTATGGCAGCAGCTACAGCAGCGATTGTTTCCTCCGTTCGAACTGAAGGGTTTCGATGGTAAGGTCTTCTGTTGACTGTCCCATGCTCGGCAAAATTGTTTACAAGTCTTATTATGGTCCATCTGCTCGGAGGATTGCCGCCAAACGTGCGCCTATACTCTCTTTGAACCGAAACTACGGACTCCAGTGCGTGATAGCGGCGGACAATCCAAATTCTTGTTTAAGAGTCCCAGTTATCCATTTTTGTTAAATGTAAAAGTCAATCTGCAAAATAAAAAAAAAATTAACCAGATTCATTAAATAGAAAAAAAGTTATTTAATTTTTTTTTGGTAGCGGCTTTCATTAGCCACCCTGTAGTCCCCAGAACGTTAGAAGCTGATATAATTTGCGATGCACACAACGTCGGTCATTTCGCTGAGCAAAAAACAATGCACGCGATACAGAAAAACTATTTTAGACCACGTTTGCAAAATAAAGTGAGACGTTGCATAGACAATTGTGTAAAATACACAATACACAATAAAAAACTTGGTAGAAAAGAAGGCTTACTGAATTGCAATTGACAAAGGGGATCAACCGCTCGAAACGCCGCACGTAGACCACATTGGGCCAATGGATGGCACAGCAAGGCAATACAAATACATCCTGGTACTGGTGGATGCATTTTGCAAATTTACGTGGCTTTATCCAACAAAGACGACGAATGCCGAAGAGGTAGTACGCAGGATGAATGAATGGTCAAACGTATTTGGCAATCCAACACAAATAATCAGCGATAAAGGTTCGGCTTTTACCTCCAATAAGCTCCACGATTTTTGTAAAGCAAATGGAATCACCCATGTTGCTATCACCACAGGTGTCGCTCGTTGTTGTTGTTGTTAACAGTGCTTCGCCCTGCCCCAGATTGGACAGGGTTACACTGAAATAACAGCCCTTGGCCGGGTGAAAAAACCCGGGTCATTCCGGTGCGATAGAACCGGTGTCGCTCGTGGAAATGGCCAGGTTGAACGCTTCAACCGATCTGCCCTGCAAGTGTTGTCAAAGTTATCAACTGATGAGCCTGCAAAATGATACAAATACGTCGGCCTAGTGCAGAAAGCCATTAATTCTCATGTGCACATATCCACAAAACGTTCACCATTCGAAATCATGTTCGGAGTAAAGATGACGGGTGATATTAGTAACAGTGTGCTTGATATACTACACAATGAGCTGATCGATGGGTTTGAAGATGAACGCCAAAATTTACGCCGTGATGTAAAACAGCAAATTCTTAAAGGCCAAGCGCAATATAAGAGAAACTACGATAAGCAACGAAATAATGCACCTACGTATAAAGTAAATGACGTGGTGGCAATCAAACATAAGCAATTTATAGCTGCCAAAAAATTAGCGAGCGAATTTATTGCACACTACGTTGTCACAAGGGTCAAACAGACCGACCGTTATGATGTGAAAAAAGCCGAAAATTGTGAAGGTCCGTTTGAAACATCAACATCTGCCGACAACTTGAAATAGTGGCGCTATGTTTGTAACGCTGAAGAATTGATGTCATCTGCGTCAGATGACGATGAACAGGATGGCCGAATGTAAACAGTGGTCATCAGCTATTAACCGTCGCCAAACACAGTAGTCAACAACAACCACTTAGTAGTTCTACGTTTGTTGTTATAAGCATACGATTTCCAGTCGCCTTTTACTCTCTCAGCTGATCCCGTTGTGCAAGCAGTTGATAGTCGTTTTTCAAGCCCCAGTTGACCAAGCAGAGGCAGTCTAAAAGTTGATTTGCGCGCCATCGGTTAAGTAAAATTATATCAAGTTGCATATTCGTTTTTAAATTAATCATTTTAAATTAAACTATTTTGCTAATTTGTGAAATAAAGCTACTTTACTAAAATTGTGAAATTAAACAACGAAATTAAATTATAATTAAATAGCAATTTTTACATCGCCATAAAACTATATATTTTCCTTTTTATATTACTTGTAAAATGTGGGCTTGCTCAACCAAACTAAACATTTCCATAAGTTATAACTGAGAAATAAATGAGGTATTCTTCTGAATACGGCGCACTGATTCAAACTCGAACAAGCCTTTTACTTCACCAGTATTACAGATATTGATAGCCTTATTTGTTGTTTATTAAGCAGACCACTTCTTTATCCAATGCGAATATTGTTGATCTTTTTCTGTATTTCACTTTCCTTTTCTCCAATTGCCAGCCTTTTTTAATGATAAAAATTGGGTATTTGTATGAGTTTTGCAATGGAAATTTTAATTCTATGGATTCGCTTTTAAAAAATAATAATTTCTTTCGGAAAATTGAATTTTTTCTATGTAAAATTATTTACGTTGTTATTGCTTTTAGTACCAAAATCACCATATCAAAAAAAAAAAAAACTAATAATAATAATAAACTTCACAGATTTCGTTTTCTAGTATCAGTGTTAATGAAACACAGCTTATAAATTTCCCTCTACAAAAGAAGAGATCAGTAGACCGTTTCTGTAACTTTTTGTTATAATAACGAATGATTGTGTATCGCATGGCTTGTAACGATTTCGTTATGAAAAGCGTTTCTGTATGAAAAAAATTCACCTTGCGATATGTTCGTGGTGTGTTATGTAAAAATGATAGGCAAAAAGGACTAGGTGACAAATAAAACATTTGGCGCACACCGCACAATGGTCTCAATAGCCTAGTAGACAAGACATTTTTTTTCAACCTTTTCTTACATTTTATTTTTGTTTTTATTTTTTTATAACAATTAATTTTTAATAAATATTAATAACATTAAAAATTTACACATAATGCAATTAGTTTGGATTTTACACTTGTTATCACTGCCGTTGTAGGCATCGCTATTTTTATCGAAATCCATAACGAAAATACATTTTTATCACACTTATAGAAACACTATTCAGCGAAAACTACATAACAGGGTGGAACTTTGCGTAAAAATTCTTATCGAAAGGTTACAGAAACGTGCTACAGCTGTGCCTCGTCAAAAAGGGGTTATTGATAACTCCCATCATGTCACTGGTTTGCTAGTATCCGCCTTTTCAAATCAAGCAGCCGAAGTGAACACATCGTGGAAAAATACGGAGACTTTTAAGTAATTTGCGAAAGTCGACCGGAAGGAATATAACCAAACGAAATCCAAAGGCGCCGGATCATACCATACATCCTATTATAAGATTAGATTAGATGTGTTAAACGAAAAGTAAAAATCCTCCATTAGAACGCCGTGAAACGCCAGCCAAGAGGTATAACCCCAGCGGCTGATTAGATACACAGGATGCTTTAGTAAAAGCATGAACTAGTTTAGTTTTAACAAATACCTCAGCAAATGATGAGTTAAGGAAGAAAAAAAATTTTTAGCAAACTGCGAACTTAATACTTAGAGGTACTGTCCAGAAGCCTCCCAAGAAACAAGGCTACAAACCACACATTAAATGGATTGTTACAATAAATTTTCTTATTATTAATTAATCTTCAACATATTTGTTTCAAATAGTAGTAGGAAAAAAGAATTTCACTTTTTTTGTGGAGTTGGGCGCAGATGTGTGTAAATATTCCTCATCTCCCTCAAGTAAAAATATAAACTTCTTTTTATACATACATACGCTGCCCTATTGGGGATATTTCAGCATACATTTATATTCCAAATGGCCCAATTCCATTCCAACTGATACTCCTTAGAACCTTAGATGAGGTTCAAATTTTTTGGTGGGCATATGTATTCAAATTGTCATTTACGTTCGTGCATTCACTTGTATGTGTAAATCGGTTTGAATTTGCCCTACTACTTATCGAAGAAACAAAAATTAGACTTTCTGAATGAAACAAACTACGCATGATTCCAATTATTGAAACAGTTATCCTGTGTGTCCAGAATGAAAAAATCAAGATTTGTCACAACCTCATGATGAGTTACAACATCGATCGAGTGAATAAATCGAAGGATTTTTCTTTTCTCGGAGATGAAACGCCAGACATTGCAGGAGTAGAACAAAGTTCAATTTGCATTCGCTACTTGGATAAATGCGGCGAAAAGTTCATCATTCAAGAAGATTTTTTGTGTTTTATTCCGACCACCGATTTCACTGGAAAGGGAATAGGAACTGCTTACCTTGATTTCCTAAAATCTTCCGGACTGGATTGCAGGTATTTCTTCGGGCAAGGATATGACGGTGCGAGAGCGGTTAGCGGAGAGTTCCAAGGGACTCAAGCTGTTGTCAGAAAAACTTATCCACTCGAACTCTACTCCCATTGTGCTGCTCATAGCTTCAATTTGGCGGTAAGCTCTGTCTGGGAGCTCTAAAGAATATCCATTCCTTCTGCATTTATCCGAAACGCCAAAATGCCCTTCAGGATGCGATAAGTGAAAATTAAGATTGCAAAAATTTTGTAAAACCAGATGGGTAGAACAGCATTAGTCCGTCGCAATATATCTCCATTTGCAACCAGCAGTAATTCGAGCTCTTGAAGTGATTTCTAAAAACTGGAAGGACCCAACGACTTCGTCTGGAGCTTTCCAACTGGTTTCAGCTATAAAAACTGCAAATTTCCAGATATCCATGCATATTTTGAGCTCGGTGCATTATCTCACATTATCTGTTAGTCGAGTACTTCAAGGAGAGAATCAAGATCTGGGAGAGGCTATCAAATTGGCTGATTCTGCGAAACAAATTTTGATGGAAAGAAGAGAAAACGCTAAGGGAGAGTTAAGACAAATTTTTAAACCCGTGAGCGAAGTTAGCTAGCAATACGAAATAGAATTGCGAAAGCCAAGGATTGCATCGAACCAGACCCAACGTTCCAACGTACAAACTGATTCAGTTGAAGATTATTTCCGTATAACAATCTACATACCGTACATCGATTCGTTTCTGACACAATTGCAAGATCGATTCTTAAATCACCGCAATATTTTATCAAATTTCGCTTGCCTTTTGCCCAACTAAATGAACATTTCCGAAGAAGAGTCCTGCGCTCAATTATTCCAATCAATCTGCTCATTTTTGCACGACGATTCCCGGACATCTGGGTGAACGAAGTACAACTTTGGCGGAAGCTCATTACCGGAAAGGAAATAAAAAACTCACTTGCGGCACTCGATATTTGTAATGAAGATGCGTTTTCAAATATTAACCAAATGCTTCGCGTTATGGCAGTTTTGCCTGTGACAACAGCGACGAATGAACGATCCTTCTCAACTTTGCGATGACTAAAAACGTATTTGACATCAACAATGTCTGAAGATCGTCTGAACGGCTTAGCCTCACTCAATGTACGAGTACATCGCGATGTCAAAATCGAAACTCAAATAATTTTTAAAGAGTTGTTTTCAGTACCTCGAAGAGTTCATTTATTAAATAATTGTAACTAAATATGACTTTTGACAATAAAATTTCCGTACTCCGATAGTAAATTTCTTATTTGTTTCATTTATTACGTAACTTGAGTTTAAACTCCCTCGGATATTTTCTGCGCACGGACCTGCGATAAATGAACATGTAATTCAATATAGGGCTAATGTAAAATTTTTTTTTTGTTGTAAAACCTTTCTCTATTTGCTTTTTTTGTGCAAGCAATTTTTATTGTTTTTGCAAACTTCTAATTGAAAGTAGATGCGTATGAGTATATAAAGGTGTTATCTATTGGGAATACGTTCATGGGCCACGTTGGGTATAGATGTTCAAACGAATACCAACATAAGTCTGGAATTAGATATGTGTGTTGATGAGCCAACTCATTGATTCGGCTACACACTTTCCTTTTCTTCATTCATATTTGTTTCTTTGTTTTTGTACACGGGAACGAAAATTGGATTATTTAAAGAACTATATTAACTCTTAACTTCCACAGAGACATTTACATGCCTGCACATATTTTGATCGAGAGATTTGTATTTCTTCTTTTTCGCTGTTTCTCGTTCAGTCGAAGTGGCAGTTATATGTATCGATGTGTGTTTGATTAGGAGTGGATCGTAGTAAGACGGACATATTTGCCCAAATCTCTTACTATGCTGATATGCACATACATACGGTTCTATGTACAAACGGAAAGTCAATGACCATATAAGATAGGAATTGATGTACATAGGTCAGGAATATTTAAAGGGCAGAATAATAGTTGGTAGGAACGTAAAGGTATACAAGTATATGCTGTATTTAAATTTTTAAATGAAGTTTTTTTTTATACACATATATATAGCCTATATACATAAGGTTCTTACGTACGTAAGAATTTTAGTTGATATAATTTCGAAGGTCGTGTGGTGGTGTAAAGGGGCTTCAATGTCAACTACGAAGCCAAGGATGGGTGGATTCAGTGTAGTCCAAAACGTTTTTATAGGCGCTGCAAAGTAGATGGTGAGACCAAAACTCGTCTTGAGATATTAGGCCCGTGCGCAGGCGCGATATCCCCTATTGGGGATATTTCAGCATGCATTTATATTACAAATGGCCAAATTCCATTCCAACTGATACTCCTTACAGCCTAAGATAAGGTTCAAATTTTTTAGTGGGCATATGTATTCAAATTATCATCTACGTTCGTGCATTCATTCACTTGTATGTTTAAAGCGGTTTGAATTTGCTTTATTACTTATAAGTGTACCGCAATGCGGCATTTTTTCTTCCTTTCGCACACATAAAAAACTAATTAAAAGCTTGAAATTGATTTATAAAATTTTTGTAGTACTTATGAAGCAAAATTTTGGATTTTTTTTTCATGCTTTTTGAACATATTTTCCACAAAACTTAGTCTTTTTTCTTTCTGTTTGATCTATAATATGCTTCTCAATTTTTTCAGTGTTTGTTTTGAAGAAACATTGAAAAAAAAATTATAAAAATACGAAAAAAATTTAATTTTGAAATGTTAGTTATAAAAAGTTTTAAGTAAAAAAATTAAATAAATTAAGTTAATGATTTGGCCGGTTGCCGTTTAGCAGGCGGCTGTGAATCAACATCACTGCTCTTTATAATATCTTGATCATCGTCATCATCATCAGAAAGGTTGATAAATTCGTCCAACTGATATTCTGAAATTTCATCTTTTTCTTCCCCTTCTTCCTCTTTTCCTCGTCTTCCTCTTCTTCAAAGGTGTTTTTATACCACCAACAAATTTCAGCGAGTTTTGCATCTGGAGATTTCTTTCCTCTGTACCTGAAACGAAAATAGTTTTCAATCGTTAACATGTTTAAATTGTGCACTCTGACAAAGATATTAGAAAAATATAGTTACCTTATTTCAAATGGAAGCGCAGTTTGGTGATAACATTCGCCTTGCTCATCAGATTCAGTTGACAACTGTTGAGCGAGTTGATCAAGATGATGATGCAAGAATTTTGTACGACATATTAACCCCAATTTCATCGAAAGCTGCCAACATGTTTGCAAAAGATTCCCTGTAGTTGTCTTTGCGTTCTTTACCCAAAAGTCCTTTAATGACTGCTTTCAATGCGAGCCATGCATTTAATTCTCGGTCTGTCAGAACTTGGTCAAAATCTTGACGACTCATTAGTTTCCGTAGGTCGGGACCATTTACAACCCCTTCCTGAATTTTGGCGTTACTTAGTCTTGGGAAAATGTATTTTAAACGGTTGAATACTGCTGGTCTTTTTGCGATACATTTGACTTTTTAGCAATGCCAAGTTTAATGTGGAGCAACGACAACAAAATTTTCATTTCAGGAACAAGACTTTCGTGTAGTCTATTGTCTTTAGGCCATTTCTACTTCCAGAATGTATTTCAAATTATCGAAATTTTCACTAGTGTCAGTGCTATATGCAATTGGAACAGAAAGTATTCTATTCGTCTTGTGCAAAATCACAACTTTTAAGCTGATTAGTGAACTATCGATAAATAAACGCCAATCATCTTTTTTATAGGTTAACCCTATCGTCTCCACTAACTTTTCGACATTGAAGAACTTTTCTAAGTTCTTCTGAGTCAAACACAAAATTGCAACAATTGCATCCAATTGCTTTTGTGTGACTAGGATTGGGTTCTTTGATGTTTCATAGGATGTACCTTTACCAGGGTCGTATTCTGAGAAGAAATGCATGGATATAGCAGCGGCGGTTGTAGTACTGATGGGATTGGTGGTGAACGAGGGCAAAACGAAGTACCTTCTGTCATCATGGGCATTCGCGCCTTGGCAACCAAGCCACTGTTGGCAGCAATAATTTCGAAATAGTAAAGGACTTCGTTTACCTGGGAACCAGCATTAACACCAACAATAATGTTAGCCTAGAAATCCGACGAAGAATTACTCTTGCAAACAAATACTACTTCGGACTGAGTAGGCAATTGAAAAGTAAAGTCCTCTCTCGACGAACGAAAATAACACTCTACAAGTCACTCATCGCACCCGTCCTGCTATATGGTGCAGAAGCGTGGACACTAACAACATCTGATGAGGCGGCTCTGGGAGTATTCGAGAGAAAGGTTCTTCGAAAGATTTGTGGACCTCTACGCGTTGGCGACGGCGAGTACCGAAGAAGATTTAATGATGAGCTGTATGAACTTTACGCAGACGCCGACATAGTTCAGCGAATTAAAACACAGCGGCTTCGCTGGCTAGGCCACGTAGTGCGAAAGAGCGAAGATGCTCCAGCCCAAAAGGTATTCTTATCGGCACCCGCCGGTGGAAGCAGAGGAAGAGGGAGACCACCACTCCGATGGAAGGACCAAGTGGAGACCGATTTGCGATCACGCGGTGTTTCCAATTGGCGCCAGTTGGCGCAACGAAGAAACGACTGGCGAGCTATGTTGGACGGTCAAAATCGCCCAGGCGGTTAGATGACCATTTAAAGAAGAAGAAGGTTGTAGTACTGATATCTGTTTGAAGATCAATAATTCGGTATGTTGGTACGGGAACGAATTCTGAGTGCGGTAATGGTAATTGGACACTTAGCACTGCTACGTAAGTTTTATTCTTTGTTTTCCTTCTATTCAAAGTTTTATGGTAGTTGATACATCCATAGCAATTTTATTGTTGATGCGGGCTGTTGTCTAACCACATCATTGGTATACCAAAAGGCATAGCCTTCTTCTTTTCACTTTTCCATCGCATAACACTTGAATAGCAATTAAAGCTAACTTTTTTAGGGGCATAGTTTACGTCAGTGATAAACTCTTGCAAGAAATATTGTTTATAGGCTTCCAAAAAACAATCACTCGCATTGCCACATTTTTCATCGCTTGCTATGAAATGTCCACAAATATTACAAAAATGGTCCATTTTACATTTTGGTTCCGACATTTTAAATACAATATATATTATACAATGTTGTTTTTGTTATTTTTATGAAACCGATGCACCTAACTTAAATCACTCACAAAATTAAATAAGTTCCAAAAAATTAATAGCGAATTTTATCACGACCCAGCGAAAATTAAAGGACATCAGCTTCGGCTGAGTTTCGAGTCTTAACTGAATCTTTATTTTTGATATTAGTTCGCTTGTACGAAATAAAGAAAAATCGCTACTTGTGCGGTGGTTGGAAACAAAAAAAAAAAAGACGAGGAAAAAGAGGAAGAAGGGGAAGAAATTTATTGCTTTTGATTGCAAAGTTCGAAGGTCGATTAAAAAAAAATTCGAACTAACATAAACAAACGCCGCGATACGGGGCTTCTAATTTAGCCTCTATTTTCACCCCTCACTCTCAGAATCGACCTAACTTTTGCTAACCTGACACTTCATCATCATTCGTTGACCAGAGAAAACTGGTGCGGCACACACTACGGTAAGGTGAATATTATTAAATTATTTATATTATTTTTAAATAATTTGCATTATTATTAAATAGTTTATATAAGTCCTATCTTAATATTTTGTACAATGGATATTCGTCGTTTTCATTGTAAAAAAAGGCGAATCGAGAACGAAGATGTAAGTTTAACATAATATTAAATACAGCATAAATTCAGATTTGTGCTAAGTGCATAATATTATTTGGTTCATGCTAGGACGTTGGCGAATGTAGTCGTACTGAGTTTCAAACTCAGACAAATAATGCTGAAAATGACGCATGTAAGCCACAAACGGGATTAGCACTGACTACTACAGAAGTGTAATTTAATTTGGAGGTACCGAAAAGCTCGTCTTTGCCAGTTTTCTCTTTGAAAAATGACCTCAGTGCTTATAATATTCTATTGTTCGTTCAAAAATCATCAGCTGATGGAATAAGCTCCATTCCTGGATTGCAAAAGAAGATTTGGAGTCCCTCTTACGGCTACAGTTTTCCTCCATCGGCCCCTAGAAGTTTGAAGTTTCAATGCTCTTGGCTCCAAAAACATCAATGGCTATCGTATTCGGCAATAGAAGACGGTGTATATTGCACATACTGTGTCTTATTTTGTGCTACATTGAGAGGAGTCGGTAATCAAACTCTGGGCCAGTTAGTTACGACCCCATTAAAAAACTGAAAAAAAGCACTGGCAACTTTCGAAAAGCACAGTTTATTAGAATAACACAACAAATTTTTGTTTCAATGGTATTTGCGAATGGGAATCGAAGAAAAAAATGATTTACCCATTGATTTGCAACTGTCAAAACAAAAATTAGACTTTCTGAATGAAAACAAACTACGCATGATTCCATTTATTGAAACAGTTATCCTGTGTAGCCGACAAGGACTTTCTCTCAGAGGTTTCAATGATATGGGAAGAATTTCTGAAGACGAACCGTTGACGAATGATGGAAACTTTAGAGCTCTCTCAAGATATCGAGCCAAAACTGATGAGCAGTTGAAAAAACACCTGAGTGATTGACCAAAGAATGCTATGTACATAAGCAACCGTGTCCGGAATGAAATAATCAATATTTGTCACCACCTCATGATGAGTTACAACATCGATCGAGTAAACAAATCAAAGGACTTTTCTTTTCTCGGAGATGACACGCCAGACATTGCAGGAGTAGAACAAAGTTCAATTTGCATTCGCTACTTGGATAAATGCGGCGAAAAGTTCATCATTCAAGAAGATTTTTTTTGTTTTATTCCTATCACCGATTTCACTAAAAAACGAAAAGAAACTGCTTACCTTGGTTTACTTAAATCTTCCGGACTGGATTGCACGTATTTCTTTGGGCAAGGATATGACGGTGCGAGAGCGGTTAGTGGAGAGTTCCAAGGGACTCAAGCTGTTGTCAGAAAAACGTATCCACTCTACTCACATTGTGCTGCTCTTAGCTTCAATTTGGCGTGCAATATAACGGAAATCAAAAATTATCTGAGAGTTCTAGAGAATATCCATTACTTCTTCATTTATCCGAAACGCCAAAATGCCCTTCAGGATGCGATAAATAAAAATGAACATCGGAAACTCGAATGAAGAAATTGAAAAAATTTTGCAAAACCAGATGGGTAGAACCGTCGCAACATATCTCCAATTGCAACCAGCAGTAATTCGAGCTCTTGAAGTGATTTCTAAAAACTGGAAGGACCCAACGACATCGTCTGAAGCTTTCCAACTGCTTTCAGCTATAAAAACCGCAAATTTGCAGATATCCATGCATATTTTGACCTCGGTGCATTCTCGCACATTGTCTGTGAGTCAAGTACTTCAAGGAGAAAATCAAGAGGGAGTTCAGAAAGATGTTTAAACCCCCTGACCGAAATTAGCGAGCAATACGAAATTGAATTGCGAAAGCTAAGGATTGCATCGAAACAGACCCAACGTTCCAACGTACAAACTGATTCAGTTGAAGATTATTTCCGTATAACAATCTACATACCGTACATGGATTCGTTTCTGACACAATTGCAAGATCGATTCATAAATCACCGCAATATTTCATTTCATCAAATTTCGCTTGCCTTTTTCCCAACAAAATGAAAGTTTTCGAAGAAGAGTCCTGCGCTCAACTATTCCAATCATACTGTTCAATTTTGCACGACGATTCCCGTGACATCTGGGTGAACGAAGTACAATTTTGGCGGAAGCTCATTGCCGGAAAGGAAATAAAAAACTAACTTGAAGCACTCGATATTTGTAATGAAGATGCGTTTCCAAATGTTAACCAAATGCTTCGCGTTATGGCAGTTTTGCCTGTGACAACAGCGACGAATGAACGATCCTTCTCAACTTTGCGATGACTAAAAACGTATTTGCGATCAACAATGTCCGAAGGTCGTCTGAACGGCTTAGCCTCACTCGATGTACATCGCGATATCAAAATCGATCCGCAAATAATTTTGAAAGAGTTGTTTTCAGTACCTCGAAGAGTTGATTTATTAAATAATTGTAACCAAATATGACTTTTGACAATAAAATTTCCGTACTCCGAAAATAAGTTTCTTATCTTTTTTCATTGATTACGTAACTTGAGTTTAAACCCCCCCTCGGATATTCTCTGGCCTGCTTGATATCCAAAAATGTTTATGCTTACCTTTTAACTCAAAATGTTTCTCATCCAATGCGGTTTTTTTAATATTTAAAAAAAAAAAAGGTGACTTTTAGAAGTATTTTTAGCTTGCTCCAACTTATGTAAATCTTAATATAATTATGAAATATTTTGTCCAAGCCTTACAATACATTGTAATTTATAATTCCGATGGAAAAAATTATGTATGTATTTCTTTTTGTATGGAGAGTGGGCGCCTTAATATACACATATGCAATTGTTGCCCCTATTTTTCTCTTCCCCTTACTATTACTTCCTGTTTTAAACCTTTCAAAATATATACTATCTTACTATAATTTTGATCTCCTTAGAGAGTTTTCCCCATTGTAAGCTGTGTATGTTTTAGTATGTTTGTTGTGTGTTTGATTGATAAATAAAAAAATCACCCAAGCCTATTGTAGGTGATATTCTTGACTAAAAAATTACATTTTCGAAACATATCGACTTTATAATGCCGAATGTATATGCAATGTTTTGGTTCATAGGATAGAACACTACAGAGCTGAAAGATTAAGTCACTCTGAAATCGCTGTACAAATCACTGTAGTCCGTATAACGATTTACACTCTCAGAAAAGTTGTTGCGGTCACCCTATGTCGCGAAACCAAACGAGCGATGTGGTAGCGCGGCCTTCCGAAAGCCTCCCCGCCACGACCGTTGCACGGCCTTTTTATCATCGACAGCCGAAGCGACCACAAGCAGATTTTCTTAGCGCTAATCGGTCAAGTGGTCAAAACGGAAGCGCAAAATTTTATATCCCGAAAATATCTTGTTTTGAAAGCCGGAACAACAAAAAAAAAGGTAAAGCACCATTATATTTGGTTGCCATTCACCGCAGTGGTTGATAAGCAGCAAATACAGGGTAAGTTAGCAAATACAGGGTGGCTAATGAAAGCCGCTACCAAAAAAAAATTAAATTACTTTTTTTCTATTTAATGAATCTGGTTAATTTTTTTTTATTTTGCAGACTGACTTTTACGTTTAACAAAAATGGATAACTGGGACACTGAAACAAGAATTTGGATTGTCCGCCGCTATCACGCACTGGAGTCCGTAGTTTCGGTTCAAAGAGAGTATAGGCGCACGTTTGGCGGCAATCCTCCGAGCAGATGGACCATAATAAGACTTGTAAACAATTTTTCCGAGCATGGGACAGTCAACAGAAGACCTTACCATCGAAACCCTTCAGTTCGAACGTAGGAAACAATCGCTGCTGTAGCTGCTGCCATACAAAACAATCCACGTGTTTCGACAAGAAGCTTATCTGCTCAAATGGGTGTAAGCAGACAGTCATTACAGTCAATTATGCACAAAGATTTGGACTTATTCCCACATAAAATTCAAATGGCCAACAAACTGAACGCTGCAGACTTGCCGATTCGCTTGGAATTTTGCCAGAAGATGCTTCAAATGGTGGAAGAGGATGGAAACATGTTGAACTGTCTTTTCATGTCTGACGAGGCCCATTTCGATTTAAACGGCAACATAAACAAACAAAATTGTCGAATATGGAGTGCTTCCAACCCACAGATACTCCATGAGACGGAATTGCATCCACTTCGTGTCACAGTGTGGTGTGCAGTTTCATCACGCTGCATTGTCGGGCCCTACTTCTTCGAAGAAAACGGTCACACCGTTACGGTTACTGGAGACCGTTACTTGAGCATGTTGAGAGAGTTTTTCTATCCAGAATTACGCCGAAAGAGAATTTCTTTCAACTCTGTGTGGTTTCAGCAAGATGGTGCAGCTCCTCATATAGCCCAACCTGTTATGACAGAATTGCGACGAAAATTTCCCAATAAGCTGATATCCAGAAACTCCACATTCCGTTGGCCACCCAGGTCGCCTGACCCTACTGCACCTGACTTTTTCTTGTGGGGTTATTGCAAACAGGAAGTCTTCAAAGCAAAACCAACAAATTTGAATGAACTAAGGCAATCCATTCGAGAAACAATTGCGGCTATTCCTGTCTCAACTCTCCAAGCCGTAATGAACAACTTTTTGGTAAGATGCCGCACATGCATCGACGAGCAGGGGGGGCATTTAAATTCCATTATTTTTAAAACTAATTAAGCTATATTGAATAAAAGAAAAATGAATTCCATACACTGAAAAAAAAAATTATTTGAGTTTCTTAATGTACCAAAATTCATCAGCCACCCTGCAGGTGCGGGAAAACGATATCCTCATGGAAATCGTCTTATTTCTTACAGAAAATCGTTTAAGCGGGCGCTACATAGCGCAGAATACCCAGAGTGTGGCAAACTACGGCGGCCACAGACCCCGACCAAAATATTTCTGCGAGAGGCGCATAGTCACTGTACAAGATTCGAAGTAGTTGAAATACACTGTGCAACCCCCCGCAGGTGATTGGGTGGGATGTCATTTCTCCATATGTATATGTTGTCTTTTTCTTTCTCATCCGATCAGCATTGATAGCTGCATATTTATATGTTGTCTTTTCTTTTTCTTATACGATCTGAAGCATTACAGCATTGACAGCTGGAAGATACCGTTTTTGATCTTATATTATTCACTTGGGAAAGAATAAAGAAGTGCGTGTTCCGCAATTTGCATTTTCTTGTGGTTTTCTTTTGAATTCTGCTATACTCGTAGATTGTAGCGCACAACTTGCGCATCCTAGTTTACAAACGTCGGGATAAATTGGTCATTCCCTGTGGGCAATGCTCGTGGTTGGGTTTGGATTCCCGGTTGACCTGGACATTGGTGGGCAGACACATGGATTTGCAGACACATTGGCTGCTACATATTGTGACGAATTCGATGATTCCTTGATTATCAATCCTGGGTTCGATCACTATAAAGTCAAATAAACACACGCACAGATACTGTAACTGATAGCTAGTTTTATTTACTAGTAATAAACGCAAAAACAATTTTAAGAGTTTGGTAACTTTACAGTAGTTCACTATTGAACGCTTGAAAATAAACTGATCCCCTGCCTTGCTTGGTCATCGCCTTATATAGTCCAACAGGGTGCTTGCCTACGCACCGAGAACTTTCTTGGTTGTTCGCTTTTCGTGTTCTGGAAGGGTCGGTGTTATTTATCAGAATCTCCTCTTTGCATCGTATTCGCAAACACTCGCGCCATCTCTCTTCCTCTTCCTAGTTATACGCTTGCATGCATAAGCGTAGCCATCGTTATCTCGGCTGTGTTAACTAGTGGTGGGAGTGTTATTGACTTAGGGATGGTACATGCTTGAGAATAATCGCCACACTGCCCTCCACCTAAGTCTGATCGTCCCGATCAGACACATTGCCGGAACCAAACGCAGCTAGCCTTTCCAAATGGACCACCTTCATCTTATTCCTTGGCCTTCCCATAGTTTGTATGCGATATACCACATCGTTGATCCGTTTTATGACTTTGTATGGGCCTTCCCAGTTACATTGTAGTTTTGGGGACAAACCTTTCTTACGCTACGTGTTGTATAGCAGCCCTAAATCTCCTTCTATAAAACCTTCCGAATTTATTGCTTTGTCGTACCTGGCCTTCATCTTATCGCTCATGATCTTAGTCCGTTGTCTCACAAGGTCGTGAATTTCTCTCATTTCTTCTTCCAATACGGTAGTAGATTTCCGAGCATTTACTCCTGCATCAGCGTTTATCCCAAACTTCAAGTCAGCTGGCAATCGAAGATCATTCCCGAAAATTACTTTTGCAGGAGTCTGACCAGTTGTTTCATGGACTGCAGAGCGATATGCCATTAGGAATAAGGAGATGTGAGTATCCCAATCCTTCTGGAACTTATCCACTACTTTCCTCAGGTGCTCTTCCAAGGTTCTATTGAATCGTTCCACCATGCCATCTGACTGAACATGTAGTGAAGTTGTTCGAGTTTTCCGAATGCCCAATGTCTTGCACATTTCCTGGAACACAGCTGATTCGAAATTTCTGCCTTGGTCAGAATGTATCTCCATCGGTGCACCAAACCGAGCTACCCAATTGTTAGTAAACACCTCTGCTATTGTTTCTGCCTCTTGATTTGGAATAGGGTACACTTCTGGCCATTTGCTGAAATAGTCCATAACCACCAGTACATATTTGTTTCCGAGTTTGCTAGTAGGAAACGGACCAGCTACATCCATGGCTATCCTCTCAAATGGCGCACCTGAGTTATACTGTTTCATTTGGCCATGGCTCCTTGATTTCCGTCCTTTAGCTTTGATGCATACTTCACAGTTGGCAATCCACTCCGCAACCGATTGACGGCAACCAACCCAATAGAATCTTTGCTTGACTTTCTCCAAGGTCTTGGTGACTCCAAGATGACCTCCGCTTGGACCGTTATGTAATTGATTGAGTACATCAGGGATTTTCTTCCTTGGGACGACTATCAGCTTTCGAACACATTGACTATCCTCACTCTTCCATATTCGATGCAAACAACCGGATTCTAATTGCAAACTATTCCACTGTGCCCAATATGACTTGGCAACAGGACTTTCTGCTGACATCTCCTCTCTTGATGGTCGCTCGTTTCGTTCGATTCCTTGCATTAGACGTGTAAGATCTGAATCTTCGTGCTGAAACCTCCTTAATTGATCCATGTCCCATTCTTCCGAAGATGTTATAGTCATGAGCCGCACATCTATAATGTCTTCCTTGGTCTCAACTTTGGAACAATGCTTGCATTCCAAGTTACATGGTCTTCGTGACATTGCATCAGCATTTCCGTGGGTGCTAGCTTTGCGATGCTCTATGGAAAAGTCATAATTTTGAAGTCGCTCTATCCACCGTGCCAATTGACCTTCCGGATTACTGAACTGTAAGAGCCATTTCAACGCTGCATGGTCTGTCCTGACGTGGAATCGCTGCGCATAGAGATACTTGTGGAAATGCTTAACGCACTCTACCAATGCCAACAGTTCTCTCCGGGTTACACAATAGTTCCTTTCAGGCTTCCCAATTGTTCGGCTATAGTATGCAACTACCTTCTCCTGTCCATCAACAATCTGGGACAAAACACCTCCTATAGCATAACCACTCGCATCTGTATCCAGAATAAACTTTGCACCTGGAATTGGATATGCTAACATCGGGGCAGTGCATAGTCGTTCCTTCAATGTTTGAAAAGCCACCTCCTGTTCCTTCTTCCATTCAAAACTCATATTCTTCTTTGTAAGGTCGTGGAGACTACTAGCTACGCTGGCAAAATTTGGTACAAATCGGCGATAATACGTGCACAGCCCCAGGAAGCTCCGTAACTCATGCAAATTTCTCGGTCTTGGCCAATCTTTTACGGCTTCGATCTTTTCCTTAGCAGTGCAGATTCCCTCCGTAGTTACCTTGTGACCCAAATAACTTCCTTTTTAAACAAGGAACACTTCTTGCGACTTAGTTTCAGACCAGCACCAGCTATTCTTTGGAAAACTTCCTCCAAGTTCTTTAGGTGTTCCCCAAAGCTTTTTCCCAGCACGATGATGTCGTCGAGGTACACCAAACATGTTTGCCAGTGCAATCCTTTTAGTATCTGGTCCATGAGTCTCTCAAAAGTAGCTGGAGCATTGCATAGCCCGAAGGGCATTACCGTAAATTGCCAAAGCCCTTCTCCAACGATGAAAGCCGTCTTCTCTTTATCTTCATCCTTTACCTCCACTTTGCCAGTAGCCGCATTTCAAGTCCAGTGTGGAAAACCATTTCGTGCCAGATAACGAGTCCAGAGTATCGTCGATTCTTGGCAATGGATAACTGTCCTTCGTTACGTCGTTCAATTTCCAGTAATCCACACAGAACCTCATTTTTCTATCTTTCTTTTTCACTAGTACTACCGGTGAGCTCCATGGACTAGCTGATGGTTCGATCACGCCGCTGTCACTCATTTACTGTATAATTTCTCTTACTACTTGGCGTTTGGCCAATGGAATACTACGAGAAGCTTGGCGGATTGGTCTTGCATCACCAGTATCAATTTGATGCTTCACAACTTTGGTTCGACCTGGTTTGGAACCATCCTTGTCAAATATGCTCGAGTACTTTGATAGCAGTTCCTTTGCCTTTTTCTGATGATCTTTTTCGAGGCCTGCCGTCCACGACGTGATATCATCTGAAAGATTAATCTTGATGGTAGAATCATTTTCCTGAAGCTGTTTACAGTTGATAACTACCTCGACCTCTTGGCATTGTCCCAATATTGCTCCCTCGGAAAGTTTAATCGGCGATTTGAACTCATTAAGTACTCTTACCGGTACACGTCCATCTTGTTTTGTCATGGCCAGGGTTTTTCCTACTAATATGTTCGCCCTTGATTTGTTTGCTGCCTCGACAACCCACAACTTGTTTGTCCCATAATCTCCATCAATCTTTGCCCATATGATTGCTTCCGACTTCGGTGGAATTTGTTGGCTCTCCTCCACAAGCACTCGCTTACTAACGTATTTGTTTTCGTAACCAAAATTTAATGGCACATCCATGTTCTGGTAATTCATAATCCTGTTTTGCATGTCGATCTTGATGCCTTGCTCGCTTAAGAAGTCCACACCAACTATGATTTCGTCAACAATATCTGCTACTATAAAATTGTGTAAAACGGCCATGTTCCCAATTGCGATTTCACATGTTACTTCTCCTAGGACATGGGTGTCCTCACCAGTGGCCGTACGTAACTTTGCTCCATGCAATGGTCTCACCTCCTTGTTGACTAAATCAGATCGAATTATGGAATGCGATGCGCCTGTATCCACAGTTAGTAAGTGCTCTTTTCCATCCACATATGCAACAACAGTAACATTACTAGCTTTCCTTCCGATCTGTGAGACAGAGATTATGGGGCATTCAGTTGCGGGAGCCAGTCCACGCCCCTTTCGGCTGGCTCGATTTAGTTTAACGACTGATTTGGTTGGGAGGTTTGCTCATCTCCTTCAGCTTTGCGTTTTCGTTCACTTGAATTGCTGGGGTTACTGGAGCCAGTGCCGCAATAACGTGCTATGTGACCTGGTTTTCCGCACTTAAAGCATTTAATGGCACCATTACTATTTTTCTGTACTCCGTTCAACGCTTCCAGAATTGTGTCTACCCAGTCTGGCCGTTCTACCTCCACGCGTTGAGCCTTGTACGCCGGCTTACTTAATAGCGAGGCTGTTTCCTGCGTTAGAGCATGAGATACCGTCTCAGAAAATGATCTCTTGGGATTTGCATATGTGGCTCGCTTCGTCTCCACGTCACGTATTCCATTTATAAAGCTTTGGATTTTTACCCTTTCTGTGTATTCTACGGGTGCGTCTGCGTTTGCTAGATGGGCCAACCTCTCGATATCCGATGCAAATTCCTGCAAAGTCTCATTGGGTTTCTGGAAGCGATTCTGTAGCTCTATTTGGTATATCTGTTTTCGATGTTCGCTACCATAGCGCCTCTCAACTGCACCCATCAATGCTTCATAATTATTGCGTTCACCGTCGGGAATCGTTTGTAAGATTTCGGCTGCAAGACCCTTCAATGCCACGAACAGTGCAGCTACTTTGTCTTCAGTGCCCCAATTATTCACCGCTGCAGTCTTCTCAAACTGTAGCTTAAATACCTGGAAAGGAACAGAACCATCAAATGACGGGGATTTTACCTTGGGAGTATTCGCTGAAGCAGATGGACGGTTCAGTTGCAGCTCCTGGATACGCCCCTTCAAAGCAACTACTTCGGCCTCAATCTTGTCCTGCCGTTCTCTGAATACCTCCTGCACTTCAGTTATTTTTGCGTCCTGCATTCTTAGCTGTGATGCCATTCGTTCTTCCTGTGCCTCCAGCTGCAATGCAATTCTCGCCATGTGTGTCTTTTGTTCTTCCAACTGTGTTGAAATGCTAGATGACATCTGAGTCAATGGAGTCAGCAACGCGTTAGTGTCCACACTTGCCACTGGATTCGGAGGCTCCTTTTTCCCTTCCATTTCGTCGATGCCTCCTCCACAAGATGGAAAACATAATCATCAACGTTGATTCCTTCCGCTTCCATTGCCTCCCGTAGTCGTGATTGTAGCTCGTATTTATTGCCTGTGGTGTTTAGTCCGCGTTGTTCCAACTCAGTTTTGAGTTGCTGAATCTTTAATTCATTCAACTTAGCCATGTCCTTGATATCTTTGCAACCACTGGTATTTATTTAACAATCCTACTTCTGACACCAATTGTGACGAATTCGATGATTCCTTGATTATCAATCCTGGGTTCGATCACTATAAAGTCAAATAAACACACGCACAGATACTGTAACTGATAGCTAGTTTTATTTACTAGTAATAAACGCAAAAACAATTTTAAGAGTTTGGTAACTTTACAGTAGTTCACTATTGAACGCTTGAAAATAAACTGATCCCCTGCCTTGCTTGGTCATCGCCTTATATAGTCCAACAGGGTGCTTGCCTACGCACCGAGAACTTTCTTGGTTGTTCGCTTTTCGTATTCTGGAAGGGTCGGTGTTATTGGCAGTGTTGGCAAACACTCGCGCCATCTCTCTTCCTCTTCCTAGTTATACGCTTGCATGCATAAGCATAGCCATCGTTATCTCGGTTGTGTTAACTAGTGGTGGGAGTGTTATTGACTTAGGGATGGTACATGCTTGAGAATAATCGCCACAATATTTTGGAGGTTTTCCTCTGGGACAGTCACAGTAGCAGAAGCGCCGAATTGCGTCAGCGCAACTGCGCCTCAGCCATCACTGCAAAGCGGCAGGCGGTACACCGCCTACAGCCGCCACGTCACCTGTCTTCATCGCTGGTACAGCAGAAGCGCGAAGTGAGCAGTATCACTATCGCACTGGGCCACCATCACATCTGGATCCGGCGTTGCTCCGCCGCCACCACTGCGGCAAAGCCAACACGTCACATGACAGCGCAACCACCGCTACAGCCACTAGACATAAAACCGCCACTAAGAACACCACTACAGCAAGCCAACACACAAAAAAAATAAAGGAAGATAAGTTGAAGAAGTCCGGGAGCAAGCTGCAGTAGACCAGAACAGGTTTATAGTGTTAAGCTAGGGATGATTAGCTAGCGCCATTCGACGCTCAATAATTAGGAGAGGGCCGCGCGAGACAGGTCTTGCAGTGTGTCGCAAATTAAAAAAATATATTTCAATAGCATTAAGACGCTCTTTATTGAGTAAATGAAATTACATTTCTGAATACAAGAAGTTCTTACAAGCTATTTTATTAACTATTTAAGCTAAGTCAACACAATTGGTTTGCTTATTGTTCAATTGAAATTATTGGCAATCTAAAAGTGTCGTTGCACTTATTATTACTTTTTAATTGACAAATTCTTTATTATTGTGCAATACGATGGTACAATGCACTGAAGTATTTTGTTGGGTGTAGCGTTACGCTGACCAGTCAACCTCAGTTCGATTTTCGGTTGGAGTGGAATGGCCAGGTGACGTAACTCCCCCCCCCCCTCCCCCATTTCCCTTGATTGAAAACACTCCTGGGTGTTTGTATTTATGTTTAATTCAATTGCTTTATGTTTGTTTGTAAAATGAACAAAAATTACGAACAAAGCCAAAGAAATTGCTGCAATGAATGAAATTATTAGCCAAATGTTGATTTGAAATGTTTTCTTGTGGTCGGTAAGTTCTTAAATTTTTTGAGCGTTTTCAATTTGGGTAATGATTAATTCATGAAAAGTAGGTTCGAGTTGTGTATGATTAATATTGGATTCGAGGTAACGTACAACATATTTTTGGATTAATACTTTATTTAAATTTTTGTAAGTGTCGTTCTTAATAAGAAGTTCACAATCATTGCATAAAATAAGCTGAGTTCCGATTAAATTTAAAGTTCTGTCATTACATGTACTTTTTATTTCGATTCCTTTTGAGCTTACAATAATTATTAAGCCTGTTTCAATTTCTATAATTTCTTCTTTAGTATTTTTTAAATTTGAGGCTTTCATTTTTTTTGATACACATTTTAAAAAAAATTGTCTGGCGCGGAGGTCGTGGTGGTGATATCCCTGGGGGACCTGCCGCCTTACAACGGTGGTTGTGGCGGTGGTCGCACAGATACACGACGTGTCGGTTTCGGCGATAGTGATACTGCTCACTTCGCGCTTCTGCTGTACCAGCGACGAAGTCAGGTGACGTGGCGGCTGTAGGCGGTGTACCGCCTGCCGCTCTGCAGTGATGGCTGAGGCGCAGTTGCGCTGCCGCAATTTGGCGCTTCTGCTACTGTGACTGTTCCAGAGGAAAACCTCCAAAATATATAGCAGCCAATGTTACTGTTGACCTGCAAATCCATGTGTCTGCCCACCAATGTCCAGGTCAACCGGGAATCCAAACCCAACCACGAGCATTGCCCACAGGGAATGACCAATTTATCCCGACGTTTGTAAACTAGGATGCGCAAGTTGTGCGCTACAATCTATAACAGAATTCAAAAGAAAACCACAAGAAAATGCAAATTGCGGAACACGCAGAAAAATGCTCGCACTTCTTTATTCTTTCCCAAGTGAATAATATAGGATCAAAAACGGTATCTTCCAGCTGTCAATGCTGTAATGCTTCAGATCGTATAAGAAAAAGAAAAGACAACATATAAATATGCAGCTATCAATGCTGTAGTGCTTCAGATCGGATGAGAAAGAAAAAGACAACATATACATATGGAGAAATTCTCCAACGATATTGTGCCACGTTTACAACTAGCCTTGCTCGACTTGCTAGATAATTCTGCCCACACGTCAGGTGGTTTCAATGACATCCCACCCAATCACCTGTGGGGGGTTGCACAGTGGTTCAACTACTTCGAATCTTGTACATCCTGCCCCGCTGAACCGCCAGAAATGTTCCAGCAGGCGTTGCCAATATCTAAGCCGGTTCAATGGCACCTCAGGGAGCGGTGGCTCTGGACGACAAGTAAGTGGACGTCGAATAAGAAAGTTACCAGGAGAAAGTGCTAGACCTCCCTCTGGATCATCGTAGTAAAGTGCGATGAACGGTCTTGAATTGAGGCATGCTTCGATCCTCGTCAATAAAGTATAGAGCTTATTGAATCGCAGTGTCTGCCGGTCCATGACCTTTACTAAATGTTTCTTAGCCGACTGGACCGCAGCCTCCCAAAGACCACCATGATGAGGCGCCGAATAAGTTATAAATTTCCAAAGAGTGCCTGCATGTGCCAGGTGTTGTTTAGCGTAAACGTTGAGCCAAGCTTTCAAGTCTTCCTTCATTTGATTATTAGCGCCGACAAATTGGTCGCTATATAAGGTGGCGCAGATACCCCGTCGACTGACAAAACGATCGTATGCATCGATGAACACTTGTGTACTCAAGTTCTCGGCAAGTTCGATGGGAATAGCACGCGATGCCATGCAGACGAATATTGCCGCGTACGTTTTTGGCGTGGCGGTAGAGCGTTTTGTAACCAGTCGGACATGAAATGGGCCACAGTAATCCAAACCACTGCATGAGAATGGTGGCGCTACAAGAACGCGTTCCTTCGGGAGCGAAGCCATCTGCTGCCTCTGTGTAACCTGGAGATATCGTCGACATATGGTACATTTCCAGATATATGTTTTCACCTGAGCTCTTGCGCATATGAGCCCAAACCTTTGGCTAAGGGACCGAAGCATCTGCTGTATCCCAACATGCAAACAACGCTTATGGGCATCAGCAACGAGTAAGCCTGATAAATCACCACGTTGCACTATCATTGGGTGGCGCTCATCTTTCTCCATTGAAGCGTTGGTGAGACGGCCACCTACTCGCAATATTCCCTCCTGGCCAGGATTGGATTTAATGATAATAACCCACTGCGACTTTCTATTCTGGAATGAGATAAAAGTGCTTTAATTTCCCGATTGAAAATGTTACCTTGTGACTGTCTAATGTGAAGAAGTAGCGCCCAATGCTGCTCTTTCGCCGATACCCTATTGCCACGGGGACTGCGATATGACGGTAAAAGTCGTCTTAGCCGTGCTGTCGTATTAAGCAGGCGTGTCAAGCTGCTGAACTTCTCCACAAGAGGAATCCGGTTGCCGCTTGCAGTTGTCATTAGCCATTGACCTTGTATTATTTATTTCTAGAAGATTCTCGCTGTGGAATTGCAATTCTTCTGAGTTTCTGTTTGCACATGCTGTTATAAATATATGTTTTGCTATAGTTATATTTGTTGGAATTTTCAGTGAAAATATTATACTATCTGCGGAGGTTGCTCCTCCTAGCTCAATGTTTTCCAATTTAAATATATCGATATTTTATGTGCTTATCTCTTCAGGGGTTAGAATGTTACTGGACATTGAGTTCAGTCTAACTGATGCTAAATTATTTTGAATATGTTCTATACTATTACTAAGTGTCCTAATTCTAAGTAGGATGTCAAGGTATAGGAGTTGTCGATGTATGTCTTGATTTTCGTGTTGCACTGAGTTTAGTTTAACAGAAATTTATCTTCTATCAGATTCTATAGCTTTTTGGATGCTTTGGAATGTTTTGTTAAAGTTATTGTTAATTTTTTTTCTTCTTATTCAAGGTATCTATGACAATATGGTTGTTCATATCAATAACTTTGAGATGCTCTTCTATATTCTGTCTGTCATCGTCATCCATAGTTCCATACAACCATTTCATTGTTGTACCTAATATGTTAATTAATCCTCTTTTTTGTTTATGTGGTAATAGTGTGTAAAGTTTACTCCGTAGTGTTGTGAATTCCTGAGTCAGTATTTGTTCTTTTTCGGTCAATTTAGAGTCTCTACCTAAATTTTCTAGTGCGTCAATTATATTTTCTATTTCCTGTGGTCTGATTATGTGAAGGATGATGTAAAAAACTGTGATGACTTGTACATTTTCAAGTTTTATTTCGGCGAATCCGTCTTCGTTTTGATGTCCTCAGTTATCACTGTTGCCGTTGCTCCCATTATCAGCATTACGAAAATTAGGGGCATTGATATTGATGGCACCTGAAAATTTTCCGGGTCTTTTAATGTTACTTGTATGGCTGTTTTGAAGTGGTAACTTTCTGTATCTCGGTTCGGGCTTATGTCTAACAGCTCTATAATTTTTCACGTGTCCACTGCGACTATTTTCAATATAACTCTCTCTTTTCTTATTGATTTTGTTAATGATTCTCTCTTTAGTCCCTTTTATCCTATCGTAGATTATCTTTTTTATCAACTTTTCCTGAGGCTACGTCTGAAGGAGGTGCTTTCAGAGTTGAATGGATATTATTGTTATAGGTCTGAATAGATTTGTACATTTTCTCTCTTGTGGATAAGGAAGGTGATTCTAGTTCTATGATTCAAAATTTTTCTCCTATAGTATTGTGAAACCTTTCGATGCCCGAGTTCCCTGTATGACTATTGGGTTTGGTAAAATGAACTTCGACACCTTCTTCTCTTAAAAAGTCCTTTACGTTTACGGAATTAAATTCGTTAATAGTTATAAATAGTATAGGCTTTCCTCTCATAGCGAAGTACATTCGTAAAGTTTCGCCAAATGTTATGCTATTTTTGTCTTCTAAAAAGAGTGCTACTGCAAATTTAGAAAATGTATCAATGAAGGTCATGAAGTTGTGTTTTTTAATTGTGTAAGTATCTAGGTGTACTACTTCGTTAGTATCCTTGGGTGTTTCTATTTAATGGAATTTCAGTTTTATTGGCTTCCTATCGTATTTAGTTTGGCAGCATATATCGCAATTGTTTATGAATTTGTGAATAAGCTGTTTTAGATTTTTATAAGCCTTTTTAATCCTTCATATTTTTCATTGATGCCTGAATGGCCACTTTCTGTAAAGTGATACTTTTTGATATATCTGAAGGCTTCATCTTCATCCCGCATGTCTTTGGCATGATGTGAGCCTTTGAAGAATTTTATTCCTCCATTAAATAATTCTATCAATTTTTGTTGTACGGTATTATATTCGCTATCAAGGAGTTCGGAAAAAATTCCTACCTTTCCTGATTTCAGGTATCTTCGGAAAATATCAGACATAAAACCGCTATTTATATCGTCTAGGCTAATAAATATCTTCTTCCTCCCATCAACTATTTCTATCTCTCTCTTCTTATGATCGGTTAAGATTATTTGGGTATGGAAACGATTGACTACTGTGTCTAAAACTGGAAAGTGATTGATGAGTTCCTTTTCCTGGGAATGTATTGTTGAACAAGTGCTTATGTTGTCTATGTTATTCTCTACCTGTACATCTGCTTTTGTTAAGTAGATTTCACCTGTGTCATTATTTATTCTACTTAGAAGGTCCGCTAGGGTATTTTCTTTGGCTTTAATGTAGCCAATCCATTATTAGTCAGTATGTAAAGCATTGTAAAATTAGACTTAAATGAGTTTAAATCGGCAGTGTTTTGTTACTATGTGCATTATTAACGAAACGTGTAGATCGGAATATTATTGTCAATGGCTAGGTAGGATGGGGAGCTCCATGCGTCTCCTATTTCAAACCCAGTAACGTGGGGTCCCGCGAGCCACCAAGAGGACACACCAAACGCGGGACCTAAAACCTTCCTTTTGCTTGCGCGCCAACGGAAGCGTGCCTTCAGGGTTCGGACTTGACCAGAAATGCAGTAATTCTAATACCTACTGTATTTTAGCCCAAATTTAGTACGCTTTAGGTTTCCATAGAAGGGTGGTAAAGCCAAGTTATTTTGATATAATGATCTTTTTTTTAACTGTAAGTTCTCCTATAAAGTAATCAATGACTATTAATATTTAGTTTCCTTTTTTTTTTGGTTCCATTCGAAACATTTATCCTTATTAAAAATAGCTGCTGAGCAAAATAGTAGTAAAAGCAAACCATACTAAATTCATTTTGTACTTAAGCCTTAAAATAAAGGGGTAATAACAGTGGTTTGAGTTTTAAAGTAAATTCTATAGTTCAACGATAATTTAGTTTGCGATGAAGAAGCAAACCCATAGCCTTAACCTTAGTTCTATGGCGTATTTAATTTTTTTTTTCATTGATACTACACTTTTACTAGATTTGGAAATAAAATAATTGTTTAGGCGAGATGCCTAAAGTCTTAAAAAATGTGCCACCCTAATGTAACTTTAGCGCCCTTCCAATCACTAACACCAACCCACCCACCTGTGTGGGCATGCGTGCATATTCGTGTTTTGTCAGCACACATATACATGAATGGGGGTGTGCATGTGTGGGTTCACCTCCCCTTAAAACCCGAGAATAATTTTCAGGTTCAACGGTTGTCCTCGATTACATAACCGTCTAGTTCTTCAGCGACCCTCCACGCAATCACATCTTCACGGCCACCCCAGGATTTTCTACAGCATCAAATTAAAGGTAAACTAATTGTTTGTGATTATATTTCATACAAATATAAAGCCGTTTACTTACAACGAGGATTCTCGTTTTTCTTATTTCTTTCCTTTTATCAAAATCACAATTCGACCGCGGTGCTTTCGAGCCACGGCCGCTCCAGCGAAGCATCGTTGTCGACTTTTGTTCATGGTCCATTCTCCCCGTAGAAAGGAACCAGCCTGCCTATACAGTCCACAACACAACATATATTCCCTTCATTTGGATCAAACCACCAGAAGCTGCCACAAGGAATTTGGAAGAAACTCAATATTGTTCACACACTGCCGCAATATCAACGCAAACAACAACAAACAACACTGCCGCAATATCAACGCAAACAACAACAAACAACTCTGCCACATACCACAACCAACAACACAAACTATATACAACAAATTCGGCCAATCACTACAACAAAGCACGTAAGTTGTATATTTCTTGCCACTTAGTTTTTTTTGTGTTGCATACAATTGTATACAAGTGCCGCCCGCGAGTGTAATCAAACGTAAGTGCGTTTAGTGAATATTTAATAATAGTGATTTTCTTTTGAACAGTTAACTGCTATACTTTTCTTTAAATTTTAAATTAAACGCTTAAAAATCCTTGTGACTATCCGGATTATCCCCCACCAGTGTTAAGGTTTTTTGGACACAGCGCAAGGCAAGAGGTAACATAACCTCATTTTCACAATAAGTTCACTTAGCCTTTCGATCTTCAGTTTGTTTTTGTTTTGCCACTTGTTTTTTTTTTCGTAATATACAGAACAGAATTTTAATCGAAGGCTAGTTTATTATTTTCTTATAAAATTCACTATTTTTATAGCACTTTTCTTTTGTTTTCACATTTTTTCATTTAATATTCACTTTCGCTCGTTTGATACACCGCGCACTTTATCTGTGTTTTGTTGTGTATTTCTTTCTTACGGCAACACATACACATATTTATACGATATATACATATTCCCCTTATACGTGTGGGTGGCGAGTAAGTGACAGAGATTTTGTTTAAATTTTTGCTTCTGTAGCAAACAAATATTCGTCAGACAAATCGGCCAAGTCTGCAATATAATTCAAAAATTAACTATAAATAAATATAATTGAGTTAAAATATACATTAATTGAGTTGATTGCAATTTCATTGAGGTGGGTTTTTTTGATTTTCCTGGGTAAAATACTGCCTTTACCTTTTCTATTCAGCATTTATCTTGTACGGTTGAGCATTTCATCGTACCTTCAGCTATATTTTTTCGGTTTGTTTTGATTCTGTATATCCTCTAAGCCCCAAATATGGAAAGTTTCATTAGGCTGGCTGATTCGATTTTTGAATTCGAATCAGACTACAATGAATTAGACGATTCAGTCCACAGCAAGTACACTCTTGGGCTTCAACAAGAGGACTTGAAAGCAATGTGGAGAAAAACCAGAACGGCTTATGACGACTTACTTAATTCAGACAAGTTAGAGGCCACTGGTATAGTTTCTGTCAAAAGAAATATAAAAGAGCATATGCAGTATATTTACCCTGCATGTAAGACATGGCTACACGCCAAGCGACATACAACAAACCAGAAAATAAATCTGAAAAAAAGCCCGAATTTGAACACAGTATCCGCTTGCCTCCATGTGATACTGAAGTTTTCAAGGGCGATTATCTGTCATGGCCAACATTATGTGACATGTTCACGGCCATATATATCTTAAACAAACGCCTAACACCTGTGGAGAAATTGTTCCAACTGAACAATAAGACACAAGGTGAGGCAAAAGATATTGTGAAAAAATGTCCGCTCACGAATGAGGGATTTGATACGGTCTGGAGAAATTTATTCGAGAGATACGAAAACAAACGTATCCTAGTAAACTCGGAACTCCAAATTTTATTTAACTTGAAAAAGGTAGAGAGTGAATGTGGTAGCGCGATTAAAACCCTTCAGCGCGAAATAAATAATTGCTTTTCGTCCCTGCGAAGTCATAAAATTGACACTTCGAACTGGGATGCAATTATAACATATTTGTGTTCGACGAAATTGCCGGAGAGTACGCTTGGTCTATGAGAGCAAAGCATAGCCCACAAAGTGGAAATATCCAAGTGGAAGGATATGGACAAATTTTTGTCCAACCGCTTCCAGACACTCGAAACAGTGTCTGGGTTCATAGGGAGTTCTTCGAAAGTGCAAAACCCGCAGAGTACGCGGAGTGCCAACGAAAGCCCTGCCAAAAGACTTGGTACATACCAAGCAAATGTGACTAAACTACTGTGCACAAAGCGCAAATCGAACGCCCACAGATTACGAAACTGTCCCCGTTTTCTGAAATTAACTCCGGGGGAGAGAATTAACTTTGTCAAATCCACCAAGGGCTGTTTGAACTGCCTATCCCCAGGACATACTGTGTCGAAGTGCACCAGTTCTTTCGACTGCAACAAGTGCCACTCTCGACATAATAAGCTCCTGCATGCGGAGTCTCTTCAGACGCAGGCAACCATCAGCCCTAATCAGTATCATGCTGATAATGCTGCCTCAACTTCAAAACAGGCACAAGAGAGACGAGAAGCTGAAAAATCTGTTTCGGCCGTAAACCGAAATGTTAAATCCTGCCATGTGCATGCAAGCGCAGGTGTGCTGCTAGGGACAGCTCGAGTAACCATTCATCATAATGGTACAGACTTCCCAGCAAGAGCACTGATTGATTCTGGTTCAGAGTGCTCGTTTATGACAGAACGACTCAAACGCAGAATCAATTTACCGGCAAAAAGGATGCATGGTCAAGTTTCGGGCACCACTAATGCCGTGTCCGCTCAAGTCAAGGAGGCATCCAATATTGAACTCCGTTCACCAGTGGACCCTTGCTTCAGCTTAACAACATCAGTGCCAATTCTAGCCAAACTAACTGGGAATCTCCCATCCTGCCATATCGATGCTACGACTATGCAGGCTTCCCCAGACTTAGTATTGGCAGACAAGCGATTCTACATCAACGAGGAAGTTGATATTATACTTGGCGGAGACGTATATCCGCAAATTATATTGAGTGGGCTGAAAAAGAATGTACTTAGTACACTTCTCGCCCAAGAAACGGTGTTCGGTTGGATATTAACCGGGCATATAGAAGCACCGAATCCAACCAGAAATATAGTGTCCTTTTACAGCGAAGTTGCTTTGGACAAACAGCTTACAGCATTCTGGGAGTTGGAAAATCTGCCCAGAAATAAAAGCCCAAACGCAGATGACAAGTACTGCGAAGATTTATATAGGGAAACTACAAGTCGTAGAGAGGATGGGAGATATGTGGTCTCTCTTCCATTCAGACAGGACTACCCAGATAAGATAAATATAGGAGGGTCTCTTAGGCGGGCGTGTTCACAATTTTTTAGAAATGAGACGTGGTTAGCGAAGAACCCGGAATTAGAGAAAGAATATATAAGGGTCCTGTCTGAATATGAGACATTAGGGCATATGCAAAAAGTGAATGCCATTGTACCAGCCGATTCGGCGGACAACTACTTTTTGCCCCATCACGCCGTAGTAAAGGCGGAGAATACCACCACAAAGGTACGCGTCGTTTTTAATGCGTCAAGCCCGACGGCAAATGGTACAAGTTTAAATGACATTCTCCTGCCAGGCCCAGTACTTCAGGCAGATCTTCCAGTACTTATACTGCGATGGAGACTATATCGCTTCGTTTTCAAGAGTGACATCGAAAAGATGTATAGGCAAATTTGCATGAGCGATGATCACGTCAAATTCCAACAGATTGTTTACCGAACATCGCGTCAAGAACCCATAAGCCTTTACGAGCTGAAAACGGCCACTTTCGGTTTTAATTGTGCGCCTTATCTGGCAATTAGAACCTTTTTTCAACTAGCAGATGAAGTAGAGAGTTCTCACCCTACAGCATCTAGCATACTTAGGGAAGGTGGGACACACACTCGCATCGGCCATTAAAGCGAGGAATGAGATTCGCCAAGTCTTACTCTACGGAAATGGACTTCGAATGCTGAGGAAATTCTCAACGACATGCCAATATCGGATCGGCTGACCGAGCATTTCTGGCATTCTAAGATACCAGCACCGTTAAGCATTGGGCATAAGATGAAATGCCCATTCAGACCTGTTTTACTTTAATGCAGGGTCACTAGAAGAAAGTGAAAAGTTAAGAAAGCGAGCGATTCTACCCGCCATCGCCAGACTCTTCGACCCTTTGGAATGGCTTGCACCAATGGTCATTGTGGCCAAAATTTTGATGCAGAACATCTGGTCAGAGGGCACCGATTGGGATGAGCCAGTTTCGTCCAATACCTGGGAACGATGGCAAAGCTTCAGACATCAATACCACGAAATCGACAAAATAAATATACCACGATGGGTAAACTTTTCACCAAAAGATGAGGTCGAAATACATGGATTCTGCTTGGGAAAAGGCATACGCTGCAGCTGTCTACGTGCGAGTCAAAACCAATGATGATATCTTCCTGAATCTACTCCTTGCCAAACCCAGAGTAGCACCAGTGAAGACTATCTCACTTCCGCGTTTGGAACTTTGCGGAGCAGTACTGTTAGCGGAGATGATGGAATCAATAATCCGAAACATCAAACTGGGACAAGTGAAACAATATCTATGGACAGATTCCACCATCGTTTTGGCATGGATAAGGAAACCACCCTGTTCCTGGTCAACATTCGTCGCACACAGGATTACAAAAATCATCGACCTGGTCGGCAGCAAGAACTGGCTTCATGTCAACTCGGAAACGAATCCAGCAGAGTTAGGAAGCATCGGACTACCAGCATCGGACTTGGTCAACAATTCTTTGTGGTGGCAGGGACCTTCTTGGCTGCAAGAAGACAATTCCCAATGGCCAGTAAAAGAAAAAGAGTATAATACATCCGGGGAGGAAAAGAGAGGCAGGCCTACGCAATATCAACGCAAAACGAAATCGGGATTCTCGAACGGTTTTCGAAATTACCGAGGGCTTTGAGGGTACTATCATATATTATGAGATTCTGTCGAAGAACTCATCCCAAGACAAAAGCTTCCTTTCAGGAAAAATCGTGCCTAATCTCATCCGGTGAGATCAAGACCACGACGCAACTCTTGACTAAACTATATCAGAAGCAACATTATGGTGAGGAATATGTAAATTTGAAGAAGGGACAGGTAATCGATAAGAAAAGCGAGATATTGCCACTCAACCCGTGCATCGACAAAGATGATATTATTAGGGCGGGTGGTCGTCTTGGAGCGTCTCAAGACCTCGCTTATAACGAGCGCCACCCAATCATACTGCCGTACAATTGTAGGTTGACGCGTCTGACTGTACAAATGATACATCAAATCTCCCTCCATGGGGAAAACCAACTAATGCTCCGTCTCATCCGCACCCAATATTGGTTTCCAAATGATAAGGACATGATTAGGGCCACCATCCATAGCTGTAAAGTCTGCACCATTTATAAAAAAAGAGCGCAAACCCAACTTATGGGTACCCTTCCTTGCGACCGCACTACGTTCACTCGCTCGTTTACCAATAGGGGGGTGGACTTTGCCGGGCATTTCGACATTAAAAGTTACCGCGGTAGAGGATGTCGATTATCAAAGGGCTAAGTTTTGCCTCTTTGTTTGTTTCACGACTAAAGCGATCCATCTGGAAGCGGCCAGTGATCTTAGTACCCCATCCTTTCTAGCAGCGTTTTCGCTTTTTTCGCTAGACGAGGATGTCCGAGAAACATTTACTCCGACAATGATACTAATTTTGTCGGAGCTTCACGATATTTAAGATCTGAATTTAAGGCATTTATCTCGGAAGCCCGAGATAAGACTATTTCCACATATAGCCATGACATGGCATTTTATTCCGGCCGGCGCTCTACATATGGGGGGACTCTGGGAGGCGGGAGTGAAGAGCTTCAAAAGCCACTTCAAGAAGTTAGCCTCGCCTCATAAATTCACGCATGAGGAATTCCACACGCTATTACGCCGGATTGAGGCATGCCTCAACTCGCGGCCACTTAGTCCATTAACGCTGAGCCAAAGAATGAGATGGTACCTCGCTTAATCAAATTTTTTTGACATTCAAGGACGTGGCGGACGAAACGCATATTGTGGCTCGAAGGACCATGAACAATTGCGACAATGGTGCTTCGCTGGAGCGGCAGTGGCTCGAAAGCACCGCTGTTGAATTGTGGTTTTGAATAGGAAAAGAAAGAAGAAAACGAGAATCCTCGTTATAATAAATTGGCCGTATACTTGGATAAAATATAAGTACAAACAATTGCTTTACCTTTTAATATGTTGATGCGGTGGAGAATCCTGGGGTGGCCGTGACGATGTGACTGCGTTGAGTGTCGCTGAAGAAGTAGACGGTTTTCCAATCGAGGACAACCGTTGAACCTGAAAATTATCCTCTGGTTTTAAGGGGAGGTGAACCCACACATGCACACCCCCATACATGTATATGTGTGCATGCCCACACAGGTGGGTGGGTTGGTGTTAGTGATTGGAAGGGCGCTAAAGTTACATTAGAGTTGCACATTTTTTAAGAATTTAGGCATCTCGCCTAAACAAATGTCACGTTTAAATCTGTGGCAATAAGCGACAAGAAAGAAATGCAAGATTGGTCTAAAATGAGATAGTACCAGCATTGTGTTCTCCGTGTTAAGATCTATAATCACACAATTTTTCACAGTTTTTACTCAAACATTTTATGGACAAAAAACTATATCTCATTTCCATACACTTACACTACAAATTAAGCTCTCTAAATCTATTGAAAAGTTCAAAAAAATTGTTTTGGTTTTCATCCTTATTTCCACAGAAATAATTATTCAAGGTCGAAAGTTTACCAATTCCTAAAAACCATACGGTTTTATTAAAAGTTGTGCAGCTCCAAGAGAAACTTAACGCCATACAGAAACTGTCTTAAACGCTTGTTTCATTTATCAAACCATTATAACCAATTTTGGCGGCCGCCGTGGTGTGGAGGTAGTGTTGCCGGCCTACCACACCGAAGGTCCATGGTTCGAGCCCTGGTACAGGTAACATCAAAAGTGATTTGAAAAAAGTTTTTCAAAACGGGGTCGCCCCTCGGCAGTGGTTTGGCAAACTCTCCGAGTGTATTTCTGCCATGACAGGCTTCTCAGAAAAAAATTCGTCTCCTTTGTAGATGCCGTTCGGAGTCGGCAAAAAACTGTAGGTCCCACCAATTTGTAGGGAAAATTCAAATCGGCACACCACAAATTGGAAGAGAAGCTTGGCGCAAAAATCTCTTAGGAGGTTTATGATGATATACCTGTTGTATATCGCGCCATAAAAAGAAAAAAAAGAAATATATTGACGGTTAAAGTTGGAATCCTTATTTATTTATGTTGATTGATGTTAGGGAAAAATTACAACGGTATGCACAGCGATGGTTTGGAAGTCACCAACTTCTCATTGGACCGCTTCTCGGACACTAGGATACGAACACAAATGCCTGCACCAAAGCCGCTGTTAGAGTACTCTAACAACTAAGATATGATGCCCTGTAGCGTCACGATGCATTTTTCCTCTAATGTGCCATTTTTACTCTATTCCTTTTATACACATATATTTTATGGGTCAACTCAAGGAAAGTGGAATATTTTTAGGCGTGTTCATAGAACAGTTTAGATACAGAAGGGCTTTTTGCATATCAACCCTTTCGTGTTATTTGTTATGCACCCGCACTGTACCTATATCAATTATGATTATGCTAATTGTTGTTGGAGCAGTGCTCGAAGTTTTATGTTTGTTTGTTGATTGATATTTGAAAAAAATTATAACGATATGCACAGCAATAGTATGGAATGACATGTTTGGAGGTCACCAACTTCTCATCAGACCCTTTCTCGGGCACTGGGATACGAACCCAAATGCCTGCACCAAAGCCGCTGTTAGAGTACCCTAACAACTAAGCTATGATGCCATGTAGCGTCACGATGCATTATTCCTCTAATGTGCCATTTTTACTTTATTCCTTTTATACATTCTTTGGTATAAACATTTTATATGTCAACTCAAGGAAAGTGGAATAGTTTTAGGCGTGTTCATAGAACAGTTTAGCAGATGTTGTTAGTGCACCATAAAGCAGGACTGTTGCGATAAGTGATTTATAGAGTGTTATTTTCTTTCTTCGAAAGACGATTAAGTTCTCAATTGCCTACTTAGAAAAAGAAGCTACGCTCTTCGAAGAGCATGTAAAGTTCCTTGTTAGTCCGCTCATTTCCATAAGATTTTTCGCAGTCGTGCAAAGACTTTTTAGACAACTTCCCATTGACCTAGACATGCAACATAGTTCCGAACTTCATGACACTGCAATGTGAACGAAAAAAATATCCGCTAGATGTGGCATGGATCGAGATATACGGAAAATCGATTTAAAATTTTATATCTTGCTATTGATTTTTAAGTAACTTCCCGGTAAACTAAAACATTAAAACTCAAGACATATATCAGCAATGAAATGCCATGCAACACCCTATACACAAAATTCTGATCTATACAAATGAAAATCGATGAAAAAGTGTCCTTCTGACTTAGCAACTTAAAACTTGGCACACAGTTCAGGTAACTATGACAGTTTAATTTTCCTAAATAAAAATTGCGCTAGGTGGCGCGCTGATCGAGATAACTTAAAGTCGCTGAAAATCTTTGAAAAACGGGGAATTTCGCGATGGTATATGGATCTATATTAATATAGATATAACAAGTTTTATTAAGAAGTTTTGTTCTCGGAAATAAAAATAGACGAATCTCAAATTTTTAAATATTCTAATACAATAAAATAAAAATAAGAATAAACTAAAATGGTTATCCCAAACAACCTAATAAGGCCAATACTGCAAACTGCTTCCCCTGCCCGAAGCGCAGTTGAAGCACCTATCACTTAGAGCCCCCAAATTTCCCCAGAACTAGCCACGCTCATTAGAGCTATGATCACCCAAACCATAGAATCTAACGGTCCCAGCCTTTTGCAGAACACTCTTAGAAACAATAGTCCTCCCATAGTATCTGAACGATAGAAGAGCAATTCAGAAGTAACCTATCAGAATTGGATAAGATTCCATATGGTGTACGATCCTTAAGAGAATTTTCGGGAAATGCCTTAGAATTCAGCTCATGGAAGAAAAGCGTTGAGGGAATATTGAGGATATACGAACCCTCAAAAGGCACACCAAACTTTTTCCCCCGTGAAAGCGGAAAACGCCCACAAAACGCATCCATGATAAAGCATCCGCCTCCGAAAGTTCAAAGAAAGTTTCTTATAAACTCTGACTCATTAACAGACGACCAATATTACAACCAATATAACAACAGCTAGGACACAGCTTACAATAACGGATACATTTTTTAGACTGAATAGCTCTTCGTTACCCTATTTTAGATGTAAAACGAAGAGCGGCGAGATACAACATATATACATACAGTCCAGCCTAGTTAGGAAATCAATAGAAAACGAGAACCCCTTTTTCGTCAAAAAGTAAAAATTATCCAACATACAGTGGCGTAGTGAACTTACCTCGCGCCCGGTGCAGAATACTTTTTAGTGCACCCTCCCCAAAATTTCGAAACAATATAATATTACATACATGAAAATATGTAAGGG
Organism: Merzomyia westermanni; assembly: GCA_949987695.1. NCBI lineage: Eukaryota > Metazoa > Arthropoda > Insecta > Diptera > Tephritidae > Merzomyia > Merzomyia westermanni. The sequence continues at coordinate 135,274,877 of OX465289.1, forward strand.
ACAATAACCACAAAGCTACAGACCCGCAAAAAGCTTCGCAAGTCACTCGAATACCGCAATTTGGGAAAAAAGAATGAAACCTTGCTAGATAAATATAAGTGTATTAGCAGAACGCCCACGTTTCGCTGCGTCTCCGAACTTATAATAGACTGCGTTTCTTCGAAACCATTTAAGATATTGGACTTAATCACATCGCTTATTGCAGCACTCATTAACACCTTTCGTTTGATACCCATATTGTACCAATACATTTTGGGTCTCCTTGGTCCACATATTGATCGATAGCTCCGAAACCGGTCGAGATATCGAATTAAAGGATATCTTAAGTTTTAAGATAGATGGGACGTGATGCAAGTTTCATTCACACAGACAAAAATTCTAAAAGCTGTTGATTTGGATTCTATTGGCTCAATAATGACCCCTCCTATAAATTTTACTTAAATATCTCCATGTACAGATATCGACCTGTTACCATTTTATTAGATGTAGGGATTAACACTCATATTACTCTGGGACTAAATTAAATTAAATTGAATCAATCAATAATACTACAAATAAAAACCGTTCCGCCAATTACTGTTTTGCGGGCCATTTGGCGCCCCTCTGAACATTCCATGCTATACTACTAGGCAACGACAGTTTAAAAAAACTTTCTGCAGTTATACATACCAAAGAGAACTTTATGGTTATAGCAAACACAAAAAAACTTACCTAAGACAGTATAGCATACAGAACGTTAACACGTACAAATCCGAAACGGACACATGACAACAGTAGGTAAAAACGAAATAGGACAGCTAGTGCAAAAACACCGTAACTTATTTTCTGAACCAAAAGAAAAATTAACATACACAACGAATTAAGTAACGAAAATTCTGAAAAACTAGGAAACAAATTGCTTGAAAAGGAATCATACGAAAATCAAGGTCACCCTAACACTCACCCGTCTGGGTTGTACCGAAAATGACGACGCTTCAGGCGAAAAAAGTTCAGAATGGCAATTGAGTATAGAAAACACAACACAGTCATAATCGCAGATAGGTATCCAATACCGGAAATAAATAAGGTACTTTCTTAACTAGGAAAGAACAGCATTTTTTCTCTGATTGATTTAAAAAGCGGTTTCCATCAAATACCTCTTAAGAAATCTGACTTGGAAAAAATAGCTTCTTCAGTGAACAACGGAAAATACGGGTTCACTAGACTACCATGTGGCTTGAAAAACGCCCCATCTATTTTTCAACGGTTATTAGACGGCATATTGGGAAAACATTTGGACGAATATGCTACGTATATATAGACGCCAAAATTATATTTAGCAAAAACGAGAAACATTCCAGACGCATAGATACAATTACTAAATAAAATTAACTCTACTTGGACATCCAAAGACGTAATTTTGCTAAATCCTGATTATAAGAAAAGTCCGACCTTACTACAGATGCCTCAAAATATGCCATGGGCGCAGTTTTAGAGTAAAATGGAAAACAGATAACCTTCATATCATGAACGCTGAACAAAGCAGAGGAAAATTACGCAGTAAACGAAAAAGAAATGGTTTCTATAATTTGGGCATTGAATTCCTTTAGGAGTTATTTGTACATATTATCAAGACCATTTTAAGTAAAGTCCTTGTCAGTCGCCATACACTTAGACGAAAGCTCATCGCACAATCTAATCCCAGCAGTAGAAGGACCGATAAATGCCTTAAAAAACCAACTTTGGATCTCACTAGGCAGGTGCGTTATAGCAAAAGCATATAAAATGTTCCGTTGCTGTGTTGTACGTGAGACGCAATCACAGCAAAGAAATTGTGCTTGGCTGTGCCTTGGAGCACACATTATACAGTCCCAGTTACTAAGAAGACGACGAATGCAAACTACAGCGACGAAAAACCAAAGCTTAACGATTATTGCCGTGAAGCATTCGCGACATGATTATAATGGGACCGGCAACAGATGTAAATTAAAAAAAAATTGCAAAAAAATGTATAGGAAAGTATAGGCTGCGCCAACAAAAACATATACATACCTCAACCATTTTTAAACATATTTTAAGATTTTTAAGCTCTCAATTTTATTCACATGAAAAAAAGTGATATCCTTTTAAAAATAGAAATATATTTTATCTGAAAAGGGAAGCATCTGTGACGCGATGTCGTGTCGCGCCCAAAAAATGCAACGCTTTTAGAATATGTGCCCAAATAATTTGCACGATGTCGCGTCGTCGTTCCCGTCTTGAATCTGTTTAGGTTAATTGCTTGCTTTAACTGGCATTTTAAAATCTGAAAAGCAAAAGAGCACGTTGCCCTACAAGAAACGCTGATTTTGTTACTAACCCACTCACACTCTTTAGTGACAGCGGTGATAATTTGTTTGTCAATGTTGGTACTTTCATACTAGCATGTTTGTTTCTTAGCACACGGGTTTCCGTTGTTGTCAATACCCACAAAGAACTAAAGGAAAGAACACGAATTGGACAGGCCGTGGGCGATAACAAAAGAACATGCCGCACACGTACCCGGTTGTTGACAAAATTTTTTGCTATTCGCTTTAAGAGTATGATGCAAATCCCTGATAGTTAGATAGACAGGATTGACTGTCAGATGTTGTAACGAATGACTGTCAGTGTGCTTTTGGGTGGCTCAAAAGCACGGTTCGCACATCATGGTTCTTTTTTGGACCAACATTTATCACAAAAAAGGAAGAAACTCCAAAACCAAGCAATGCACTTAATATGTAGATATCTATGTAACTATATTAAAAAAGAAAAAAAAAAATGAAGATTTAATGCAAGTAAAACCAAGTCAAAATATATTTTATGACGTATGGGAAAAATGTTCAATCTTATACTCATACAATCCCCCCAATTGGGTATTGTTGACAAATTGTCAATATTGATAAATACAGAATCGGGGGAATGTATGTGTATATTTGGGCTCTATTTTCGACCTAATTTTTTTTGAGTTCTACTTCCAAATACTATGGGAAGTATCTACCTATAAAAATACCCTGAGGTATTCCCATACAAAATACATTTTTTTCGGCGTTTCTTTTTTTTTTTGGGTATAAATATTCAAAATATTGAGATGTTAAATGCATTTTATTCAATTTTCCATACAAATTACATGGGCGATTTTTTATTCTGATTCACTTAACCAAAGAAAGGTACTCTGCAATGTAAAATGCTTTATTCCTATCCATAGAATTTTTTTTTAATATATCTTTAATACATTGCTACCTGAATAAATAAATGTGAAATTGTTTTGTTACGAATTCAATTTAAAATCCCGTTCCATACCTACCATAAGCACATAATAGTTAAACGGAATTTTTCAATAGAAAATTTAACTGCACTTCTAAAACGCTAATTAAACGCTTCAGTAATAAATGGCATATTTACCTCTGAAGAAATAATAAGAAAAATTCAGGAAATTTAGCCACTTTATTTTTCCAATTATAAATTTCGTTATACCCAAACAAAAGAAGATGAAAACAAAAATAGAGAATATAATTAAACAATGTAAAGTGTTCAAGGATAACAAATATGATCGTAGCCCCAATAAACCACAACTATTAGAAACTCGAAATACCTCAATATCCCGGAGAAATATTGCATATATACGTTTACAATACAGAAAAAACAATGAAAAATCTTTAAGTTCAGCTTCTATACAATTTTTGGTCGAAGACCAACTCGGAATTAAAATTTTTAAAACTCCCCATAAGCAAGCAAAATTAACGGGCAATTAGAAAGATTTCATTCTACGCTATCCGAAATAATGCGTTGTCTTTGAACTGAACGCACACGCCGCTCCTTCCAAAAACTCTTAGACCGATGTGGATACGAGTACAATTACTCCATATACTCCACAACAGGCAAAAGACCTGTTATTTAAAAGACCTGTTATGTAGATAGGCATTTTACGTTAGGTAAACAAACTTAGGTCCAAACTTACAGCAAGATGTAGACAAGAAATTGTATAGGAAGACAAATCCAGTATAGTAATCACGGAAAAAGGACGAACAGTACACATTAGACGATAGTAAGCAAATCTTTTCCTCTCTCCCCTTCTTTTACACACTTCTTGTACACTTAGCGTACGCAAACTTCAAAATAACAGATTATTCGAACTCACAAGTAGCAACATTCCACACATGACTGACAAAAATTCAAACCGAAACTTACAGGATAATGCACAAAGTAGACCTAGATGCATGTCAGAGAACATTCAACGAGATAAGCAGTACTAGAAAACCCAAAATAACCTCTGAAAATCCCCTTTTACCCATCCTTATTAACGAATTAAACCTAGCCCAAACATATCTAAATAGGCTAAAACCTAAAATATTTAGCAAGTCAATGAACGATATAGGAAAAGTATGGAAACGGATAGCGGGAAATCCCGATCATGACGACCTAGTTATTCTAGAGAGCCAAATAAATAATATAATAGATCATAAATAAATAAATAATATAATATAATAATGAAGTAAATAAATAGTTTTTGATAGGATAAACAAAATGACAGCTGTTTTAAATAAAATTTTGAAAGATGTTGAAACTAGTGAGGATATACAGCACAATTTTTTCGATAGAATTAAAATAAAAAGTCAGAGTTATGAAATAAGAAATTATTAATATGAACTATGCAATTCATTGGGCTAAGGCCGAAATCGTAAAATCAAACATTTTGTGAAAAGAAGAAGTAGAATCAGTTAAATCGGCATTTAATAAAAAAGAATAAATATAATAATAAAATCCCATATGAGGACATGGAAATTTGTAAAGACAACAAAATATTTGCTATTAAATCAAAATATAGAGCAAATATTGACATAAGAATTGTAATCATAAGAATATCATACGATACACATTAGCAACACTACTTGTGTCCCACAATTACTTAAAATCAAACCAGCAGAATGCACATTAGTTAACAACCAGCACATCCCTTATGTGGAAAGCATATCACCCGGCATAATTCTATTAAGCCAGTACAACGGTACAATTGAAATCTACAGTAAAAATATCACTCTTGACGGGTCATATGCAGTACAATACCACAATTCCACGATTTTCATTGATAACCAAAAATACTATTTTAACGAGATACTAACTAGTAAACCCCTGCTTGCGATACTGCAATCAAATATTCCCTCAAATAATGAAGAATAAATCCTAAGCTTGGAGATGTTATAAGAACTCCATATCAATAAAACAAAGCAGTTGAACGCATTGCGAACAACTCACGTAGCAGCCTTATTAACAAATTTTTCAGTAACAATCGTTAGCATTATCTTCCTAGGAGGGTTAATTATCACATTAATCTTGGAGAAGAATTTTAAAACAAAACCAATAGATCTGCCACCTACAGAGTGGACGTCAACGTGACCGACACTGAAGAAGTCACAACACCCAAAACGCCCACGTTTACAGAGCCTTTGTTGTTGTTGTTGTTGTAACAACAAAAACACACCCCGAAGGTTTCGGGAACTGCTGTCAAACTGACAGTCCTTGGCCGGATATGAATCGGTTACGCTCCGATACTCCCTTACGGTACTGCCCGACTGTCGTGGTAGCGATTTGGTGTGACCAGTGGAACCTTCTAGGCCATGTCACCTTTAACACTAGTCAGTTAATTTGTAAAGGGTGTTTTTTTAGGGGTATAGAACTTCGAATTGAAATAAAACACAAGAAAATCGTTTTAAGGTCCATCAATTTGGCTTTATTGGAAGGATAATTTTATGCCATTAATGTTTAAATATGATTTCGGGCATGTGGCCGCCGCGGCTGGCTCGAATAAAGCCAATTCTACAGGTCCAATTTTCAACCACTTTTTCGAGCATATGGGCATAACGCCACGAATGTTGGCTTCCAATTCCCCTAACGTTTCTGGTTTGTTGGTGTAGACGAGCGACTTCACATATCCCCAAAGAAAATAATCCAATGGTGTCAAATCACACGACCTTGGTGGCCAATTGACAGGTCCATTCCGCGAAATTATGCGCTCATCGAATGTTTCCTTCAATAAATCGATTGTGACGTGCGCTGTGTGGCATGTAGCGCCGTCTTGTTGGAACCACAACTCATCTACATTCATGCCATCCAATTCGGGAACAAAATAGTCGGTTATCATGGCTCTATACCGGTCTCCATTAACGGTAGCTGCCTCTCCAGCATTATTGCGGAAGAAGTATGGCCCAATGACTCCACCAGCCCATAGAGCACACCAAACAGTCAGTTTTTGTGGATGTAATGGCGTTTCAATGGTCTCATGTGGATTCTCTTCACTCCAAATGCGGCAATTTTGCTTGTTGACGTAGCCATTCAACCAAAAATGAGCCTCATCACTGAACAAAATTTTGCGATGAAAATCAGCATCGAAATCAATCTCATTTTCGGCCCATACACCAAAATCACGACGCATTGCATGGTCTCGCGGCTTTAATTCTTGCACAAGCTGGATCTTGTAAGGTCGCAAGCCAAGATCTTTGAGCAAAATCTTCCATAAAGTTGATGGACAAAGCTCCAATTGCTGTGCACGGTGGCTAATCGATTCATTCGGGTCCTCTTCAACACTTTGCTCTACAGCGGCAATTGTTTCTTCGGTGCGCACTGTTCGACGTCTCTGCAGATGCGTATTATCACATAGAGTAAACGTAGTGCGAAAACGATCCATGGTTAACCGAATTAATTGCTCCGATGGACGATTATGTCGACCATAAAATGGACGGAGCTCACGGTAAACTTCGCGAACTGAACCATTATTTTCGAAATAAATTTGCACGATTTGCAAGCGTTGTTCTTTTGTCAACCTGTTCATGATGAAATGGCAAACCAAACTGAACATAAATGACATTAGAGTTGCCAGATTTGACCACAAAATGCCAGTTTTATCTCTATTCGAAAAACAAACCTGTAAAAAAAACACCCTGTACAAACGGGCATGTTCGTTTTTGGCGGCGGAAGAGCTAGCACCAGATAAACTGCAGCAATTACGCCAAGTTAGCAATAAAACTAATAAAGGCAGAACGCCAGTAATTAATAAGAATTGGGAAATGACCAAGACGCTGATTCAGCAAAACATACTGACATTGGGAACAACATCAACTAAATTAGGTTGAGTAGTAATAGTGACTTTATTGAATAAAGGTCTTCCGACCAAGTTACACTAAGAAGTAGTTAAGTAGACTAAGTTGGTTAGTAATAGTGATTTTAATAAATAAAGGTCTTCCTACCACATATTTTTTTTGCTATATTTATAATCCCAGACAATAACTTATATGCATACAGCAGCAGATATCCAATTTTGTTTGTACATTTGTAGAACTTCTGCTAAAAAATTAAATACCAAAAAATTTGTTCAGCAGCAAGACTCGATAGCCTTAGTATTCAGCTCCCTAAAAATTTATTTCAGGTGGTTTGAGTGGATAAAGTTAGGAACATTTAATAATTTGAATATCATAAGCCGAAGGCCACTCTAATTTCCTCACACATGTAAAAGGTCTCATACTCTCTCTTTATGAATCTGACACATATATGAATCTTCCTCTGTCGTTCACCCCACATACCTTCACTTGATCGTTCCTCACCTAGCACCCAACTGTGCAAAGCGTGCATAATGCTCATACGAGCCGTTTTGCCCATCGTGCAATGAAGAACGTAAAAAATATAAACCCAAGTTTTCATCATCAGGTGATTTCCAAAATTCTGAAATCTGTCACTTCTGTTCACCAAAATAAAGTTCCTTTTACATATCATTTCAACAGCCAATGAGCAATGGAAAATAGCATAGATGTATGTGCATACCCATATGTGTACACTGTACATGAATAAATAAGTGAAACAACATACCTTTATTTCGAGTTAACTTGTAGTTATATAGGAACTCCGAGAAAATACTGAATAAGCTTTAGGATGAAGGATAACTCATTTCAACGAATAAGTTAGTTACTTCAGCAAACTTGTATTCAGGTTTTGTAGATAATGTTAATGTTAAATTTCCTGTAACATTATCTGATAAGCACTTATAAGAACACGCTTCCATATACATATATAAACATGTAACCAACACAAAGTAAAGAACATAGGAAGAAGCTTTCCCATACATATATATGTAAAAAAACAGGTAAAAAGGTACCCACATCTATAACAACCCTGCCGTGAAGCAGAAAATAGTCAGGAATCACACCAATAGGCAACTGAAATTTTCTGAACGGTACTGAACCAGTAAACATTTAAAGGTAAGCAGAGTACAACTATTCCAAGTAAAGCTTTCTGCATTTGAACATTTTCGCTTACCACGACTGAATTGATTTTTTTTTAAATTTGCTACTATAAAACAAATAAATATTCATGAATAAATATTAAAATAGAAAATCTTTTTAAATTTGAAAAGAAAAAGAGTTCCAAAAGATAAAAGTTATCTGAAAGTAATAAAAAAGTATCCGGATAATGTATTTCAGACACATTTTCGCATGGCTGGATCATGGCTATTGTTTCTATTTCTAAATCTTTACTAAATTATATTTCACGTTTCAGTGGTTGCGACGATACCTGAGGCCATATTGGAGTAGTGCATTGCTAGGACGTTTGGGACATTCTCTTGAGACCTGTCTCTATATGACGTTGTGAAAGCTGGCAATAGCAACGTCACATTGGGCGAGTTAAATAATAGCCTTCTCCTATCAAGCAGAAGAATTTTATGGAGGAGTTTGAAAGGAGCCGATACAATCCTTTTCCATTTGTGGTTGTGTAGAAGGAATACACTTCAGCATCCCACCAAAGAAATAAGCCTGCAGTAAATTCTAGTAGTTTTATACTAGTCAAATACTAGTTTGCCAAACAGGCTGAACTAATTCGAGTTCTGTAATTTTTCCATATTAGCAACTGGTATTTTTAACACGGCGGTGTTCTACGAGATGGTAATTGTCCGCTTCTGCATCAGAACCATAGCAATGGGCATGCTAGTCACTCTCCATCAGCAATACCCCCTTTGACATTCTAGTCGTTATATATTGTGAAGAATTCGATGAGCCTTCGATTATTAATCCCGGGTGCGATCACTATAAAGTAAAATAAACACACGCACAGATATTGTAATTAATAGCTAGTTTTATTTACAAATTGAAGGGTTTGGTAACTTCACAGTAGTTTACTGCACAACACTTGAAAATAAACTGATCAACCTGCCTTGCTTGGACACTGCCTTATATAGTCCGACAGGGTGCTACCCTACGCACCCAAAACTTTCTTTCGCTCTTCGTGTTCTCGAAGGGACGGTGTTATTTATTGACATCTCCTATTTGTCTTGTATCCGCAAACACTCGCGCCATCCCTCTTCCTCTTTCTTGGTACACGCTTGCATGCATAAGCGTAGCCATCATTATCTTTGCTGTGTTTAACTAGTTGTGGGAGTGTTATTAAGTTAGGGATGGTACATGCTTGAGAATAATCGCCACAATATGTCCATCAAGATCATACCATTCGACATACTAGTCCGTATACACATCAGAATTATACCAGTTTACATACTTGTCAGCACATACACCGGTATCATACCAGCCGTCATACTAGTTAGCCTATGCATCAGTATCATACAAATGACTGTACCAATTCATAATACATTAGTTCATTTTGGGTTGAAAAATACACGAAACTTTCAAAATTACATTACAAGCCACTTTAATGAAAATTCAGTCATCATATATAAAATATGTGTCTATCAAAGTAAATATTACTTCACTATATTGAACAATTCCAATTGAATAAATATGTAGTCGCTATTCATAGTAGTTTTGCTTTTAGAAAACATCTATAAAAAGTAATTTTCTTCTTTTTTAAATTGTTATTTTTTCAATAAATAGTTGATGTTACAGGCAGAAATCTTTAAATTTTTTTGAAACATTTTATGGAAAATTTAACTATTAATTTCAGATAGAATCTTATCCATACTTGCAGAAATATCTTCGTATAAAATTAAGGAAATTCAAGAAAGGATAAGCTTTTTATGGAGAAAATTATAAGTTTCGGAGTTCTTTGCAAATAACCATGCAAGTAACTCAAGTAAGGTATTTCAATACTTAATGTGCAAGTTGTCAGTAACTAAATTTTTTACAAGTGCTTTTTTGAACCATCTTGTTATTGTGTCTCTGCTCGCCATTTTCGGTTTTGCAGGTTCTAAACGATTTCGTTATTTCTTGTTATTTTATTTACGAAAACTGCATTTCACAATCACAATAAGTCAACCCTGGAAAATAGAAACAATTCAATACTTTTTTAAGTATTTGTTTATCAGAAAAAGGTCACTTTGATTATTTCAAAAAGAAATGATATTTACTTACTCAATTGCTTTGACAAGTGATCGTTTCGTTTTCACTTCTTTTCGTGGTTTCATTTAAGCACTGCTTACTCGTTTTTGCGTCTGGTACGCCGTTATTCAGTAGCGACGTCGCAAAAAATAAGGCCGATTTTGTTGACAAGTCCGTACGTGCATGATATTAGAATATTAGTTGAAGAGAAAAGTGAAACGTTGGACGGCGTTGTTAACTGAACGATTGCTGTCCTAATACTGAATTGTTTTCTTTTTCGCTCGCGTATGCATTTATCGCCAATTTTAGAGTGTTGTTGCAGCTCATGATAGCGGAAACGTTGTAGTTTGGCAGTTGACTGCAGAGAATTTATTACCAGGCATCAGAATTCTATGAAATTTGGTTAGGCAGAAAATATGAAAAAAAAATATGCAAATTAGAGGCAAAAAATATGAAATCGAGACTTACACCGCGTTACACACATTCTGTTCTATGAACCAAATATACTTTTTCTCCTAGTAGCGCAACTGTCAGCTGATCAGAACAAACACACAAACGGCAGAGAGTGTGTTATATCAAACAATAAATTAAACGAATTTAAATGATGCAATATTGATTGTGCAATTCAATGTTTCATCTGTCATACCAGTTGTAAGTGTTGTAAAAGTCATAAGCAGTTTAGTGATGATTGATAAACTACAAATATATGGAGTAGGATGGGTCGAAAAACAACTTTGTTTTTCGGAACGCTTTAGTATTTTAAAAATTTGGAGTCCCTTCAAGTTATGCCAAAAAAATGGAAAAAAACACTTTTTTCTTTTAATTCATGAAAATCTGAGAATTGATGAAAATTTAATTTTTAAAAAATTTGACGTGATACAGACATTTCCACGAGTCAGCCTGCGAAAATTCAGCTCGATTGGATCACGGAAAAAGGGTTAAAAATCGATCCAAAGTCTTTCACACAGGCAGACAGACGGACACTAAAAAAATGCTGACGTGTACGGTTGTTGACAAAATTTTTTGCTATTCGCTTTAAGAGTATGATGCAAATCCCTGATAGTTAGATTGACAGGATTGACTGTCAGATGGTGTAACGACTGACTGTCAGTGTGGTTTTGGGTGGCTCAAAAGCACGGTTCGCACATCATGGTTCTTTTTTGGACCAACATTTATCACAAAAAAGGACGAAACTCCAAAGCCAAGCAATGTACTTAATATGTAGATATCTATGTAACTATATTAAAAAAGAAAAAAAAAAATGAAGATTTAATGCAAGTAAAACCAAGTCAAAATATATTTTATGACGTATGGGAAAAATGTTCAATCTTATACTCATACAATCCCCCCAATTGGGTATTGTTGACAAATTGTCAATATTGATAAATACAGAATCGGGGGAATGTATGTGTATATTTGGGCTCTATTTTCGACCTAATTTTTTTTGAGTTCTACTTCCAAATACTATGGGAAGTATCTACCTATAAAAATACCCTGAGGTATTCCCATACAAAATACATTTTTTTCGGCGTTTCTTTTTTTTTTTGGGTATAAATATTCAAAATATTGAGATGTTAAATGCATTTTATTCAATTTTCCATACAAATTACATGGGCGATTTTTTATTCTGATTCACTTAACCAAAGAAAGGTACTCTGCAATGTAAAATGCTTTATTCCTATCCATAGAATTTTTTTTTAATATATCTTTAATACATTGCTACCTGAATAAATAAATGTGAAATTGTTTTGTTACGAATTCAATTTAAAATCCCGTTCCATACCTACCATAAGCACATAATAGTTAAACGGAATTTTTCAATAGAAAATTTAACTGCACTTCTAAAACGCTAATTAAACGCTTCAGTAATAAATGGCATATTTACCTCTGAAGAAATAATAAGAAAAATTCAGGAAATTTAGCCACTTTATTTTTCCAATTATAAATTTCGTTATACCCAAACAAAAGAAGATGAAAACAAAAATAGAGAATATAATTAAACAATGTAAAGTGTTCAAGGATAACAAATATGATCGTAGCCCCAATAAACCACAACTATTAGAAACTCGAAATACCTCAATATCCCGGAGAAATATTGCATATATACGTTTACAATACAGAAAAAACAATGAAAAATCTTTAAGTTCAGCTTCTATACAATTTTTGGTCGAAGACCAACTCGGAATTAAAATTTTTAAAACTCCCCATAAGCAAGCAAAATTAACGGGCAATTAGAAAGATTTCATTCTACGCTATCCGAAATAATGCGTTGTCTTTGAACTGAACGCACACGCCGCTCCTTCCAAAAACTCTTAGACCGATGTGCATACGAGTACAATTACTCCACAACAGGCAAAAGACCTGTTATTTAAAAGACCTGTTATGTAGATAGGCATTTTACGTTAGGATAAACAAACTTAGGTCCAAACTTACAGCAAGATGTAGACAAGAAATTGTATAGGAGGACAAATCCAGTATAGTAATCACGGAAAAAGGACGAACAGTACACATTAGACGATAGTCAACAAATCTTTTCCTCTCTCCCCTTCTTTTACACACTTCTTTTACACTTAGCGTACGCAAACTTCAAAATAACAGATTATTCGAACTCACAAGTAGCAACATTCCACACATGACTGACAAAAATTCAAACCGAAACTTACAGGATAATGCACAAAGTAGACCTAGATGCATGTCAGAGAACATTCAACGAGATAAGCAGTACTAGAAAACCCAAAATAACCTCTGAAAATCCCCTTTTACCCATCCTTATTAACGAATTAAACCTAGCCCAAACATATCTAAATAGGCTAAAACCTAAAATATTTAGCAAGTCAATGAACGATATAGGAAAAGTATGGAAACGGATAGCGGGAAATCCCGATCATGACGACCTAGTTATTCTAGAGAGCCAAATAAATAATATAATAGATCATAAATAAATAAATAATATAATATAATAATGAAGTAAATAAATAGTTTTTGATAGGATAAACAAAATGACAGCTGTTTTAAATAAAATTTTGAAAGATGTTGAAACTAGTGAGGATATACAGCACAATTTTTTCGATAGAATTAAAATAAAAAGTCAGAGTTATGAAATAAGAAATTATTAATATGAACTATGCAATTCATTGGGCTAAGGCCGAAATCGTAAAATCAAACATTTTGTGAAAAGAAGAAGTAGAATCAGTTAAATCGGCATTTAATAAAAAAGAATAAATATAATAATAAAATCCCATATGAGGACATGGAAATTTGTAAAGACAACAAAATATTTGCTATTAAATCAAAATATAGAGCAAATATTGACATAAGAATTGTAATCATAAGAATATCATACGATACACATTAGCAACACTACTTGTGTCCCACAATTACTTAAAATCAAACCAGCAGAATGCACATTAGTTAACAACCAGCACATCCCTTATGTGGAAAGCATATCACCCGGCATAATTCTATTAAGCCAGTACAACGGTACAATTGAAATCTACAGTAAAAATATCACTCTTGACGGGTCATATGCAGTACAATACCACAATTCCACGATTTTCATTGATAACAAAAAATACTATTTTAACGAGATACTAACTAGTAAACCCCTGCTTGCGATACTGCAATCAAATATTCCCTCAAATAATGAAGAATAAATCCTAAGCTTGGAGATGATATAAGAACTCCATATCAATAAAACAAAGCAGTTGAACGTATTGCGAACAACCCACGTAGCAGCCCTATTAAGAAATTTTTCAGTAACAATCGTTAGCATTATCTTCCTAGGCGGGTTAATTATCACATTAATCTTAGAGAAGAATTTTAAAACAAAACCAATAGATCTGCCACCTACAGAGTGGACGTCAACGTGACCGACACTGAAGAAGTCACAACACCCAAAACGCCCACGTTTACAGAGCCTTTGTTGTTGTTGTTGTTGTTGTAACAACAAAAACACACCCCGAAGGTTTCGGGAACTGCTGTCAAACTGACAGTCCTTGGCCGGATATGAATCGGTTACGCTCCGGTACTCCTTTACGGTACTGCCCGACTGTCGTGGTAGCGATTTGGTGTGACCAGTGGAACCTTCTAGGCCATGTCACCTTTAACACTAGTCAGTTAATTTGTACAAACGGGCATGTTCGTTTTTGGCGGCGGAAGAGCTAGCACCAGATAAACTGCAGCAATTACGCCAAGTTAGCAATAAAACTAATAAAGGCAGAACGCCAGTAATTAATAAGAATTGGGAAATGACCAAGACGCTGATTCAGCAAAACATACTGACATTGGGAACAACATCAACTAAATTAGGTTGAGTAGTAATAGTGACTTTATTGAATAAAGGTCTTCCGACCAAGTTACACTAAGAAGTAGTTAAGTAGACTAAGTTGGTTAGTAATAGTGATTTTAATAAATAAAGGTCTTCCTACCACATATTTTTTTTGCTATATTTATAATCCCAGACAATAACTTATATGCATACAGCAGCAGATATCCAATTTTGTTTGTACATTTGTAGAACTTCTGCTAAAAAATTAAATACCAAAAAATTTGTTCAGCAGCAAGACTCGATAGCCTTAGTATTCAGCTCCCTAAAAATTTATTTCAGGTGGTTTGAGTGGATAAAGTTAGGAACATTTAATAATTTGAATATCATAAGCCGAAGGCCACTCTAATTTCCTCACACATGTAAAAGGTCTCATACTCTCTCTTTATGAATCTGACACATATATGAATCTTCCTCTGTTGTTCACCCCACATACCTTCACTTGATCGTTCCTCACCTAGCACCCAACTGTGCAAAGCGTGCATAATGCTCATACGAGCCGTTTTGCCCATCGTGCAATGAAGAACGTAAAAAATATAAACCCAAGTTTTCATCATCAGGTGATTTCCAAAATTCTGAAATCTGTCACTTCTGTTCACCAAAATAAAGTTCCTTTTACATATCATTTCAACAGCCAATGAGCAATGGAAAATAACATAGATGTATGTGCATACCCATATGTGTACACTGTACATGAATAAATAAGTGAAACAACATACCTTTATTTCGAGTTAACTTGTAGTTATATAGGAACTCCGAGAAAATACTGAATAAGCTTTAGGATGAAGGATAACTCATTTCAACGAATAAGTTAGTTACTTCAGCAAACTTGTATTCGGGTTTTGTAGATAATGTTAATGTTAAATTTCCTGTAACATTATCTGATAAGCACTTATAAGAACACGCTTCCATATACATATATAAACATGTAACCAACACAAAGTAAAGAACATAGGAAGAAGCTTTCCCATACATATATATGTAAAAAAACAGGTAAAAAGGTACCCACATCTATAACAACCCTGCCGTGAAGCAGAAAATAGTCAGGAATCACACCAATAGGCAACTGAAATTTTCTGAACGGTACTGAACCAGTAAACATTTAAAGGTAAGCAGAGTACAACTATTCCAAGTAAAGCTTTCTGCATTTGAACATTTTCGCTTACCACGACTGAATTGATTTTTTTTTTAATTTGCTACTATAAAACAAATAAATATTCATGAATAAATATTAAAATAGAAAATCTTTTTAAATTTGAAAAGAAAAAGAGTTCCAAAAGATAAAAGTTATCTGAAAGTAATAAAAAAGTATCCGGATAATGTATTTCAGACACATTTTCGCATGGCTGGATCATGGCTATTGTTTCTATTTCTAAATCTTTACTAAATTATATTTCATGTTTCAGTGGTTGCGACGATACCTGAGGCCATATTGGAGTAGTGCATTGCTAGGACGTTTGGGACATTCTCTTGAGACCTGTCTCTATATGACGTTGTGAAAGCTGGCAATAGCAACGTCACATTGGGCGAGTTAAATAATAGCCTTCTCCTATCAAGCAGAAGAATTTTATGGAGGAGTTTGAAAGGAGCCGATACAATCCTTTTCCATTTGTGGTTGTGTAGAAGGAATACACTTCAGCATCCCACCAAAGAAATAAGCCTGCAGTAAATTCTAGTAGTTTTATACTAGTCAAATACTAGTTTGCCAAACAGGCTGAACTAATTCGAGTTCTGTAATTTTTCCATATTAGCAACTTGTATTTTTAACACGGCGGTGTTCTACGAGATGGTAATTGTCCGCTTCTGCATCAGAACCATAGCAATGGGCATACTAGTCACTCTCCATCAGCAATACCCCCTTTCGCCACAATCGCCACAATATGTCCATCAAGATCATACCATTCAACATACTAGTCCGTATACACATCAGAATTATACCAGTTTACATACTTGTCAGCACATACACCGGTATCATACCAGCCGTCATACTAGTTAGCCTATGCATCAGTATCATACAAATTACTGTACCAATTCATAGTACATTAGTTCATTTTGGGTTGAAAAATACACGAAACTTTCAAAATTACATTTCAAGCCACTTTAATGAAAATTCAGTCATCATATATAAAATATGTGTCTATCAAAGTAAATATTACTTCACTATATTGAACAATTCAAATTGAATAAATATGTAGTCGCTATTCATAGTAGTTTTGCTTTTAGAAAACATCTATAAAAAGTAATTTTCTTCTTTTTTAAATTGTTATTTTTTCAATAAATAGTTGATGTCACAGGCAGAAATCTTTAAATTTTCTTGAAACATTTTATGGAAAATTTAACTATTAATTTCAGATAGAATCTTATCCATACTTGCAGAAATATCTTCGTATAAAATTAAGGAAATTCAAGAAAGGATAAGCTTTTTATGGAGAAAATTATAAGTTTCGGAGTTCTTTGCAAATAACCATGCAGGTAACTCAAGTAAGGTATTTCAATACTTAATGTGCAAGTTGTCAGTAACTAAATTTTTTACAAGTGCTTTTTTGAACCATCTTGTTATTGTGTCTCTGCTCGCCATTTTCGGTTTTGCAGGTTCTAAACGATTTCGTTATTTCTTGTTATTTTATTTACGAAAACTGCATTTCACAATCACAATAAGTCAACCCTGGAAAATAGAAACAATTCAATACTTTTTTAAGTATTTGTTTATCAGAAAAAGGTCACTTTGATTATTTCAAAAAGAAATGATATTTACTTACTCAATTGCTTTGACAAGTGATCGTTTCGTTTTCACTTCTTTTCGTGGTTTCATTTAAGCACTGCTTACTCGTTTTTGCGTCTGGTACGCCGTTATTCAGTAGCGACGTCGCAAAAAATAAGGCCGATTTTGTTGACAAGTCCGTACGTGCATGATATTAGAATATTAGTTGAAGAGAAATTTGAAATGTTGGACGGCGTTGTTAACTGAACGATTGCTGTCCTAATACTGAATTGTTTTCTTTTTCGCTCGCGTATGCATTTATCGCCAATTTTAGAGTGTTGTTGCAGCTCATGATAGCGGAAACGTTGTAGTTTGGCAGTTGACTGCAGAGAATTTATTACCAGGCATCAGAATTCTATGAAATTTGGTTAGGCAGAAAATATGAAAAAAAAATATACAAATTAGAGGCAAAACATATGAAATCGAGACTTACACCGCATTACACACATTCTTTCCTATGAACCAAATATACTTTTTCTCCTAGTAGCGCAACTGTCAGCTGATCAGAACAAACACACAAACGGCAGAGAGTGTGTTATATCAAACAATAAATTAAACGAATTTAAATGATGCAATATTGATTGTGCAATTCAATGTTTCATCTGTCATACCAGTTGTAAGTGTTGTAAAAGTCATAAGCAGTTTAGTGATGATTGATAAACTACAAATATATGGAGTAGGATGGTTCGAAAAACAACTTTTTTTTTCGGAACGCTTTAGTAGTTTAAAAATTTGGAGTCCCTTCAAGTTATGCCAAAAATATGGAAAAAAAACACTTTTTTTTTTTAATTCATGAAAATCTGAGAATTGATGAAAATTTAATTTTTTAAAAATTTAACGTGATACAGACATTTCCACGAGTCTGCCTGCAAAAATTCAGCTCGATTGGATCACGGAAAAAGGGTTAAAAATCGATCCAAAGTTTTCACACAGGCAGACAGACGGACACTAAAAAAATGCTGACGTTTACATGAAAATCGCCGATACACGTGTATTTTTATTTTTTCTCCCCTTTCCGAAAAAGTATATTTGGTTCATAGGACAGAACTAAAACTCGTTTTTGTAACGCAGTGTTATATTAACAGGCCTTGCATTAAATCAAAGCTAGTGCCTAACTAATAACTTTATATACAAAACCACTTCAGCTCCAGTCTGCTTAGTATATCAATGAATTTTTTAGTATACACTCGGTAGAATAATTCTGCGTACAGGGAATCGACAAAAATTACTTGCTGAAACAAGCCTTGGTGTGTTAAAGCAAAAGTTTCTTGTCACGTACTTTAATTTTTAAAACAAATAGTTTTTCGAGATCCTAAATTTCTAAAAAATATCTTGATTACATTAATCTGTGTGACAGCAGATCCTCTGCTCCGGCGATCCATAACCTCAAAGTAAGTTCAAAGCAAATTTTTATTAGTGCTCCTGCTTTGTTTTTGGCAATTGGTTTTATATTCAAGCCACCAACAACAATTGTGCATCTGCCCTCCTAAATCTTTAGTAGACACCGAAGTTCGCTTGTGCTTTGCCACACATAAACTTGTCAAAAAATAACTTACGTTGCTTTGCTGCTGTCACGCGTTTAAACGCATTGATCATCTTGAAGATAAAATCAAAATACTCAAACAAAATATGTCAACACAAAAGAGCCAAATTGCTGCTTGTGAGTTCCGGATGCATGAAATCCCCTTCGAGGAATGAGAAAATCTACAAAGTATATTCCACCACCTGTGCTTTACTTTACATTTACAGCCATCCCCCCATAAAAAGCAGTTTCCGGTTGCAAGAAGCACACAATAGTACGATAGATCATTACATTTTAATCGCCGAGAGACAGAAATGCATTGTTGAAAACCACTACAACCTTGAGGCGACTAAACAGTGACGACAAAAACAGAAAGGGACGGCGATTAATTCATGTGCGTATTAATTCTGATCCACCGATATTCATAAATGCATCGCTGTCTAAGCAAAAGTATGAAATTTTCAGGGCAGCGATTTGTCTTAAAAGAGGAAGAAATAGCATCGGTAGTTACTCTGAGGTCTGGTTCATATCAAGAGAGCAATGAACGACCACCCCGAAACAATCCACGTCCTTCATTTCCTCGAGAGCCTTGAGAGTACTGGCCTAGAAAGCGGAAGTTCATTTCGTTATGATGGTGCGCAAACTACGAATAACCACCTATAATACTAATAACAACTACGAATGGCCACCAAAAATTTATAATTTATTTTATAAATATGTCTTGCAAATTTCTTAACTACTTCTGTCTTATTATATCTTACGTCTCTGGTTCCACTACATTATGTTGTCTGTAGTTAATTCAGTGCAGAGAATTATTTCTCAAAAAAACTCGATGAGCTAAGATTTATATCCGAAGGTTCTGATATTGATGTAATATGTATTTCTGAAACCTGGTTTTCTTCATGCCATAAAATTGACTTGGTTCAATTAAGTAGATACCAACTTTTCAGGGTTGATAGATGTGGTCATGGTGGTGGTGTTGCTACATATGTAAAAAGTAGTTTGTCTTTAAAATTTTGTTGTGGTTCTAGTCCTGGTGATTCTGTAGAATGTGTGTTCGTTGAGTTGTTTTCAGAAGATAGTAACCTCCTTATAGGCTGTGCTTACAGACCAAACCAAACCGCCGAGTAAACTGCTCTGGTTTTGTTGAGTTTTTGTATCGTTGCTTATAAACTACGGAAATATTATCATCGCTGGGGATTTCAACTGCAACCTTCTCGTGGATTCCAGCTTAAAGCTAAGCATGGAATCTCTTGGACTTTTTCCACCAATTCAGTACTACCAACACACTTTACAGATTCTAATCCCCCATTGCTGGATTTATTCTTTGTAAATGATCCTTGGAAACTACTCCACTACAATCAACTATCCGCATCTGGTTTTTCAAAGCACGACTTCATATTTCTTTGTTACATATTCCAAACAACATGCAAGCCATGTTTACTTACGTATCGTGACTTTAGAAGTATAGATTACAGTTCCCTCGCTACAGATGAGGAGTCGGTCGAGTGAAGTTTGATTCGCACGTTGACATCGGTTGATGATCAAGCCAAGTTATTACAAAAACACATAAATAGGCTTACGTTCCACTGAAAGTCAAAGCGGTTAGACATAAAATCACCCCTTTTTAATGCTTCCTTAAACCATTTAATTCACCTTCGAACCTTGCATACTCACGGTGGAAGAGATATAGAACTAGCGAAGCCCATATCAGCTTCAAAGCGGCTAGAATCGCTGTCAACAAATCCACCCTTGTGGCAAAACAGAATTTCTATGAAGAAAAGTTCAGTTCTGCTTTGGATTCAAGGGCAACCTGGCACTCGATTAAGGATATCGGGATCGGTAAATACAAAGGTGACCTCTCTAACCTCCCCGATGTTGACATTAACGAGATAAATACAAATTTTGTGAGTCTACCAATTTTAGCTCATAATATATGTGTGACAACTGCTGTGTTCGTGCTAATGTGGATGTTCTTCCTTTCGAGTTTGTTTGTGTCGATGATTGTGATGTTGTGCAATCCACACTTTCTGTGAAGTCCATGTCAGTGCCATAGGGTTTGATGGTATATGTGCAAAATTTTTAAAAGTAATTCCCCAAAAATCCTTCCCCACATAACATATTTATTCAACTCGGTTCTGACGACCTGTGTATTTCCTAAGTTTTGGAAAGCTGCTAAGGTTATATCAATTCCACAGCAAAACAAAGAGTATAGGACTATAGCCATACTGATTTTCCTATCGAAGGTGGTTGAACGTGTTTTGCATGGACAGATCACTTCGTATGTGCACGATAACAAACTTCTGTAAGATAGCCATTCTGGTTTCAGGTCAAAACGAAGCTGTACAACCGCGCTTCTATCTGCGATAAAGGATATTCGAGAACAAATTGATCAGAATAGTACCGCCTTTCTAACTCTTCTCGACCACTCGAAACCTCGGTAGACCACACTCTTCTCTGCCAGAAGCTATAAAATTTGTTTAGTTTCCAACCGAACTCAGGCAGTAAGTGTGGGTAGTAGAGAGTCTAACTTCTTTTCTGTGTTTTGAAAGGTGTCCCACAAGGTTCAATCCTTGGTCCCCTCTTATTTGTCTTGTACATAAATGACTTCCCTGATGTCCTAATGTTCATATTTATGCTGATGACGCCCAATTGTATTTGTGTTGTCCTAGTGATCGTATCAGCTCGTGTTTAAATTAGTCCGTATACACATCAGAATTATACCAGTTTACATACTTGTCAGCACATACACCGGTATCATACCAGCCGTCATACTAGTTAGCCTATGCATCAGTATCATACAAATTACTGTACCAATTCATAGTACATTAGTTCATATTGGGTTGAAAATACACTAAACTTTCAAAATTACATTACAAGCCACTTTAATGAAAATTCAGTCATCATATATAAAATATGTGTCTATCAAAGTAAATATTACTTCACTATATTGAACAATTCAAATTGAATAAATATGTAGTCGCTATTCATAGTAGTTTTGCTTTTAGAAAACATCTATAAAAAGTAATTTTCTTCTTTTTTAAATTGTTATTTTTTCAATAAATAGTTGATGTCACAGGCAGAAATCTTTAAATTTTCTTGAAACATTTTATGGAAAATTTAACTATTAATTTCAGATAGAATCTTATCCATACTTGCAGAAATATCTTCGTATAAAATTAAGGAAATTCAAGAAAGGATAAGCTTCTTATGGAGAAAATTATAAGTTGCGGAGTTCTTTGCAAATAACCATGCAGGTAACTCAAGTAAGGTATTTCAATACTTAATGTGCAAGTTGTCAGTAACTAAATTTTTTACAAGTGCTTTTTTGAACCATCTTGTTATTGTGTTTCTGCTCGCCATTTTCGGGTTTGCAGGTTCTAAACGATTTCGTTATTTCTTGTTATTTTATTTACGAAAACTGCATTTCACAATCACAATAAGTCAACCCTGGAAAATAGAAACAATTCAATACTTTTTTAAGTATTTGTTTATCAGAAAAAGGTCACTTTGATTATTTCAAAAAGAAATGATATTTACTTACTCAATTGCTTTGACAAGTGATCGTTTCGTTTTCACTTCTTTTCGTGGTTTCATTTAAGCACTGCTTACTCGTTTTTGCGTCTGGTACGCCGTTATTAAGTAGCGACGTCGCAAAAAATAAGGCCGATTTTGTTGAGAAGTCCGTACGTGCATGATATTAGAATATTAGTTGAAGAGAAATTTGAAATGTTGGACGGCGTTGTTAACTGAACGATTGCTGTCCTAATACTGAATTGTTTTCTTTTTCGCTCGCGTATGCATTTATCGCCAATTTTAGAGGGTTGTTGCAGCTCATGATAGCGGAAACGTTGTAGTTTGGCAGTTGACTGCAGAGAATTTATTACCAGGCATCAGAATTCTATGAAATTTGGTTAGGCAGAAAATATGAAAAAAAATATGCAAATTAGAGGCAAAACATATGAAATCGAGACTTACACCGCATTACACACATTCTTTCCTATGAACCAAATATACTTTTTCTCCTAGTAGCGCAACTGTCAGCTGATCAGAACAAACACACAAACGGCAGAGAGTGTGTTATATCAAACAATAAATTAAACGAATTTAAATGATGCAATATTGATTGTGCAATTCAATGTTTCATCTGTCATACCAGTTGTAAGTGTTGTAAAAGTCATAAGCAGTTTAGTGATGATTGATAAACTACAAATATATGGAGTAGGATGGGTCGAAAAACAACTTTTTTTTTCGGAACGCTTTAGTAGTTTAAAAATTTGGAGTCCCTTCAAGTTATGCCAAAAATATGGAAAAAAACACTTTTTTTTTTAATTCATGAAAATCTGAGAATTGATGAAAATTTAATTTTTTAAAAATTTGACGTGATACAGACATTTCCACGAGTCTGCCTTCAAAAATTCAGCTCGATTGGATCACGGAAAAAGGGTTAAAAATCGATCCAAAGTCTTTCACACAGGCAGACAGACGGACACTAAAAAAATGCTGACGTTTACATGAAAAAGTATATTCGGTTCATAGGACAGAACTAAAACTCGTTTTTGTAACGCAGTGTTATATTAACAGGCCTTGCATTAAATCAAAGCTAGTGCCTAACTAATAACTTTATATACAAAACCACTTCAGCTCCAGTCTGTTTAGTATATCAATTAATTTTTTAGTATACACTCGGTAGAATAATTCTGCGTACAGAGAATCGACAAAAATTACTTGCTGAAACAAGCCTTGGTGTGTTAAAGTAAAAGTTTCTTGTCACGTACTTTAATTTTTAAAACAAATAGTTTTTCGAGATTCTAAATTTCTAAAAAATATCTTGATTACATTAATCTGTGTGACAGCAGATCCTCTGCTCCGGCGATCCATAACCTCAAAGTAAGTTCAAAGCAAATTTTTATTAGTGCTCCTGCTTTGTTTTTGGCAATTGGTTTTATATTCAAGCCACCAACAACAATTGTGCATCTGCCCTCCTAAGTCTTTAGTAGACACCGAAGTTCGCTTGTGCTTTGCCACACATAAACTTGTCAAAAAATAAGTTACGTTGCTTTGCTGCTGTCACGCGTTTAAACGCATTGATCATCTTGAAGATAAAATCAAAATACTCAAACAAAATATGTCAACACAAAAGAGCCAAATTGCTGCTTGTGAGTTCCGGATGCATGAAATCCCCTTCGAGGAATGAGAAAATCTACAAAGTATATTCCACCACCTGTGCTTTACTTTACATTTACAGCCATCCCCCCATAAAAAGCAGTTTCCGGTTGCAAGAAGCACACAATAGTACGATAGATCATTACATTTTAATCGCCGAGAGACAGAAATGCATTGTTGAAAACCACTACAACCTTGAGGCGACTAAACAGTGACGACAAAAGCAGAAAGGGACGGCGATTAATTCATGTGCGTATTAATTCTGATCCACCGATTTTCATAAATGCATCGCTGTCTAAGCAAAAGTATGAAATTTTCAGGGCAGCGATTTGTCTTAAAAAGGAAGAAATAGCATCGGTAGTTACTCTGAGGTCTGGTTCATATCAAGAGAGCAATGAACGACCACCCCGAAACAATCCACGTCCTTCATTTCCTCGAGAGCCTTGAGAGTACTGGCCTAGAAAGCGGAAGTTCATTTCGTTATGATGGTGCGCAAACTACGAATAACCAACTGGATGGCCACCAAAAATTTATAATTTATTTTATAAATATGTCTTGCAAATTTCTTAACTACTTCTGTCTTATTATATCTTACGTCTCTATTTCCACTACATTATGTTGTCTGAGGTTAATTCAGTGCAGAGAATTATTTCTAAAAGGCTTAAAATCATTCATATCAATTCGCAAAATTTATACAAAAAAACTCGATGAGCTAAGATTTATATCCGAAGGTTCTGATATTGATGTAATATGTATTTCTGAAACCTGGTTTTCTTCATGCCATAAAATTGACTTGGTTCAATTAAGTAGATACCAACTTTTCAGGGTTGATAGATGTGGTCATGGTGGTGGTGTTGCTACATATGTAAAAAGTAGTTTGTCTTTAAAATTTTGTTCTAGTCCTGGTGATTCTGTAGAATGTGTGTTCGTTGAGTTGTTTTCAGAAGATAGTAACCTCCTTATAGGCTGTGCTTACAGACCAAACCAAACCGCCGAGTAAACTGCTCTGGTTTTGTTGAGTTTTTGTATCGTTGCTTATAAACTACGAAAATATTATCATCGCTGGGGATTTCAACTGCAACCTTCTCGTGGATTCCAGCTTAAAGCTAAGCATGGAATCTCTTGGACTTTTTCCACCAATTCAGTACTACCAACACACTTTACAGATTGTAATCCCCCATTGCTGGATTTATTCTTTGTAAATGATCCTTGGAAACTACTCCACTACAATCAACTATCCGCATCTGGTTTTTCAAAGCACGACTTCATATTTCTTTGTTACATATTCCAAACAACATGCAAGCCATGTTTACTTACGTATCGTGACTTTAGAAGTATAGATTACAGTTCCCTCGCTACAGATGAGGAGTCGGTCGAGTGAAGTTTGATTCGCACGTTGACATCGGTTGATGATCAAGCCAAGTTATTACAAAAACACATAAATAGGCTTACGTTCCACTGAAAGTCAAAGCGGTTAGACATAAAATCACCCCTTTTTAATGCTTCCTTAAACCATTTAATTCACCTTCGAACCTTGCATACTCACGGTGGAAGAGATATAGAACTAGCGAAGCCCATATCAGCTTCAAAGCGGCTAGAATCGCTGTCAACAAATCCACCCTTGTGGCAAAACAGAATTTCTATGAAGAAAAGTTCAGTTCTGCTTTGGATTCAAGGGCAACCTGGCACTCGATTAAGGATATCGGGATCGGTAAATACAAAGGTGACCTCTCTAACCTCCCCGATGTTGACTTTAACGAGATAAATACAAATTTTGTGAGTCTACCAATTTTAGCTCATAATATATGTGTGACAACTGCTGTGTTCGTGCTAATGTGGATGTTCTTCCTTTCGAGTTTGTTTGTGTCGATGATTGTGATGTTGTGCAATCCACACTTTCTGTGAAGTCCATGTCAGTGCCATAGGGTTTGATGGTATATGTGCAAAATTTTTAAAAGTAATTCCCCAAAAATCCTTCCCCACATAACATATTTATTCAACTCGGTTCTGACGACCTGTGTATTTCCTAAGTTTTGGAAAGCTGCTAAGGTTATATCAATTCCACAGCAAAACAAAGAGTATAGGACTATAGCCATACTGATTTTCCTATCGAAGGTGGTTGAACGTGTTTTGCATGGACAGTTCACTTCGTATGTGCACGATAACAAACTTCTGTAAGATAGCCATTCTGGTTTCAGGTCAAAACGAAGCTGTACAACCGCGCTTCTATCTGCGATAAAGGATATTCGAGAACAAATTGATCAGAATAGTACCGCCTTTCTAACTCTTCTCGACCACTCGAAACCTCGGTAGACCACACTCTTCTCTGCCAGAAGCTATAAAATTTGTTTAGTTTCCAACCGAACTCAGGCAGTAAGTGTGGGTAGTAGAGAGTCTAACTTCTTTTCTGTGTTTTGAAAGGTGTCCCACAAGGTTCAATCCTTGGTCCCCTCTTATTTGTCTTGTACATAAATGACTTCCCTGATGTCCTAATGTTCATATTTATGCTGATGACGCCCAATTGTATTTGTGTTGTCCTAGTGATCGTATCAGCTCGTGTTTAAATAATTTAATATATGCTTTCAATCAAATTGGTACGTGGGCTTCAATGAACGGCTTATGTCTTAACCCTAAGAAGTGTAAATATATAGTTATTAATAGAAAGTCACACTCCACAACTGCCTTGGCTAATTTAATTTTGGACAATACTATTATAGAATACGCTGTATTTAACAAAACATTGACATGGAAAGACCATATCTTTAGCACAGAGGAAAAGTCAGATGCTCCGTACACTCTGGTTAACACAGTATTTCACTCCATTAAACATTCGACTACTTATAGCAAAAGCGTACTTAATACCTACCCTACTTTATGGTTGTGCGATTTACTCTAAGGACCATGGCTTGCCTCAGAATAACATTTTCGTTTACACAAAACTCTGATTAAGTTATCACGACAAAGTTGGTCATTGGGAACGGTTTTGGGAAAAAATTCACAAAAGTTGCATTGTGAACGTATAAAAAGTGACAGCTGCTGTTGTTTACAATTTTAAATGAACCATTTTGGCGTACAAATTTCGATTGTGGTGTTTCTAAATTCCTTCACTAGCGGAGTTTTTTAGCAAAACAATTTATCACAAAATCAGATGTTTACTTTCATCTGTCACTTTTTGTTTTGCTAAGCACATAATCAGTGGTCCATCCTTTGATAACTTTTATCAGAAGATAATCAGCCCATCGTTGATAACCAGACGTTGAGTAAACGGTTTTGGGCTAACCTCTGATAAAGTCTTGACTAAGCAGTTAATCAGACAGTGAGTAAACGACCCTAATTGTGACTACGTATGCAAAAAGAAACTTAATGTTGGGTATAACAACATTGCCAGATACGATTACCTTTTAAAAGTTAATACGCTTATTACCATACACAAATTAATATATATTTTATCGAATTCGAAATTTCCTTCAATCATCAAGATCAGTACTCCTTACTCACTTTAGATATCGAATGCTAACGTCTGAACGCCAGTTCTTTATTACCTCGATACTAAGCTGATAAGTACTGCACTGCTCTTCAAAAAAGAGATAACATGTTTCTAAAGGGTGTTTTTTTTAGGGGTATAGAACTTCGAATTGAAATAAAACACAAGAAAATCGTTTTAAGGTCCATCAATTTGGCTTTATTGGAAGGATAATTTTATGCCATTAATGTTTAAATATGATTTCGGGCATGTGGCCGCCGCGGCTGGCTCGAATAAAGCCAATTCTACAGGTCCAATTTTCAACCACTTTTTCGAGCATATGGGGCCGTATGTCGGCAATAACGCCACGAATGTTGGCTTCCAATTCCCCTAACGTTTCTGGTTTGTTGGTGTAGACGAGCGACTTCACATATCCCCAAAGAAAATAATCCAATGGTGTCAAATCACACGACCTTGGTGGCCAATTGACAGGTCCATTCCGCGAAATTATGCGCTCATCGAATGTTTCCTTCAATAAATCGATTGTGACGTGCGCTGTGTGGCATGTAGCGCCGTCTTGTTGGAACCACAACTCATCCACATTCATGCCATCCAATTCGGGAACAAAATAGTCGGTTATCATGGCTCTATACCGGTCTCCATTAACGGTAGCTGCCTCTCCAGCATTATTGCGGAAGAAGTATGGCCCAATGACTCCACCAGCCCATAGAGCACACCAAACAGTCAGTTTTTGTGGATGTAATGGCGTTTCAATGGTCTCATGTGGATTCTCTTCACTCCAAATGCGGCAATTTTGCTTGTTGACGTAGCCATTCAACCAAAAATGAGCCTCATCACTGAACAAAATTTTGCGATGAAAATCAGCATCGAAATCAATCTCATTTTCGGCCCATACACCAAAATCACGACGCATTGCATGGTCTCGCGGCTTTAATTCTTGCACAAGCTGGATCTTGTAAGGTCGCAAGCCAAGATCTTTGAGCAAAATCTTCCATAAAGTTGATGGACAAAGCTCCAATTGCTGTGCACGGTGGCTAATCGATTCATTCGGGTCCTCTTCAACACTTTGCTCTACAGCGGCAATTGTTTCTTCGGTGCGCACTGTTCGACGTCTCTGCGGATGCGTATTATCACATAGAGTAAACGTAGTGCGAAAACGATCCATGGTTAACCGAATTAATTGCTCCGATGGACGATTATGTCGACCATAAAATGGACGGAGCTCACGGTAAACTTCGCGAACTGAACCATTATTTTCGAAATAAATTTGCACGATTTGCAAGCGTTGTTCTTTTGTCAACCTGTTCATGATGAAATGGCAAACCAAACTGAACATAAATGACATTAGAGTTGCCAGATTTGACCACAAAATGCCAGTTTTATCTCTATTCGAAAAACAAACCTGTAAAAAAAACACCCTGTATAATGACTCCTAAGATTAATTGAATTGTTCTATTTTTCTAACTACTTAAAATATATTCTAATATTTGTTTTTTTTTTTCTTCTTTTCATTGTGTACACAATGCTCCTTCCCTATATTTTCCTTTTACTGATTTAAACTATATATAAAATTTCATGTCATAAACTTTCATATGTATGTATATACGTGTACTGTAACTACCCTGCAGTAAACTGCCAAGCTGGTTTCCGCCGCGTTTTGCCAGAATTTTTTTAGCAATCCAGCTAGACTCGAAAAAAAAAGGTGAAAAAAAAATGTGTTAGAGCAAAAACACAGCTTAAAAAGGAAGTCATCTTTTCTCATAATTCGAGCATTGGAATTATAATGAACAATTCAAATCTGTATTTTTTAAAATTAGGTCAAACTAAGGCTAATATTTCTATTTACTATATAAATTAGTTGCTATTTATATAACAGGTACAACCAGTAAAATTTAAAAAAGCTGGCAGCTAAATTAAATTTTTTCCAGCTAAACGCCAAAAAAAAAGCTAGATCTACCTGGAAAACAGCTAAAATGCCAACACTGGCAACAACCCTCAAGAACTGTCGATAGCTACATATGTATGTACATACACGAGCGAGGAAGAACAGAATTCAGTATTCGGACAGCAATCGTTTAGTTAGCAACGCTGTCATAGATTTTAATTTTCTGTTAAACTAATATTCTGAGTGTTAAATATTCATTAAGTTAAATTATACATGAAATTTTTTTCTAAATAATAGTTTTTATAGTGAAATCATAATCCTTTTGAAAATTTCGTTCTTCAAATAGTACATTTGGGTTGTAGATCTCGTACGTACGTGCATGTCAACAAAATCACTCTTATTTTTTGCGACGTCTCTACTGCAATAGCGGCACAGCAGCCAAGCAACAACGAGTAAGCAGTGCTCAAATGAAACCACGAAGAAAAGTGAAAACAAACCGATAATTTGCCAAAGCAATTGTGTAAGTAAATATCATTTCTTTTTTGGAATAATCAAAATAACCTTCTTCTGAAGAAAAAGTTTTCAACATAATAAATATTGAATTGTTGTTATTTTTCAGGGTAGACTTATTGTGATTGTGAAATGCAGTTTTCATAAATAAAATAACAGTGAATCCTCAACGGAATTGTTTAGAAGCTGCTAAAATGGCGAGCAGACGCATACGATAAAAAGGTGGCTAAAATAGCACTTTTAAAAAATGTAGTTACAAAGAACTTGTACAGTATATACCAGAAAAAGCGAGGTACCTCGTAATTTGCAAAGAACCTCTAACATCTAGTTTTCACCATCAAAATCTAATTATTCCTTAAAAGATATTTTTACAAGTATGTATTAGGGTCTATCTGAGATTAATATTTAAATTGAAAAATTTTCCACAAAATGTTTCAAGGAAATTTCAAGATTTATGCTTTTGAAATCAAGTATAAAATTCATTAAAAAAAGAACTATTATGAAAAAAGAGGAAAATTACTTTTTATAAATGTTTTCCAATTTTTATAAAGGCCGGAATAAAATAAAAGTAATAAATGTTTTCCAATGGTAAAATTACTTTGAATAGTGACTATATTTTTATTGAAATTTGTTTCTATTGTGCAATATAGTGTAGCAATATTTATTTTGATAGACACATATTTGATATCTAATGACTGAACTTTCAATAAATTCGTTTGTAATTTAATTTTGCAATTTTCTTGTATTTTTCTTCCAAAAATAAACTTACCTACTATAAAATGGTACAGTAACTGCTTTAATACTGATGCATGGGCTGATTAGTATGGCAGCTGGTATGATACTGGTGTATGTACTGAATAGTATGTCAACTGGTATGATACTGGTGTATATACTGACTAGTATGTCAACTGTTATATTGCTGATACTAAGGCTGACTAGTATGCCAATTGGTATTGTGCTGATGCAGAAGCGGACAATTGCCATCTCGTAGGACATCGCTGTCTTAAAAATACTATTTACTAATATGGAAAAATTACAGAACTCGAACCAGTTGAGCCGGTATGCCAAACGAGTATTTGACTAGTAGAATTGACTACAGGGTATTGTTACTGTTTTTGTACACTTTCAAACTTCTTCCCTTTAGGTTTAGTCTTAGTCAAATTTATTGGTATCACTCTAAACTCTTAACTATGTACGAGGTGTGTTCAAAACGTATCGCGGATTTTGAATTTTCGCTGGTTATGTATATTCTAATTTCGAATTTTTTGTGGCGTTATGTTGGTACTCATGTCTCTCACTTATGCCGACAAGCTCGGCCATTTTGAATGTTCAGTTAATTGTTGACAGCTGCTTTGCTTGCACGGGTTTTGGATCGTCTTCGATTTTTACCTATTCAAAAAATGGATCAAAGAACCTGTATCAAATTTTGTGTGAAAAACGAAATTAAGTGCGCGGATGCATTCCGAATGTTGACTGTGGCATACGGAGAAGCTACCTTGGACCGAAGCAACGTTTATCGGTGGTACAAAATGTTCTCAGAACGCCGAGAAGATGTGCAAAGAAGAACAAAAATTGGCTTTTGCACCACGATAACGCCCCTGCTCACGCATCGTTGCTTGTGCGCGACTTTTTGGCCAAAAACAACACACTAATGATGCCGCAGCCACCGTATTCCCCAGATCTGGCCCCCTGTGACTTTTTCTTTTTCCCTAAACTGAAGAGGCTCATGAAAGGACGACGTTACGCTTCTCTTGACGAGATAAAGACGGCATCGAAGGAGGAGCTGAACAAGATACAAAAAAATGATTTTTTGAAGTGCTTCGAAGATTGGAAAAACCGTTGGCACAAGTGTATAATATCTCATGGTGATTACTTTGAAGGGGACAAAATAGATATTCATGAGTAAATAAATAATTTTTGAAAAAACACAAAATTCGCGAGACTTTTTGAACACACCTCGTATTTAAAAATAAGTCTTACTTAATGTTGTTCCTGGCTTTGTCAAATGGTTGTGCTAGGAAAAGTGTTCAGTAAAATACAAAAAGGCTACAATATAACTTTTACAAAATCAAATTTATTTTAAATTTATTTAAAATATTTAGTTTCGAGTTTTATGAAAAAAGATATCATATTTTCCAGCAATAGCATAAAAAAATAAAAGACATGAATGCACCTAAATAAGTTAAACAGAGGTGCTTGGAAGAGATTTTAGACAATTCCTCACGCAATACTTCCTTGAGCATAGCAATTGAGGTAATTTTGCGCTGCCAAATTTTTCGCCCCAGTAAATTCCACAGGTGCTCTATAGGGCTCAAATCTGGTGATTGTGGTGGTGTTCGCAGTGGATAGGGCACTATGCTTCCGATCTTTAGCCTCCTGAAAGTAGTAATCATTTCCTAAACCTAAATCCTAAGCGCTTTGCTTCAAATTCCTGTTCAATATGTTAAGGTATGCATATTTGCCTATAGTAGATTCTATAAACTACATTCGTCTCACACCTTTGCTGGCCATGCATCCCTATACCATTGCTCCACCCCCAACGTGCTTCCCGGTAGGCATCAAGTTGATTTTATCGAGTGCAGTACCTTTTTTTCGATACACAATCTTACGCCCTTCGATTCCAAAGACGCAGAACTTGCTCTCATCGGAAAAAATCACCTTCTCCCAAAGCTCTCTGGTTTATGTGTTCTTTTGCGAAAGAAACACGCTTTTGCCTATTAACTGCACGTATAAAGGGCTTTCTGCGCGCGGTATGACCCTGCTTTCTTTAAAATTTTGCAAACAGCGCCTGTGCAGAGAGTCTTTTTAAAATTATTTTTTACATTTTGAGCGATTTTGAATGCTGTCAGTCGGCGATTTTGCTTTACACTATTGTTGATATCTGCTTTTATTTGAGGTAACTTTTGTTACGATATTGTTGGGACTTAGTCCAAAATATGGACAAGGGATAGTTTATATGGTATGGGTATGAAACAAAAGGTAATGACGTGGGTTATAATATGGGATGATTTCCACCCTCTCATCTTTATTTATTTGTGAGATGTTGCCTTAAAAAATTATATTTGTAGGTGCATCTCTCGTCGAGATATGAATGAGATATAGATGGAGGTAGAGATAAAGGAATATAAATAGTGATATTAATCGGAATATGAATACCAAGACAAATTCGAAGAGGAAAATGAAAAGTCAGGGAAAGAGGATATTGGAGAGAAGAAACAAAGAAAAAAGTGGAATGGAGAGTAGGTTGGGCGATCTCGTTAAATTTAAAGATCGAACGAACTAGTACTTTTTTCAAAAGTGAACATGGTCCTTCATTTCGTTTAGTCGTGCAGCCCTTCAAAACTATTTTATTTTTAAATCTGTTGGTATATTCATGAGCACAGGAAACAAAAGAATAAGTGTGAACATAAACGACGGTTTGGAACTCGGGTAGGAGTTAACCGTAAGTAAAAATTATTGTGCCAATGTCGACTAACTTAAGCTGTTTTTCCAAACCAATATTGAGTTGGGTTGACATAACAAATTGGTTGTTATTGCTCGCTGCCACAAGAGTATTTGAACTACTTACGTTGGAGTCATACACAAAGATTGTGCTACATAGCCAATCACTGAACGAGGTTGGAAGCATTTAAAGGATGTAGCTCGTTCTTTCAATGAACTGAGTCGTACAATTGAACTAGTTCGTTCGCAAACTATACTACTCTAATGGAGAGTTAGAGTAAGATGAAGCGACACTTGAGGAGGGTACAGCAAGTAACTTTTTGGATACCAAACAAAAGCTTTTATGCAAACTATTTTTAATCTTGATTTACTAACCCGTTTCCGAGTTGTAGCTCAAAATATAGATCAAGGGCACTGTTTATTTTATTTTTCCGAAAGGGTATCAAATGTATGAGGAATATGATAAAAAAGGCTTTTAGATTCAGTGCCATACTTGGGTTCGGGGAACTGTTCAAAATTTAGGGCCCTCCGCATGTGTGTTGACGATATTACTATCCAACACCAGTCATTAGAGAGGGTATCACCTTGGGATGTTTTCATTTTTAATATCTGATTTGGTTCTGTTAATAAAGTAGAGTTCTCCACATTGAAATAAAGAAATTTACTCAAAGAAGTGGTTGAGCGAAAACTACACATTTAACAGAAATTTATGTGATGCAAACATTCAAAAAGCTTATAACACGAGAGTGATTCAATTACTTCAACATTTTGTTTCGCATCGCAATATACAACTAGGACTCGTTCTATATTTTCTTTATTGAATCGGTGCGTTTTATCATTTAAAATTAGTTTATATTATGAGAATGTCCTCTCTATAGTAAAATATACTTAAAACGCATCACATGTTTGGCAGACAAGTTCAGGTAGAGACAACAGTAAATATGTATTTCAATTGAATTCAAACTAAAAATTTTGATTATAAAATAAAATATGCAAAAAAAAACCTTTTCAATACTCTTAATATGGTATATTTCTAAAAGGTGTCATCACACAAACTTCACGTCTCATATTACTACGTGAAATATTTCATAAAAACATTATCAAATTCCGCAATTTTTCCATAAAACTGCTAGATATTTCCATAAAATGTTGCTAACGATTTACAATTTTTTACCTCATATAAAAAAAAAACAGTGGAAGCACTAGTGGTGAAGGGTAACGTGTAAGCATAAATGCTAAGCTAAGTATCAATATTTTCGCTGAACTTTAAGTATGTTCAGCGGAAATAATCTATAGACATCGTATATATTTTCTGAAAACCACATTCATTCGTTGTTACAAGAATAGCAGAAATGAATTTGTTATACTAGGTAATTGGTTCGTCTCAAGTACAAGTCATCACACAACTCTAATCAAGTTTTTATGACGTGATTTATACGCAAATCTTCTTCATTTTCAATAAAACTAGTTCCTGTCTTGGTCCGGGATCTCTTTACCGCTAAACAAAAATTGCAATTTCATAGAGTTCCGATGTCTAGTTATTACAATTGAATAGGGAATCAGCGGCAGCGAACAATAGCCAACGAAATCGAACTAAAATTTGCTATGTCATTATTGTGGAAAAACAGCTTAAATTAACCGACATTGGCTCTTATTTCCACAATACTTTTTACTTACCGAACGGTTAACTCCTATCCGGGTTGCAAACCACCGTTTCGTGACCACGCTTTTTCTTTTGTTCCCTGTGCCACGTATATACAAACTGATTGAAAAGAAAACTTAGTATTGAACGACCTAGTTCACTTTTTAAAAAAGAACTAGTTCGTTCGATCTATAAATTGAACGAAATTGCCCTACCCCAATATGTACACATATTAAGATTGTTGTCAATACTAAATTTGAAGTCTAACGCTTAGGCCATGTATGATGACAGCCATTATCGATTTCTCGAAGTTTTTATTAGTTAGAACAACAATGAGTCTGCTCAACCCATAACACTAGCACACTTACTTGTGTTGCTGGAAGGGAAAGGAGAAGTTGGTGGAGATAGGGGAGGCCTGTTCGGTTAGGTGGAGTTTTCCCACCCACTTCCGCGCAACTTGCGGGAAACCATGGGCGCCGTGTTGACTCCTATCTTCTCACGGCTCCACAAAAACCTGACGTTAGTTCGTCATTTAGTTATCAACTATCTGGGTACTGTCCAGGTCTACACTCGCACTCGAACATTTTATGTAAGCGCAACACCCACTCCAAAAAAAAAAAAAGAAAAGTCTATCGCTGGCGGCGTCGACTTGTCCCACGATGTTGTGTTCTCGCTGTTGTTCCGCTCCCTCGCTGTTAATAAGGAACGCTGAGTTGCCCAGAAGTTATTGAACCCTTTGATCTGTTTGCTGGGACTGTTGCATACCCTGATGCGTCGATGTTAGATGTAAACACGTAGGTCGTGTTGCAAACTTTGTCTTTCAATATGTTTGCTGTTCTGGTGCTGTTGGTGTGTTTACCTGTAGTGCTTGACCCGACTTACTTCCTGGACTGCCAAAGCCTTTATACCATTATAATTTATATTATTGCCATTTATATTATTGCCATTCATATTATTTAGCGTTCCTGGTGAAGAAGCTTGTTGGGTTTTATCCCCTTATTTTATCCACCAAGTCTGTCTAGATGTTCAAATAACTGCAACTATGAAAAAATGCATCAAGTTAGGACGCATTTGGAATATTCATCTGACAACTCATGGGCAAATGGCTGTGTATGCATATATATCCTGGAGTAAATTCTACTACTTTTATACTAGTCAAATACTAGTTTGCCAAACCGGCTCAACTAGTTCGAGTTCTGTAATTTTTCCATATTAGCAAATGGTAGTTTTACAACGGCGATATCCTATGAGATGGCAATTGTCCGCTTCTGCGTCAGCACCATACCAATTGGCATACTAGTCCGTCTCTGCATCAGCAATATACCCGTTGACATACTACTCATTATATATGTACATCAAGACCATACCATTTAACATACTAGTCCGTATATACATCAGGATCATACCAGTTTACATACATGGCTGATGAATTTTGCTACATTAAGAAACTCAAATAATTTTTTTTTCAGTGTATGGAATTCATTTTTCTTTTATTCATGTTAAAGCTCATTAAATTTTATTAAATATAGCTTAATTAGTTTTAAAAATAATGGAATTTAAATGCCCTCCCTGCTCGTCGATGCATGTGCGGCATCTTACCAAAAAGTTGTTCATTACTGCTTGGAGAGTTGAGACAGGAATAGCCGCAATTTTTTCTCGAATGGATTGCCTTAGTTCATTCAAAAAGTCAGGTGCAGTAAGGTCAGGCGACCTGGGTGGCCAACGGAATGTGGAGTTTCTGGATATCAGCTTATTGGGAAATTTTCGTCGCAATTCTGTCATAACAGGTTGGGCTATATGAGGAGCTGCACCATCTTGCTGAAACCACACAGAGTTGAAAGAAATTCTCATTCGGCGTAATTCTGGATAGAAAAACTCTCTCAACATGCTCAAGTAACGGTCTCCAGTAACCGTAACGGTGCGACCGTTTTCTTCGAAGAAGTAGGGCCCGACAATGCAGCGTGATGAAACTGCACACCACACTGATGAGGAGATGATGACACTGACCACAGCGTGATGAAACTGCACACACACGAAGTGGATGCAATTCCGTCTCATGGAGTATCTGTGGGTTGGAAGCACTCCATATTCGACAATTTTGTTTGTTTATGTTGCCGTTTAAATCGAAATGGGCCTCGTCAGACATGAAAAGACAGTTCAACATGTTTCCATCCTCTTCCACCATTTGAAGCATCTTCTGGCAAAATTCCAAGCGAATCGGCAAGTCTGCAGCGTTCAGTTTGTTGGCCATTTGAATTTTATATGGGAATAAGTCCAAATCTTTGTGCATAATTGACTGTAATGACTGTCTGCTTACACCCATTTGAGCAGATTAGCTTCTTGTCGAAACACGTGGATTCTTTTGTATGGCAGCAGCTACAGCAGCGATTGTTTCCTCCATTCGAACTGAAGGGTTTCGATGGTAAGCTCTTCTGTTGACTGTCCCATGCTCGGCAAAATTGTTTACAAGTCTTATTATGGTCCATCTGCTCGGAGGATTGCCGCCAAACGTGCGCCTATACTCTCTTTGAACCGAAACTACGGACTCCAGAGCGTGATAGCGGCGGACAATCCAAATTCTTGTTTCAGTGTCCCAGTTTTCCATTTTTGTTAAATGTAAGAGTCAATCTGCAAAATAAAAAAAAAATTAACCA
The DNA here is from genome assembly GCA_949987695.1 of Merzomyia westermanni. Lineage (NCBI taxonomy): Eukaryota > Metazoa > Arthropoda > Insecta > Diptera > Tephritidae > Merzomyia > Merzomyia westermanni. Next base: position 135,312,579 of record OX465289.1, read on the forward strand.
GATTCATTAAATAGAAAAAAAGTAATAAAATTTTTTTTTTGGTAGCGGCTTTCATTAGCCACCCTGTACTTGTCAGTACATATGCCGGTATCATACCAGCCGTCATACCAGTTAGCCTATGCATCAGTATCATACAAATTACTGTACCAGTTCATAGTACATTAGTTCATTTTGGGTTGAAAAATACACGAAACTTTCAAAATTACATTACAAGCCACTTTAATGAAAATTCAGTCATCATATATAAAATATGTGTCTATCAAAGTAAATATTACTTCACTATATTGAACAATTCAAATTGAATAAATGTGTAGTCGCTATTCATAGTAGTTTTGCTTTTAGAAAACATCTATAAAAAGTAATTTTCTTCTTTTTTAAATTGTTATTTTTTCAATAAATAGTTGATGTCACAGGCAGAAATCTTTAAATTTTCTTGAAACATTTTATGGAAAATTTAACTATTAATTTCAGATAGAATCTTATCCATACTTGCAGAAATATCTTCGTATAAAATTAAGGAAATTCAAGAAAGGATAAGCTTTTTATGGAGAAAATTATAAGTTGCGGAGTTCTTTGCAAATAACCATGCAGGTAACTCAAGTAAGGTATTTCAATACTTAATGTGCAAGTTGTCAGTAACTAAATTTTTTACAAGTGCTTTTTTGAACCATCTTGTTATTGTGTCTCTGCTCGCCATTTTCGGGTTTGCAGGTTCTAAACGATTTCGTTATTTCTTGTTATTTTATTTACGAAAACTGCATTTCACAATCACAATAAGTCAACCCTGGAAAATAGAAACAATTCAATACTTTTTTAAGTGTTTGTTTATCAGAAAAAGGTCACTTTGATTATTTCAAAAAGAAATGATATTTACTTACTCAATTGCTTTGACAAGTGATCGTTTCGTTTTCACTTCTTTTCGTGGTTTCATTTAAGCACTGCTTACTCGTTTTTGCGTCTGGTACGCCGTTATTCAGTAGCGACGTCGCAAAAAATAAGGCCGATTTTGTTGACAAGTCCGTACGTGCATGATATTAGAATATTATATGAAGAGAAATTTGAAATGTTGGACGGCGTTGTTAACTGAACGATTGCTGTCCTAATACTGAATTGTTTTTTTTTTCGCTCGCGTATGCATTTATCGCCAATTTTAGAGTGTTGTTGCAGCTCATGATAGCGGAAACGTTGTAGTTTGGCAGTTGACTGCAGAGAATTTATTACCAGGCATCAGAATTCTATGAAATTTGGTTACGCAGAAAATATGAAAAAAAAATATGCAAATTAGAGGCAAAACATATGAAATCGAGACTTACACCGCATTACACACATTCTTTCCTATGAACCAAATATACTTTTTCTCCTAGTAGCGCAACTGTCAGCTGATCAGAACAAACACACAAACGGCAGAGAGTGTGTTATATCAAACAATAAATTAAACGAATTTAAATGATGCAATATTGATTGTGCAATTCAATGTTTCATCTGTCATACCAGTTGTAAGTGTTGTAAAAGTCATAAGCAGTTTAGTGATGATTGATAAACTACAAATATATGGAGTAGGATGGGTCGAAAAACAACTTTTTTTTTCGGAACGCTTTAGTAGTTTAAAAATTTGGAGTCCCTTCAAGTTATGCCAAAAATATGGAAAAAAACACTTTTTTTTTTAATTCATGAAAATCTGAGAATTGATGAAAATTTAATTTTTTAAAAATTTGACGTGATACAGACATTTCCACGAGTCTGCCTGCAAAAATTCAGCTCGATTGGATCACGGAAAAAGGGTTAAAAATCGATCCAAAGTCTTTCACACAGGCAGACAGACGGACACTAAAAAAATGCTGACGTTTACATGAAAAAGTATATTCGGTTCATAGGACAGAACTAAAACTCGTTTTTGTAACGCAGTGTTATATTAACAGGCCTTGCATTAAATCAAAGCTAGTGCCTAACTAATAACTTTATATACAAAACCACTTCAGCTCCAGTCTGTTTAGTATATCAATTAATTTTTTAGTATACACTCGGTAGAATAATTCTGCGTACAGAGAATCGACAAAAATTACTTGCTGAAACAAGCCTTGGTGTGTTAAAGTAAAAGTTTCTTGTCACGTACTTTAATTTTTAAAACAAATAGTTTTTCGAGATTCTAAATTTCTAAAAAATATCTTGATTACATTAATCTGTGTGACAGCAGATCCTCTGCTCCGGCGATCCATAACCTCAAAGTAAGTTCAAAGCAAATTTTTATTAGTGCTCCTGCTTTGTTTTTGGCAATTGGTTTTATATTCAAGCCACCAACAACAATTGTGCATCTGCCCTCCTAAATCTTTAGTAGACACCGAAGTTCGCTTGTGCTTTGCCACACATAAACTTGTCAAAAAATAACTTACGTTGCTTTGCTGCTGTCACGCGTTTAAACGCATTGATCATCTTGAAGATAAAATCAAAATACTCAAACAAAATATGTCAACACAAAAGAGCCAAATTGCTGCTTGTGAGTTCCGGATGCATGAAATCCCCTTCGAGGAATGAGAAAATCTACAAAGTATATTCCACCACCTGTGCTTTACTTTACATTTACAGCCATCCCCCCATAAAAAGCAGTTTCCGGTTGCAAGAAGCACACAATAGTACGATAGATCATTACATTTTAATCGCCGAGAGACAGAAATGCATTGTTGAAAACCACTACAACCTTGAGGCGACTAAACAGTGACGACAAAAGCAGAAAGGGACGGCGATTAATTCATGTGCGTATTAATTCTGATCCGCCGATATTCATAAATGCATCGCTGTCTAAGCAAAAGTATGAAATTTTCAGGGCAGCGATTTGTCTTAAAAAGGAAGAAATAGCATCGGTAGTTACTCTGAGGTCTGGTTCATATCAAGAGAGCAATGAACGACCACCCCGAAACAATCCACGTCCTTCATTTCCTCGAGAGCCTTGAGAGTACTGGCCTAGAAAGCGGAAGTTCATTTCGTTATGATGATGCGCAAACTACGAATAACCAACTGGATGGCCACCAAAAATTTATAATTTATTTTATAAATATGTATTGCAAATTTCTTAACTACTTCTGTCTTATTATATCTTACGTCTCTATTTCCACTACATTATGTTGTCTGAGGTTAATTCAGTGCAGAGAATTATTTCTAAAAGGCTTAAAATCATTCATATCAATTCGCAAAATTTATACAAAAAAACTCGATGAGCTAAGATTTATATCCGAAGGTTCTGATATAGATGTAATATGTATTTCTGAAACCTGGTTTTCTTCATGCCATAAAATTGACTTGGTTCAATTAAGTAGATACCAACTTTTCAGGGTTGATAGATGTGGTCATGGTGGTGGTGTTGCTACATATGTAAAAAGTAGTTTGTCTTTAAAATTTTGTTGTGGTTCTAGTCCTGGTGATTCTGTAGAATGTGTGTTCGTTGAGTTGTTTTCAGAAGATAGTAACCTCCTTATAGGCTGTGCTTACAGACCAAACCGCCGAGTAAACTGCTCTGGTTTTGTTGAGTTTTTGTATCGTTGCTTATAAACTACGAAAATATTATCATCGCTGGGGATTTCAACTGCGACCTTCTCGTGGATTCCAGCTTAAAGCTAAGCATGGAATCTCTTGGACTTTTTCCACCAATTCAGTACTACCAACACACTTTACAGATTGTAATCCCCCATTGCTGGATTTATTCTTTGTAAATGATCCTTGGAAACTACTCCACTACAATCAACTATCCGCATCTGGTTTTTCAAAGCACGACTTCATACTTCTTTGTTACATATTCCAAACAACATGCAAGCCATGTTTACTTACGTATCGTGACTTTAGAAGTATAGATTACAGTTCCCTCGCTACAGGTGAGGAGTCGGTCGAGTGAAGTTTGATTCGCACGTTGACATCGGTTGATGATCAAGCCAAGTTATTACAAAAACACATAAATAGGCTTACGTTCCACTGAAAGTCAAAGCGGTTAGACATAAAATCACCCCTTTTTAATGCTTCCTTAAACCATTTAATTCACCTTCGAACCTTGCATACTCACGGTGGAAGAGATATAGAACTAGCGAAGCCCATATCAGCTTCAAAGCGGCTAGAATCGCTGTCAACAAATCCACCCTTGTGGCAAAACAGAATTTCTATGAAGAAAAGTTCAGTTCTGCTTTGGATTCAAGGGCAACCTGGCACTCGATTAAGGATATCGGGATCGGTAAATACAAAGGTGACCTCTCTAACCTCCCCGATGTTGACATTAACGAGATAAATACAAATTTTGTGAGTCTACCAATTTTAGCTCATAATATATGTGTGACAACTGCTGTGTTCGTGCTAATGTGGATGTTCTTCCTTTCGAGTTTGTTTGTGTCGATGATTGTGATGTTGTGCAATCCACACTTTCTGTGAAGTCCATGTCAGTGACATAGGGTTTGATGGTATATGTGCAAAATTTTTAAAAGTAATTCCCCAAAAATCCTTCCCCACATAACATATTTATTCAACTCGGTTCTGACGACCTGTGTATTTCCTAAGTTTTGGAAAGCTGCTAAGGTTATATCAATTCCACAGCAAAACAAAGAGTATAGGACTATAGCTATACTGATTTTCCTATCGAAGGTGGTTGAACGTGTTTTGCATGGACAGATCACTTCGTATGTGCACGATAACAAACTTCTGTAAGATAGCCATTCTGGTTTCAAGTCAAAACGAAGCTGTAGAACCGCGCTTCTATCTGCGATAAAGGATATTCGAGAACAAATTGATCAGAATAGTACCGCCTTTCTAACTCTTCTCGACCACTCGAAACCTCGGTAGACCACACTCTTCTCTGCCAGAAGCTATAAAATTTGTTTAGTTTCCAACCGAACTCAGGCAGTAAGTGTGGGTAGTAGAGAGTCTAACTTCTTTTCTGTGTTTTGAAAGGTGTCCCACAAGGTTCAATCCTTGGTCCCCTCTTATTTGTCTTGTACATAAATGACTTCCCTGATGTCCTAATGTTCATATTTATGCTGATGACGCCCAATTGTATTTGTGTTGTCCTAGAGATCGTATCAGCTCGTGTTTAAATTAGTCCGTATACACATCAGAATTATACCAGTTTACATACTTGTCAGCACATACACCGGTATCATACCAGCCGTCATACTAGTTAGCCTATGCATCAGTATCATACAAATTACTGTACCAGTTCATAGTACATTAGTTCATTTTGGGTTGAAAAATACACGAAACTTTCAAAATTACATTACAAGCCACTTTAATGAAAATTCAGTCATCATATATAAAATATGTGTCTATCAAAGTAAATATTACTTCACTATATTGAACAATTCAAATTGAATAAATATGTAGTCGCTATTCATAGTAGTTTTGCTTTTAGAAAACATCTATAAAAAGTAATTTTCTTCTTTTTTAAATTGTTATTTTTTCAATAAATAGTTGATGTCACAGGCTGAAATCTTTAAATTTTCTTGAAACATTTTACGGAAAATTTAAATGCTAATCTCAGATAGAATCTAATCCATACTTGTAAAAATATCTTTATATAAAAAATTTAAGGAAATTCGAGGAAGGATTAGCTTTTTATAGAAAAAATAAACATGTAGGTAACTCGAGTATGGAATTGTTGTACATAATGTGCAAGTTCTTAGTAACCAAATTTTTATTAAAAGTGCTATTTTTAACCAACTTCTTATTGTACGTGTCTCTGCTCGCCATTTCCGTTTTTGAAACGGTTTCGTTACTTCTTGTTATTTTATTTACGAAAACTGCATTTCACAATCACAATAAGTCAACCCTGGAAAATAAAAACAATTCAATATTTTTTAAGAATTTGTTAAAAACTTTTTTATCAGGTTATTTTGATAATTTGTTAATTAATGTTGTTTATTTACTTACTCAATTGCTTTGACAAGTGATCGTTTCGTTTTCACTTTTTTTCGTGGTTTCATGTGAGCACTGCTTACTCGTTTTTGCCTAGTAGCGACGTCGCAAAAAAGAAAAGGGAACTTTATAGGCTATAACCTGCCTGAAAAACTACTTCGTGCCTCAACCGTTCGCCCGTATATAGGTGCATTTCATGTAGGATCACTTTTATGTACTTTTGGATTGTATGGTTTATACATAGATGTATAGCTGACTGCAGGGTCAGAGTGATAGTTGCATGAAGTTAGGCATGCTCATCGGAAAATGGGTACCGGTAAATTAGGTCCAGAAAACACTTTAATTTTATGTACTGACCAGTGGCGTAGCCAGAGGGGTATAAATCCCCCCTTCGATAATAAACTAATGGTTTTTTACTTTTGATTTAATAACACAATACCAGTTTATACTTCTGATTTATAATTTTCTTATTTTGGAATAATGGCAAAGCATATTTTAATGAATATATGAAATTATCGGTTAGTGCAATATGTGCTTGAATATTAGGCCTATATAACTACATGTACTAGTCTCTTCAGACCTTTTACGAAATTCACTGGGCTTTCAAGACGATAAACCCTGTTTCGAGGTAGGCGTACACAATAAAATTAACTAAGTTTCATCAAACTTCCTTTTTAATCGAATTTTTATAAAAAAAATGAATATGCAGTTTTGTGACCTATGAAATTTAAGTATTGGTAATAAAGTGTCAGGGTGAAGTTGGCAAAAATAGTGCCAATCACGGGCATTTATTGATAAATTTATGGTGTCAGTTTTGTTATGCGAAAGACGCAAAATTTATAAAATTTCAATATTTTCTCTATTGCTTAGTATTATAAAATTCTTAGGTCAACATTAAAAACTATTTTTTTTTTAAATAATAAAGCTTAGCAGCTTCCGAAATGGATATACAAGAAAAGCTATGGCGGTTGCCTTTAAACATTTTTCCTACTATATTTAATTAAAAAACTTTTATTTGATATTAGAGGAAAAATTACAACGATATGCACAGCGATGGTATGGGATGACATGCAGTGTTGCTATTTTAGCCGATTTCCGGCTAGATCTAGCCGATTTCAAAATGATTTAGCCGGAAAAAAACGGATTTAGCCGGAGCCGATTTGTCAAAAAAATTTAGCCGATTTTAATATTTTTCATGATTTTTGAAAAAATAAAAATATAAATTTCCTTGTTTACAAATATGTTGCGAGCACTTCATGAATTGCTTGATGTGAATGACGCTTAAGCATACGATGTCTTTAAAACAACCCTGCATAGTTTAACAAATGTATTGCAAGGCGAATTTATACAGGTGGTCGCATGGCGATGTACATACATCCATACATAAATTTTGTATGTATTTTGTTTTTGTAATTGGAAATTGTTATGTCAAAAATACACTGAGAAATGAGTGTACTGTCAAAATTAGACAAAAAAGGTTAGCTACTGCGTCCTCCTGTATAAATTCGCCTTGAATGTACTGAATACATTTGCTAATCTTAAATTCGTGTGAAATCTTGTGTGAAAATTTTTCGAAAACACTGAACTGATGCTATAATGGAGAGGTAGATTTGAAATTTTGCATAGTTTTCGTGACCGAATTTGATAATGGCACCTTTTATAGATATTTGAAAAGGGATGCGGAAGCTAGAAATTTGGAATCAGTATCAAGCAGCGATACAGAATCATCAGATGTAGAGTCAGATACGGAATATGATAGCGAACCACGTAATAGTAAACGTAAAATTTATGCTTTTATTTTTATAAGAAAATCAACGTGTGTGCCAACACTTGACTAAGTAATTCAACATTTTGATAATATTTGCCTTAGAGTATATTCACAAAAAACACGCATCGCTTGGTTACGAGAGAAAAAATGTTGTCATACTTACAATATAGGGGATGATCTTGTGAAAAGAATGGATTCAACTGATATGTATGGAAACGAATTAAGTGATGAGGATGATTATATACTTGATATAAATTTGTAATAAACCTCACAAATTATTCAATTTCCCATAAAGTAGGAGTCCAATGTTTACACTTTAAATATCACCAATTTTTATTTTGTAAAACGAATATGTTGATTTTTTTTAGCCAGACTAAGGTGAATACCTCAAATTTGTAACAAATTTAAAATTTTTGTCTGATTTTTTTTGTTTATTTTTGTTTCGTTAACTTAAACTAATTTAATGAATTTAGTATTTTTGGTTTTATTATTTCTATATATAACATTCATCCATTAATACAGAATAATAAAATATATATGTATATATATTAATGGATCTACTAGTCACTTCTGTATTTTTAATTTATTTGAATAAAATATATCGGCGATACTCAATTTTCAAAATTTTATTTTGTATTCCAATCTATGGAGTAAGCAGCTTTCCATATATTTTCTGGACTTAGCAAATTTTATTTAGCCAATGAAAATATCATTTTCTTTCAATACCAGGTGCAGAAATCTCCATCTTTTCCAGAAGTATGAAAAAGTCGGTTAACCTAAGTGAAAATAGGACTTATCATCTTTTACCGCATTGTGGACGATATGAATTTAATAAAGAAATTTTATTTAGCCGATTCTAGCCGATTTTCTTCGTCAATCTAGCCGGTTCGCCAAAAAAGTTCTGGCAACACTGATGACATGTTTCGAAGTGCCCAACTTCACATCAGACCCCTTCTCGGACACTGGGATACGAGCCCAAATGTCTGCACCAAAGCCGCTGTTAGAGTACTCTAACAACTAAGCTATGATGCCCTGTAGCGTCACGATGCATTTTTCCTCTAATGTGCCATTTGCTTATTCCTTCTATACATTCTTTGGTACACATATTTTATATGTCAACTCAAGGAAAGTGGAATATTTTTAGGCGCGTTCATAGAACAGTTTTAGATACAGAAGGGCTTTTTTGCATATCAACACTTCCGTGTTATTTGTTATGCACCCGCACTTTACCTGTATCAACTACAGTTATGGTGATTGTTGTTGGAGCAGTGCTCGAATTTTTATGTTTGTTTGTTATTTGATATTAGAGGAAAAATTACAACGATATGCACAGCGATGATATGGGATGACATGTTTCGAAGTGCTCAACTTCTCATCAGACCCCTTCTCGGACTTTCAATAACTAATTAAAAATTATTATTAAAAAATAAAAACAATAATAATTTTCATAAAAATTCAAAAAGTGAAAAATTATTATTCTTGTTTCACGAATACTTAAAAATGTGCAGGCCGTAAATCAACAAAAATTGTTGTTATAAAAAAACCAATAACAAAACCGAGAGCACGCGGTAAGGCAGTTCTGCTGATAAAACAGATCTGTCAAAAATGGATCATGATCACACTACTAACTGTCAAATGGCGGAAGTGGTTCATGCAAATGGTAAAGAAGAATAGAACTAGGAGTTTAGATGACATAAAAACCAGCGTATTGTTAGCTTAATGGTTAGCAATGCCTGCCAAAATTTGTCTGATGAAGAAGCTTAGCAGCTTCCGAAATGGATCTATAAGAAAAGCGCTGGCGGTTGTCTCTAACATTTTTCCTACTCTATTCAATTAAAAAGCTTTTAATAATTAATTTAAAATGATTGTTTAAAAATTAAAACAATAATAATTTTCATAAAAATTCAAAAAGTGAAAAATTATTATTCTTGGCCTTGAGCTCGTTTCATGAATATTTAATGAACTCAATGTTTTGGCATTTTGTTAACATAAAACTAAAAATCCCTTACTAAAAACGGTGCGTTTTGCCTTTGTGTAATAAACTCCAAGAAATGAAGATTGATTTAGCGCTTGCAGTGGATTTCGCAAAAGACTTGGCGGCGGAGTAACGACGTAATCGTTCCGACGAACATTACTTAGAAAAAATTTTCGGAACTTGTGAAAAATATGTAAACGACATAGATATTGAAACCAAAAGGAACCGATAGAAATATAATCAAAATTTTGCAAGCATGTAACTTAGAGGTTTATTCCAAGATTTCTGCTTTTTATCCATTTATTTATCATATAATAATGGAAATAGATACTCGATTTACTCAACATAAAAAGATCTTCACAGGTTTCGCTTCGAGTTTGCAACAAACCACAGTGATGAAAATGCCACAAATTTATTTAAGCTTACTGAACTTTATTAATCACTTGTTCAAAGTCAAAATATAACTTATACAAATTGCTACAAATTTTTCCAACTCTCCCCGTTTCCACTCCAAGAGCAGTAAGCACCTTTTCAACTCTTTTTCTGTTTTAAATAGCGCTTAACCGTCTCAACGATTTTGGCCGTCCAACATAGCTCGCCATTCGTTGCTTCTTTCTGCAACTGGCTTCAAATGGAAACACCACAGGATCCCAAATCGGTCTCCACTTGGTTCTTCCATCGGAGTGTTGATCTCTCTCTTCCTCTGCTACCACCGGCTAGCGGCGAAAATAACATTTTCTGGTCCGGAGCATTTTCATTGATTAACACAATATGGCCTAGCCAAAAAATCCGTTAGGTTTTAATTCGTCGGACTATGTAGGTGTCTGCACGAAGCTCATACAGCTCGTCATTAAATCTTAATAACGTACAACAACCGGCGGCCGCCGTGGTGTGAAGGTAGTGTTGCCGGCCTACCACACCGAAAGTCCATGGTTCGAGCCCTGGTACAGGTAACATCAAAAGTGATTTGAAAAAAGTTTTTCAAAACGGGGTCGCCCCTCGGCAGTGGTTTGGCAAACTCTCCGAGTGTATTTCTGCCATGACAGGCTTCTCAGCAAAAATTCGTCTCCTTTGTAGATGCCGTTCGGAGTCGGCAAAAAACTGTAGGTCCCACCAATTTGTAGGGAAAATTCAAATCGGCACACCACAAATTGGAAGAGAAGCTTGGCGCAAAAATCTCTTAGGAGGTTTATGATGATATACCTGTTGTATATCGCGCCATAGAGAGAGAACGTACAACAACGAGATTATACATTATTAACTTTCACAAAAAAGCTGGATTTACACTAATTAATTAAAGCATATTTTTTAAATTTTAATAAAATATGAATACCCGATGAAATAAACGAGTAATATACTACGGTAAGAAAAGCATATGCGCATATGAACGAATGGGCACAGGTGAAATTTTTTCTCATCCCACCCTTGCCAAAATCCTGGCTACGACACTGGCACTGACTATATAAGCACTAAAATTTGTAACTAAAACCACTTTTACTTTCGTACAATAGACACTTTCTTACAAGAAACGGCAACTTTCTAATAACTGATATTACGCGAATCAGTCACTTTTATAGGCTATAACCTGCCTGAAAAACTACTTCGTGCCTCAACGGTTCGCCCGTATACAGGTGCATTTCATGTAGGATCACTTTTAAAAACTTTTGTATTGTATGGGTTATATGCAGATGTATACCTGCACTGCATTATCGAACTAGAGGGTTAGAGTGGTAGTTGCATGAAGATAGGCATGTTCAGTTTGAGGGGCCGTGAATTATGTACATGTGAATGTGAATATGAAGGTTGTCGTTACATCTAAGTTGTTCTTTAGTCCAAACCCAAAAAATTATCATTTTCATTCAAATGAACCTGAAATAAAAAGCGTCAAACACCATACAAATGCATATAAAGGGTGTTTTTTTCAGGGGTATAGAACTTCGAATTGAAATAAAACACAAGAAAATCGTTTTAAGGTCCATCAATTTGGCTTTATTGGAAGGATAATTTTATGTCATTAATGTTTAAATATGATTTCGGGCATGTGGCCGCCGCGGCTGGCTCGAATAAAGCCAATTCTACAGGTCCAATTTTCAACCACTTTTTCGAGCATATGGGGCCGTATGTCGGCAATAACGCCACGAATGTTGGCTTCCAATTCCCCTAACGTTTCTGGTTTGTTGGTGTAGACGAGCGACTTCACATATCCCCAAAGAAAATAATCCAATGGTGTCAAATCACACGACCTTGGTGGCCAATTGACAGGTCCCTTCCGCGAAATTATGCGCTCATCGAATGTTTCCTTCAATAAATCGATTGTGACGTGCGCTGTGTGGCATGTAGCGCCGTCTTGTTGGAACCACAACTCATCCACGTTCATGCCATCCAATTCGGGAACAAAATAGTCGGTTATCATGGCTCTATACCGGTCTCCATTAACGGTAGCTGCCTCTCCAGCATTATTGCGGAAGAAGTATGGCCCAATGACTCCACCAGCCCATAGAGCACACCAAACAGTCAGTTTTTGTGGATGTAATGGCGTTTCAAGGGTCTCATGTGGATTCTCTTCACTCCAAATGCGGCAATTTTGCTTGCTGACGTAGCCATTCAACCAAAAATGAGCCTCATCACTGAACAAAATTTTGCGATGAAAATCAGCATCGAAATCAATCTCATTTTCGGCCCATACACCAAAATCACGACGCATTGCATGGTCTCGCGCCTTTAATTCTTGCACAAGCTGGATCTTGTAAAGTCGCAAGCCAAGATCTTTGCGCAAAATCTTCCATAAAGTTGATGGACAAAGCTCCAATTGCTGTGCACGGTGGCGAATCGATTCATTCGGGTCCTCTTCAACACTTTGCTCTACAGCGGCAATTGTTTCTTCGGTGCGCACTGTTCGACGTCTCTGCGGATGCGTATTATCACATAGAGTAAACGTAGTGCGAAAACGATCCATGGTTAACCGAATTAATTGCTCTGATGGACGATTATGTCGACCATAAAATGGACGGAGCTTACGGTAAACTTCGCGAACTGAACCATTATTTTCGAAATAAATTTGCACGATTTGCAAGCGTTGTTCTTTTTTCATGATGAAACTGAACATAAATAACATTAGAGTTGCCAGATTTGACCACAAAATGCCAGTTTTATCTCTATTCGAAAAACAAACCTGTAAAAAAAACACCCTGTACATATATATTTAAGTTATATGTTGGTGAGCTCAAGGCCAAAATTGAAATAAAACACGGTGTTTTTATTTTAAAAATTTTTAATGGTCATTCGATATTTCGACTTCAATCTGAAGTCATTATCAAGACTATTGTACACAAAACATGGAGAAAAAACATAGATAAAAATATATTAATTATATTGCAAAACATGAATTTACACTCTGGCACTACAACTTACTTGCATGAATATGCTTTGTCGACTGTTTAAATATTAGAAAACATGTAATTGAGAAGAAGGTAAAAAGCACACAATTAAAGTACCGCAAATATAAACAAATTTTAAAGAACAGTATATGTAAACAAACATGTATATACACCAACTATCTTACATTAAATTATAAACAAGACAAAAAATAAAAAATATATATAAACAACATGTGCCATCCTACATGCTAGTTGTTGTCCTCAAACTCGTTTGTAGCGGGATGTTTTCTGGATTGTGGCGCTCTCAGTGAACATTGTGTGTTGTGTTGTTGTTGTTTCATAACCAAGTTGCGATAAGCGTAGGCACATTGGTCTGTGTCTGATTTGAAATTCATCCTTTTATTATTGGGTGTGTTCATAATGTGAAGCATTTCCAAAATGTAGCGTTTATTGTAGTGCTTTTCTTTGGCGAGGATTTTAACATTTTCAAAGTCAGGATGATGTCCAGTATTGGTGCAATGGGATGACAAGGCAGTCTTGTTTTCAGACGAAGCGTTACGTAGCTTTAAATTCGATCTGTGGCCGGAAAGAAAATTTGTTTATATTTGCGGTACTTTAATTGCTTGCTTTTCACCTTCTTCTCAATTACATGTTTTCTAATATTTAAACAGTCGACAAAGCATATTCATGCAAGTAAGTTGTAATGCCAGAGTGTAAATTCATGTTTTGCAATATAATTAATATATTTTTATCTATGTTTTTCTCCATGTTTTGTGTACAATAGTCTTGATAATGACTTCGGAGTGAAGTCGAAATATCGACCGACCATTAAAAATTTTAAAAATAAAAACACCGTGTTTTATTTCAATTTTGGCCTTGAGCTCACCAACATATAACTTAAATAGAATTAAATAAGGCCAGCAAAACTAACAATAATATACATATATATATTTTATTTAACTGTACTCAAAACTTTAAAATAAAAATGCTATTAACTTATTCCATCATTAAATATGTAAACATAATTAACTGGTAAAATTAAAACAGAAACCGAGAGTATTAACAAAATATGGTGATGATCTTTTCGCCATAATACAAGAAAATGAGATACAAAACACTTTAGATGCACTAAATTTGTTTGACAGACACATTAAGTTCACGATAGAACTCGAAGAGGACGACAAAATATCTTATCTAGATTCTATGGTAATTAGACAAGGAAACCAGCTGAAAATAGAGCGATACAAAAAGCCAACGGCGTCAGGACGAATCATCAGCTTTCACTCCAAGCATGCTAAGACGACGGTAATGAATACGACGCAATATCGGAAAAATGTACCACAATGAAATAAAAAACGAAATTATGTCACTATTAAAAAACAATGACTTCTCAGCGAAAGTTATAAAAACATTAATAAGAAGATCGGAATTACCAAATCATACAAAGAAATCGGAAACCCTTACAGTTTTTAAGTCAGTGACATATATACCTCACTTGTCACAGCGTATAACCAGGTCAGACTGCTTCAACAGGGAAAAAGTCAAAATAGCCCATAAATCTACAAACACTTTAAAAAATATATTCAATAGGACAAAATCGAAGATAAATCCAATGGAGAAAAGCAACGTAATTTATAAAACCCCTTGCAACGGAAACAATCATAAAACCTGCAAAAGTATATATGTAGGTTTCCCATTTTCTCGTGATGACATATCTCGGAAATATCTAAATTTCTTGGTAACGTATAAACGTATCAAGAAACGAAACAATACTTCCGGCGAAGCTGCAACGACTTTGGAGTTTTTCGACCAACTAGATGATGTACGAGTATATTGCAACCGAGCCGACGTAAACGTTCCAGAGTGCAATCTTCATTCATCATTATCTTCACTTTGTGATACTCTCTCGTGAAAGCAAGGATTCATCAGTGTCGCCAACCACCAGTATGAGCAATGTTGATGCTCCACCACGAAAACGCGCTGGGAAAGATAGTGCTTCAAGCTTTCTTGAAAGCGAATCAGTGTATGAAAAAGAAGTTTTGTGGGAGTTGCTCAACTGTGAGAGGGAAAAATTAATGTTGAAGAAAAGAAATGAAAAAGAATCCGAAAAACCTTGGAGTCGTTAATTAAGTAGTGTTTCTAACTTCTGTGTATCTTGTTAATTTTCGCTAAATATTCGAAGTGTTTATAATTTTGTTTTGCTTCTCCTCTAAGTGTTTCTTCAATCTCGGACGCAGTAAACTGGAAGAAAGTATCATTGTGTGTGTCCAAATCTTCGTTGTTAGTAACTCCTTCGTGGTTTCAAATGAAATTATGATAAATGTTACGCATTTCTGTAAAATTTAGTATTCTGATTTTTTTTCCATACGTCAAATGCTTGCTCGATACATACTCTTGTTGAGGTTAAAATATTATTATATCTTCTTTGTACTTCTGTCAGAAACCCATTGTCCTTATAAGGTATCATTAAGTATTTTGCTAGCGGGTAGGCTGTGTCCCCAAGCAAATGACATTCGGTAGGAAATCTTATAAGGACGTTTGTAATCGCATATTATTTACAAAACATATACATATTGTAACGAATTCGATGATTCCTTGATTATTAATCCTGAGTTCGATCACTATAAAGTTAAATAAACACCCGTGCAGATATTGTAACTAATAGCTATTTTTATTTACTAGTAATAAACGCAATACATATTTATTTATTCACTGAACAACACTTGAAAACAAACTGATCAACCTTCCTTGCTTGATCACTGCCTTATATAGTCCAACAGGGTGCTACCCTACGCACCCAGAAGTTTCTTGGTTGTTCCGGCTTCGCGTTCTCGAAGGGTCGCTGTTATTCATTGACATCTCCTGTTGTTGTTGTTAACAGTGCTTCGCCCTGCCCAATGTGCTCGATCACTCTAAATTGTCATCAGGCTCTTCTAACGGAAGTCCGAGGAAACGCGCAGTTTCCACAGGGTTGGACCAGAGTGACGTAGGTGTTAGAAGAGTGGGTTCAACTGAACAGGAGAAGAGTTGTATGGTATCATGAGGGGTCATACCACATGCAGGGCATGTATTTGGTATGTTGGGGTTCAGTCTGGATAAGTAAGAGTTTAACCTATTACAATAGCCAGAGCGAAGTTGTGCTAGTATGACTCTAGTCTCCCTCGGAAGTACACGCTCCTCTTCAGCCAATTCAGGTGGTTGAATATTAATAACGGGATTCACAGGCCGAGATCTGTCTACCGACTCGGTGTGGAGGTCATTTAGAGCACGTCTATGGTTCCGCAGATCAAACGGCAAAGATATATGATGCCGGATCTCATCATAATGCTTACGGAGATGTCTCCTTATGTCTCTGGGGGGCGGTGCTACATCCAAAAGATGTCAGTTTGGATGACTAGGTTTATGACACTTCAGAAGGAACTGTCTACTCAAGAGTTCCGCGTGCTCTTGAACATTGAGCAATTTTGCCTCTTGATGGAGGTGAGACTCAGATGACATAAGCAGGCATTTCGTAGCAGTTCTGATGGCTATCTCCTCTTTGTCTCCGCACACACACATCTCCTCTTTGTCTTCGCACACACTCGCGCCATCTCTCTTCGTCTTCCTTGGTACACGCTTGCATGCATAAGTGTAGCCATCGCTATCTCTATTAACTAGTGTTGGGACTGTTATTGAGCTAGGGATGGTACATGCTTGAGAATATTCGCAACAATTAATCATACTTGGACAATTGTTGAAAGATTCCCCTTCCGATTGTAGTAACTTATGCTGTCCCTAGACGGCTGCAAAATTTTAACGAGCTTCCCATCAATACATCCCAAAACGTATGGGAAGGGATGGGAACGGAATGACTATTAGGCTTCTCTAACTTTCCTCTGGCTTATTTCGGTATTTGGAAATTGAATAATTTCTTTTTGCGCTGATATTAACCGCACATGAATAATTGCCCTGTATCAAGCTCCCAATCCGACGTTGAATCGGTAGCTAACTTCACGAAAGCTGTTCTGGTTGGCAAGCTTCCATGTAGTTAGATAGAGACATTTCCTAAAGTGCACACCAGTACGTTCAGCATTCTGCGTCCACCACAAAGGTTCCAGCATTCTGTGTGATTTCTGTGCAATGTACCTATGAGTTTCAACGATTGAAATGCAACCATTTAGTTAATTTCTTACCTCAAACGTTGAAATTTCCATTCTGAAATGGGTGGAGAAGACGTCATTTGGCATTTGGCTTATGGTTTTCATAAAACTTCTGTTTTCGATATTATTTTCCTGGTCATAATTTATTTCTCAATTAAGCTGCAATGCACTTTCTCTTTCTTAAAATAACTTCAGCAATCACAGCTGTATTTGGAGATTGTACATCTATCAAGTCGAAAATTCTACCAAAAGAATTTTTCTGCCCGCCATTTCTTTAAATTATAGTGGTGTGCCTAAATGTATTAGAGATGCAAAGTTTCCTTACACAAAGTTTTTGACTTTGCTGGGTTGCATTGCTTAATGGCTACATCAGTTGTGTATATGTACATTGAATATGTACATTTGGGAAGTCAGCCTAATTACTTTTGAACTCGATCAAGATTATTTGTTGAAATCGAGGGCTGAAGAAATCCTGAAAATAGTTGTTCCTTATTATCTGAGAGAGGATTCAGCTAACAAATGTCATTATTGCTTTGATTTTTATCAGTAATCATTGCTTCTACATATTTTTGCAATATATTTTTATATCGTTTTTGCTTCACTAGTAAGCTGTAGCAATTTATTAGTTGGTGGAAACAGAAACAAAGCAATTTTGTTAAATATGTTTAAGTTCTTAATTAACACATCATTTATAAATGTTCTGAGTTTATGTTAAAATGACTTTATGCATTCTAAATCATCATCATAAAAAGTAAACATGCACAATAACTAAATTTGATTTTTTTGATTATTCTTAAAATTTTTTTTTAAATATTTACGCTATCTGATAAAGTATTTAAGCTGATGTTACTGATTGAGTGGCTCTGTCATTTTGTTTGCTATATATTTAAGATTTCGACCCAATTGCTTTGCACGGATTGCAATAAATAATAAGTTGAATTCCATCTAGTTACCGAACAACTTTTAAGAATGCTTTTTAGTCTCGCATTGGCTCCAGACTTTTTAAAATAAGTAACAAGTTTAATCATTTTTATACCCAGCGTGTACTAGTACACAGGGTTTTATAGTTTTGGTCATATAACGGTGGTTTGTAACGATACAAAACAATGGAGATATATATAGAGTTCCAATATTAAAGATATTATAATGAACAGAGAAATCTATTAAGTAGTGTCCGACCGAAGCTGGAATTTTGGCCGAAGCCGAATGTTCGACATAATTTTTATTCGGCCGAACACCTAAGCCGCTTGTGATTTTATTTATTTCACAACAATTAATTTTTATTTTTGCTTGAATAAAAAAACACCTTACAAAAATACGTGGTTGTAAACAGAAACAAAAAAGTTCAGGTTTTTTGTTAATAACATTTTAACGATGGAAATAAAATTCATAAAAACCATACTTAAAGTTAAAAAGCTTTATTTTGGCACACGTTAAAAATTTCAGTTGACTTGAAAAACTTGACTGTTGAAAAACTTCCAAATAACGCTCATGTTTCTATAAATTCTTAGCAAAATGCATTTCTATTACTTATATATATTTCCGTAATATTGAGGCTACTTACTTTAACCCCTTCGGACCTGAAGGTGCTTGTGAGCAATTTCAAATGTTTAACGGCTGACTGTGAGCGTTGCATTTCTTCTTATTTGCTAAAATGCATCCCTAACGAAAACGTTATGTGTTTGCTTTAAGCTCGATTAAAGAACAGCTGATTTGTTGGCGATCTGGTAAAGTTATTTACATTAGAACTCAAGCGTGACGTGCAAAAAAATTTTACGTATTTGATAAGGGGTGTTTTTACCTGCAGTTTTTTTTTAAACAATAACAAAAATTGTTAATTTTTATTTGCAGTATTTTTTAGCAAAGTATAAATAAAACACTTATTACAAACTGATTTTTGTTGGAACGATTTTCCGTCATCCCTTGTCACAAAACCAAACTTGACAAGGGATGACGGAAAATCGTTCCAACAAAAATCAGCTTACTACCCTGTCGGAAGATCAACACAACAAAATAAATCACTTATTACAAACATCAAGTAAGTAATTTTCAAAGTGACCAAATTGCTTGTGGGCAACTTTCGGCAATAGTGGTAATTATTTTACTTACTTACAGACATGAGACCTGAACAAAAAGGTTTAACAAATGATGATATAGAAAGAATTTTAAGCTTTGATTGGGATGCCTCTACTGACGAAGAAAGTGGTGATGACGGGGAAGATATTTCTGCAGTGCTAGAGAAGAATTTAGAAGGGATCTTGGAAAGAGGAGAAAGCATTGAGATCGGCCTAATTGAAAATGTAGTTGCGGAAGAATATGAAGAACAGTATTGTAATGCTGTAAATATGTGCTTTGAAAAAATTGATGCGAAGTCTCTTAAATGGAGATCGAGGACATCTGGCGCAAAATCTATCTGGCGCAAAATCTTCCAAAGCACAAGAACTACAAACTCTACTTCGACAATTGGTTTACGTCAGTAAGCCTTCTTATCGCTTTGAAGGAAATGGGGATATTTGCAACAGGAACTGTAAGAAAGAACAGAATTAGTAGTTGCCAGTTGGTTTCAGACGCTGAACTCAACAAGCGAGGAAGAGGATCGTTCGATGTGAAATGTGAAACAAACTACAATTTAGTATGTCTAAAATGGTATGACAATAAGCAAGTCCAAGTCATGTCTTCATGTACAGATCATCGACCTGCGGGGGTATGCCAGCGTTGGAGTCCAAAAGAAAAAGTTTATATTGATGTTTCAAGACCTGCGATCATCGAATCCTATAACGAAGGCATGGGAGGGGTTGATTTAGCAGACATGCTCATGGAACTTTACAAGATCAACCATCGCTCAAGAAAGTGGTATATCAAAGTCTTTTATTGGTGCCTGGGAACATCCGTTATAAATGCATGGCTTCTATATCGAAAACATCTACGTTTGCTAGAGCCGAACAAATAATTTATGCCACTAATACAATTTCAACTGGAATTATGTAGCGAAAAAAAGAGGTCGTCCATTAAACGCGGAAAATGATAGACCAACCTCCTCTCTTTGTAACTCTCCAAAGTATAGAGTCCAGCCCAACCCTTCAAAAATAAAGCGCTATGACAAATTGGAGCATTGGGTAGTTTTTGATGAAAAAGGGCGTTGTCGACTATGCAAAACGGGAACTCCCATGTGAAAGTGCCTTAAATGTAATGTACATCTTTGCTGTAACACCAACAAAAACTGTTTTTTGTCCTTTCATACTTAATTGTTCAGAATGAATAAATAAAACTTCACACGATTTGCCTTACAAAAAAAATATGTCTTTTTTTTATACCACAATCGCCTGGGTTCCATTAATATAAAGTTAAATAAAAACACTCACAAACAGTGTGACCAGGTTAGCCTTTCCGAGGCCAGATTTAGCCCTTTTTTTGGCCTTTAGCCTCATAATTTTGGTTTTAGCTTAGTGGGCCTTTTTAGCCTTTTTTTATTGCAAACCTCCTCTGGTCCCAGCACCATATTTTTTATATAAAATTAAAGTTAAATGAAGGTAGTATTGATGACGAAATAGAGAAAATTATTCGTAAAAATTGTCAACTTTTTTTAATGGAGTTGATAACCCAATTTCGACATCGCCTACCTGATAATATGAACTCTTTACAAAAGAAAAATATTTTTTTTTTTCAGCTAATAATTTTTTGAAAGTTACAAAGACGGATTTATTTTCTCACTTTCAAGAGGAAAAGTCTAGGTATTATCAAAGTCAAGTAGCATTGATTCAGCTGCAGTAGCGAAAGCTAATAACCGTATACCGGAAAAGTGTGACCTCTACCATAGAATTTTGGGCGGAGGTTCGACCACATAAAAATTCATTAAACGAACTCCCCTTTTTAGAACTGGTCGAATTAGTATTAAGCTTTTTGGTATTAACTTTCAGTAATGAGGAGGTTGAAAGAATTTTTAGTGCCAGGCTTAGGCTTTAGTGCGGCCGCCGTGGTGTGAAGGTAGTGTTGCCGGCCTACCACACCGAAGGTCCATGGTTCGAGCCCTGGTAGAGGTAACATCAAAAGTGATTTGAAAAAGTTTTTCAAAACGGGGTCGCCCCTCGGCAGTGGTTTGGCAAACTCTCCGAGTGTATTTCTGCCATGACAGGCTTCTCAGCAAAAATTCGTCTCCTTTGTAGATGCCGTTCGGAGTCGGCAAAAAACTGTAGGTCCCACCAATTTGTAGGGAAAATTCAAATTGGCACACCACAAATTGAAAGAGAAGCTTGGCGCAAAAATCTCTTAGGAGGTTTATGATGATATACCTGTTGTATATCGCGCCAAAGAGAGAGAAGAGAGAACATTTTAAAAACTAAGTTAAGGAACAGATTAAAAATTAAAATGCTTAGCTCGCTGCTTAATATTAGATGTTCGTTAAAACGCTTATCCAAATGTTGCACTGATTTTGAAATTACCGATGATGTCATCTCTATGATAATTAAACAATCTTTGTACGCAGACTCAAGCTCTTCTGATTTATCAGACGAAGAAAATATAATATAAGTAATTAGTTTGTAGTGATTTTTCTATAGTATGTATTTCTTTAAAAAAATTTCTAGTCAAGGAAAATGTGCCTGATATGTGTTGACCCAAGGACCAAAAATAACAACCCGGAATTTCAACTTAAAAATTTGAACTAATAAACTTCTTACTCTAATAAATTAATTGTGTTTTCTAGGCTAATCCTAATTTCCATTTAGTGCAAGTAAAACATATTTATTTCACTCTTCCATCCCAATGTTTCGCTAATGGTTATTAGCATCTTCAGGGGAGTTTGGCATTTATTTCATCCTATGGCAACAACAAAACACAAATACGAAATTAACAATCAATAAATATCACATTTAGAACACTCAAAAAACTGAAACTTTGAAATTTTACATAAATTGTATACATACATTAATTTCTCACAGTGTACAAACCTTATTCTAATTAAAACAAATAAACATTGTATACAAAAGACACAAAACATTACGCGCGAATATTTATAAGTTCCATCTTCTGTGGTAGCATTGTCAGTACTAAGTAATTAATATATATAAACAAAATTGGTTCTATTGTTATAAGCATAAAATGTAAGCTGCGGTGCTGTCGTCAACATCTTCCTTTTTGTTCATTGTTTTGTCGCTATTCTGCATTATTCTTAAACTTTCCAAAGTATACCGCGTTCTTGTTCTTCTTTCCTTATCTAATATCACCGCGTTCACAAAGTCCGCTTTATGTCCACTTGTTGTTGTGTGCTGTGTTGATTTTTTGCTTTCTAGCATCGGCTTGGTGTTCTGCTAGCCTGGTACTCAGTAATCGTTTCGTTGTTCCAATGTAGACCTCTTCACATCCCTCATTCTAATTGCCACCGGATTGTATTTGGTACACCACATTACTTTGGTGCTTATACTCAATTGGGCTTTTTGCGTTTGTAAAAACTGAGGCCAAGGTGTAATTGGACTTATAGGCAAATGTGATGCTATTTTTTTTTGTTAGTTGCCGAACTAAATTTTCACTGAATTTGTGTATGTATGTCACGCTATAATATTGTTTTTCTGTTTCCGTAGGCATGCTGTTACTCCTGATTAGTGTAGGGTGGTAGATCTGCATAAGCTTTCGTTGTACTAAGTCGCTTATTATGTGTTCGGGATAGTTGTTGCTCCTAAGTATCTATTTGATTTTCCCTATATTTTTATCGTGAAATTTCTTGTGGCTTAGCGTTAGTATTTTATGATTATGTTTTTGGCAGTGTTAATTTTGTATTTGGTAGGTTGTGATGATAATTAGTTGATTAGGCGCCCAGAAGATGTTGGTTTTGCATCTCTATCTCTCTATCTCTATGGCGCGATATACAACAGGTATATCGTCATAAACCTCCTAAGAGATTTTTGCGCCAAGCTTCTCTTCCAATTTGTGGTGTGCCGATTTGAATTTTCCCTACAAATTGGTGGGACCTACAGTTTTTTGCCGACTCCGAACGGCATCTACAAAGGAGACGAATTTTTGCTGAGAAGCCTGTCATGGCAGAAATACACTCGGAGAGTTTGCCAAACCACTGCCGAGGGGCGACCCCGTTTTGAAAAACTTTTTTCAAATCACTTTTGATGTTACCTGTACCAGGGCTCGAACCATGGACCTTCGGTGTGGTAGGCCGGCAACACTACCTTCAGACCACGGCGGCCGCCATGTTTTTGCATACCAGTCGAGAATAATATTGTTATTTTCTTTGTGTATGCGGACGTCCAAGAAGGGAATATTTCAATTATTTTCCATTTCTACTGTAAATTGGATCTTTCTGTGGTATGCGTTTAGTGTTTCCATAATCTTATTAACGTCGTTTCGTTTGACTATCGCGAAAAGGTCATTTACATATTTGGCTAAAAATTTTACTTTAATGTTGAATTTATATTTAAGATCCGATAAGGCATTGTCCAGTACTCTACAGTTCTTGATCCTAAAGAAACATTTTTGAAAGCTCTAACTTAAATGGAAAAAATGAGTATTTAGTGATAGAAATGAAGACACGAAAATTTTCATACCCATTTTCATCCATTTATAGTAGAATTTTCAATAAATGCTTTGAGTTTTATTATGAAAAATAAAATAGTACTCAAGAATGAGTAAAAAATAAAAATAAACATTATTTGCGGTCTACGGTTGAAACAAGAATAGTTCCTTTAAGTTATGTCTACAGCTTTATGTAAAAATAGTTTAAACTAAAATAAAAAATTTGAAATGGGTTTCGTAAAAAAATTTCTGACTTCTTTTCAGCTTCTTTTTTTTTCTTAATTTTAACATTTTTTTTGCCGATTTATTCTCTTTTTTTTCTGTCACCTGGTCACACTGCTCGCAAATGCTGTTACAAATCGCTAGTTTTATTTACTAGTTTAAACGCAATACAAATTCACGAGTTTGTAACTCCACACTAAGCTCACTACAAAACACTTGAATATAAACTGATCAACCTCCCTTGCTTGGTTACTGCCTTTTATAGTAGAACAGGTTTCAGACATATTTTTCAATGAAGTTTGAAATTTAAAACAAAAAGTTTAGGAAATTGGTTAAACCTATGAATTGTTTCAAATCTTTAACAGTGTTGGTATAGTGGAGTAACAAGAGCTCGAGTTTACATCAGGCTTGCACAACGTTATAAAAAACACAAAAAAAAAAAAATGTATATTTTTTTTAATGAAAATGACTTTATTTTTCAGCCTTGGTTTACATAAGCACACACATCTATGCCGTTTCATAAAATACTTACTAGTACAAGGTTCATAATTCAGTGACATAAAAGCAATGAGCATCAGTCCAATTTTTCCGCTTTTTATAAAATGGATTGTCAAATGCAAAAATGATTGTTTCAAATGGTTGTCGGTCTATAAATCCGATGCTGGTCAAAAGGGTTTTAGTTCCCTTAGCTCTACCTTTAAGGAATCGTGGCTATGTTGTACAGATTGTCTCTATTTTGAGAAATCGTCGTTTGATGTGGTAGTAGGTGATCCTTATCCACGTTTGATCCATACCTTTCCCCAATTGAAAGTCTTAAATCTGTATATTTTCTCAATCATGTATTTTATATCTTTTTAAATGGTCTAAAATTTTTAGTGACCCATGTGGTGAAAGTTTCAGCAAAATTTTTTTTGGTATCCTGGTCAACTTGAACCTTTGGCTCATCAGATCGGTTCTTTAAATTTTCAAAGCACTTATGTTTTACGACGTTGACGTGCTATTTGTAAATTTAACAAGTAAGGAAGTCTAAGTTCGGGTGGGACCGAACATTATATACCTAGTAGTGATTTATTATGGCCTCCCAATTTACGCAGGTCTATTCTAATACTTTCAGTTCGTATTTGCGTTCAAATAGACAGACGGACAGACAGATAGACGTATCGAGAGACGGATATGCCTACATCGACTCAGCTCATCCTTTTGTCTTTTATAGTACTCAATTGATTTTTATGAAATTTTCACAATATATACCTGGGTTAACTGGGTACAGCAAAGATAATATATAGTTTTTGAAAAGTGGGTGGAGCCACACCCCCAGGCTATATAACTCCGAACTTGTTTGGTCTAAATTAATGATATTTGGATATATGTGTCACTTAGTCAATATCTACATAGTTTTGGAAAATGGGCGGTGCCACGCCCACATAGTTTGTATTTTGTTTGTGCTCTTGAACTTTTACGATAGGTTCAGGAATTCGCTGGGCACGACACAGTCTATATATAGCTTTTGGAAAAGCCCCCAGGTTATATAAAGCTGCAGTTCGGTATAGTTAGGAGTTTATTTGGTTCGAGTTAATGACATTTTATATAAAGATGTGTTCTATGTATCAAAGCGTCAAACAACGACTACCGGGTTTGCTACGCGAAAGCAAACAACGAATTTCAGCATTCTTTTGTAAAACTGAGAGACTAGCTTGCGTTCAAATAGACAGACGGACGGACGGACGGAGAGACGGGCATGGCTAAATCGACTCCGCTCATCGTGCTGATCATTTAAGTGAAGATATATAACTGCGCTATTGCAGGGGGCTATGTTGTTGTTGTTGTTGTTGTTAACAGTGCTTCGCCCTGCCCCAGATTGGACAGGGTTACACTGAAATAACAGCCCTTGGCCGGGTGAAAAAACCCGGGTCACTCCGGTGCGATAGAACCGGCTGTTGTGGGCTATTAACTACGTGCCCGAATATTTTGCTTGTGTGTTTCCCGATTTGGCAAATTTTTGGCAGGAGTATAATACATACTACTGAGAAGCCGCTGACAAATTTTTATTGTGATATCAGTATTGAATTATAACCGATTGCCTTTGAAAGTAGCAGAAATTTTATGCAGAAAAGTGGGCGGCGCCACCAATACTTCTTCAAAATGGACAAAATTTTTTTGCGCCCGAGTTTTTCTTAAAAAGCTCATTATGTGTGCAAAATCTGATTGATATAACTGCTTAGTTGTAGAAATGTCCCTTTTTAAATTTTACAAAAAAAATTTTCAGAACTATATTAAAAAACTGGGAGTGGACATTAACCCATTTCGCCCATTTTTACAGCAAACAGTAACTCTTATATATAGAACATTATCAACTCAATTTTTGGCGGAGTTATGGCATAAAAAGGTTTGTGGAATAGTCCACTATAAAAAGGGCGGGACCACGCCCATTTTCGAAAATTTTAAGTTTTTGGATTTCTTTGTTTACGGAAACTTTAAAAGTGAAATAAAAAATATGTAAAGCTATTTTGGGCAAAGTTATTGCCTATTTAATATATATACGATCCTCTTTAAAATCTTTCATATATAAGTGGGCGTAGACGTAGACCTTAACCGATCCCGCCCATTTGTTCGTGGAACATTCCTTGCATACCTGGAAACCTGCTTGCTGAATTTCGTTTCGATATCTTGAAGGGTTTTTGATTTATGATTAATATTATTTCTAAATTTGGCTTAATCAAAAGTAGGCGGTGCCACGCCCATTTTCAAAAATTTCCTGAAACATTTATGTAAGATAATATATTTAATTCTTTATTTCCGGAATTCAATGTGTAAGTGAAATATATAGGTAATTAAAAAGATTAAAAAGTCCAGTAAACCACGGTTTGGTACGGCACGTTTGTTGAACAACTGAAAAAGAACGACTTTAGATTAGCAAATGCGCGCACACGAAATTAACGACTTAACTCACCGACAACTTAAGGCGAACTAAACTCTGCCTACTCTCCTACATTCGGCCATTAGACAATATCATCCGTCTCGGATAGATCGGATTCATCTTGTTTCCACGGCTTCATATAGTCACAACTCGTTGATGTAGCATTGGGACCTTCAAAGTCTGCTGCCTTCTTTACGTCGTACCTATCGTTTCGTTTGATCTTGATCACCTCATAAGGGCCCAAATACTTGTTGGCCAAATTTTTCCCTGCCACAAATTGTGACCGTTTGATGGCCACTAAATCTCCCAATTTGTAGATTTTTTTTGCATTTATGACGTCTGTCATAGTTTTCTTTGTATTCTTTCTGAGCGTTTACGATTTCCCTTCTTGCATTTTCTCTCATACTGTCACGATTAGCTATTAAAATAGCGGCTGTTTCACTTTCCACCATATTATTTATGTTGGCATCCATTGGCGTTTTCACTTTCACCCCAAACATTATTTCAAATGGTGTGTATTTCGTTGATTTGTTGATGGTACTATTGATGACTCTTTGCACTTTGCCAACGTATTTATACCATGCTTCCGTACGATCTGCTGATAACTTCGAAATAACGCTTATAACAACTCGGTTCAATCGTTCGACTTGGCCATTGCCTCTGGGCACACCCGTTGTTGTCAGAACGTGTTCTATTTTTTCTGTCTGACACCAGTCCTTAAACGCCGTCGATGTAAATGCTGGCCCCTTATGACTGATAATGCGATGCGGTGCTCCAAATATATTAGCCCATTCAGACATTTTTCTGATTACCTCCTCTGCAGATGTTGTTTTTGTAGGGTAAAACCAAGTAAATTTGCTAAATCCATCAACAACGATTAAAATGTGCTTGTACCATTTTGCTGTTGCATCTAAAGGTCCAAGGTGATCGATGTGGATTGTCAGCAGTTCGAATCTCCCTTATCAATGATATGCATTTCCCCTTCTTGTTTCCCAAGCTTCTTGTTGAACAAAATGCATTTTATAAAATGTTTAATATATTTTTCAAATAAAATACCTTTGTTGAACCGCACTAACTGTTTTATCCACCGCAAAATGCCCTTTTTCGTGTTCTTCTATAATAATTTGTTGCTCCATTAAACGTGGTACAGCAAGTAGTAGTAAACCATTTTTACTTTTGAACAAAATACCATTTTTAACAACGTCATCCTCATACTCTTGCGCTTGTAAAATTTGCTTCACGGCTTTAAAATATTCATCCGCCGTTTGGGCTAGGCGAAGTCTAGCACTTATTTCGTCAATCATTAAAACACTCGGTGGTGCTCTACTCAACGCATCCACGTGCTTCATCAAAGTTCCTTTACGGTGCTCTATAATATATTTATAACCTTCAAGATACAGAATCCAATGTGTTACGGCCGGTGGTAACTCTTTTTTAGTAGTAGTGCTCTTAAACGCTTGGCAATCTGTAACTAATTTAAACTCTCGTCCCAGAAGATAGTGACGGAATTTCTGGACAGCATAATATGCAGCTTTTATTTCAAGGTAAAAGCTTTGTAACTTACTTTCTCCAGCAGTATTTCTCTTACTCCAATAGTATATAGGATGCAGCTTTCCATCGAATAATTGCAAAAGAATTGCTCCAAGACCATCCTTCGACGCATCGGTATGAAGCTCCGTTGGTGCTGACGGGAAAAAGCTACGCAAAACTGGTTGAATATTTAGTATGTATAATAAGCCCAAATAAACTACATCGAGCTTTAAAAACTTGCATTTTTGCCATTTAATATGGAGACCGTATTGTTCCGCCAAACTTAATACTTTCTTGAACTTCTCTATACCTTCTTCTTCATTCTTCGAAGGCACTATAACGTTATCCATGTACATTTGCATAATATTTTCTCTAATCAGATTACGAAAGATGTGGTTGACGAAACGTAAAAACATAGCCGGTGAATTACAGAACCCAAACGGTGCTCTGTTGAATTCATAAATACCATCTCGGGTCACAAAAGCGGTGTACTTCTTCGAACTCTCCTCTATTGGTACATGAAAAAATGCATTTTCAAAGTCCAAAGTTGTAATTATGTATGCTTGCGCCTTCTAACGCTTCAATTCCCTCTTCCATGAGTTGCACTATTTTATTAAAATCTCGGAAGTCTACATACAAACGTTTTTTACCATCTTTTTTATCGACTATGACAACTCGACTACAATATTCGGAACTCGACAGACGTATTATTTTCTTTTGCAGCCAGTCTTCAACTTGCTCGCTTACTACTTTTTGTTCTGGCAATGGTAGTCTCTTCGGTAAATGTCGAATAACTTTATCTTCTGACAACACAATTTTCATACTCATTGGGCTTGTCACTTCAGTTTTAGGTGAATACTCTTTTACAATATTTTCAATTTGATTAATGTATTTTTTTTGGCACTTCTAACTCTTTATTTTCAATCGAAATATTGTGAATCCAATTTTCACTTTCCAAAAGAAATTTTGTAAATCTATAACCACTTCTATCATAAATGTATTCGCATTTCCCGATAAAATCAAAACCTAAGATTACTTCATACTTAGACAAGTTGTCTGGTACAACCAAGAAGCTATGCGCACAAACAAGGTTATCGACTGTAATATTCGCTTCACACCTGCCGATAGCGATCACCTTTTTATTGCCATAACCCGAAAGACTGTCATTACATTTCCTTAGAGAACAATAAAATTTTTTTGCAACCGTTTGCTCAATTATAGAAATTTCTGCACCGCTGTCGATTAGGCAACGAACTTTTATGTTGTTAATCTGTATTGTCTTTTGCATGTTTTGGTGCTGCTCAACTGTATGGACCAAGTCTACGTCATTACTTTTTTGCGTACTTGATGGGCAATTTTTTGATATGTGCCCCGTTTTATTGCACCCAAAACATTTGGTTTGTTCTTTGCATTCGCTTCTTTTATGGTCTGTAGACCCGCAATTATAGCAATGTTTACGTTTGCTCTTTTTGTTTTTATTACTTTCCGTTGCACTAAAATGTCTACCATTATTTGCTTTTGGTTCTCTTTTCGTTTCTATTTGTGTTTCATAAGCTTCCAGCATTGCTTTCAAGTCGTCAAAGCTCTTGGCGGCATGTAAAAAAGTTTTGTTCTCTGCTTTTTCATTTATTCCATCAATAATGTACCTAATGATCGAATAGTCATCTACTTTGCCAAACGTTCCTAACCGTCGCATGTGTAACATATACTCATGCATACTTTCTGTACTCTTTTTGCGTCTCTCCTGCAATTGTTTGTGTATGTCGGCACTTACAAAGTCACGGCGAAATTCTCGTTCAACCTCTTTTCTAAGAGTATCATAATCAAAAACACAGATTGAATCCACGAGCAGTTTAGCCGTCTTTGTCATTTTTTTGCGAGCGAAAACATATTTTTGATTATCGCTCCATTTCAGAGCTGCTGCACATTTCTCAAAATTCTCAAACCAGCTCTCCACCCGAACCGGTGACTGACCATCGAAATCTCCGATTACACTGCTTGCTTTGCTTTTTGCTGCTCTTCTTCCTTCTGAAACTTCAACGTTAGGAGTTTTATTAGGTCGCCAATTTCAGCCATTTCTGCTTTTATTTTATTTTCTGATGTTTCGTCGTTGGTTGCGTCGATAAAAACTTCGTCGTCGACTTCAAACTTCTCTTTTATACTTTCTTCCAGTAAATCGATCTCTTCTGTCACTGACCTTTTTGCCCTTGCTTTTGCGCGCTGCTCTCGGCTAGTTGGTTTTGTCACTAGCAAATTGGATTCGCCGTTTTGCATAGACATAAATTTTACCGTTTATATTTTATATCTTTTAATATGATACTACTTTTAACAACTTTTATGATTATTAAGCAACTTCAAATTAACTTTCCCGGAAAGTGTTTGTTCAAGTTCAAAACACAATTAGGTCGACTTTATTAAAGATGAAAGCTGCACGGTATTAGGTTTTTTCAACTTATTAACCAAATCTTTGTCAACTTAATTTTTAATTTTTTTTTCGCGACGGTTGAGCCCCCAAATGTAAGATAATATAATTAGTTCTTTATTTTCGGAATTCAGTGTTATAATTGGAATATGTAAGTGAAATATATAGGTAATTAAAAAGATTAAAAGGTCGAGTAAACCACGGTTTGGTACGGCACGTTTGTTGAACAACTGAAAAAGAACGACTTTAGATTAGCAAATGTGCGCACACGAAATTAACGACTTAACTCACCAACAACTTAAGGCGAACTCCACTCTGCCTACTCTCCAACATATGGAACAGTTCGAATGAAAGCTGTAGCCTTGCCCTTTCGTTTGCCACCCATATTGCACTTAAATTTCAATATTTAATGGGAACCCCATTTTTACCGATAACTCATTTATCGATAAATGTATCGATATATGGAACAGTTCGAATAACAGCTGTAGCCTTGCCCTTTCGTTTGCCACCCATATTGCACTTAAATTTCAATATTTAATGGGAACCCCATTTTTACCGATAACTCATTTATCGATAAATATATCGATACATAGAACAGTTCAAATGAAAGATCTGGCCTTGCCCTTTCGTCTGACACCTATATTGTCCTTAAATGTTAAGGTTCCATTGGAACCACATTTTGGCCGATAACTCATTTATCGATAAATTTATCACAGTTCAAATGAAAGCTCTGGCCTTGCCCTCGTTTGCCACCCATATTGCACTTAAATTTCAATATTTAACGGGAACCCCATTTTTACCGATAACCCATTTATCGATAAATATATCGATATATGGAACAGTTCGAATGAAACCTGTAGCCTTGCCCATTTCCAAGATTTTATGGGAAACACATTTTGGCCGATAACTCATCTATCAATAAATATATCGATATTAGGAACAGGTCAAATGAAAGCTGTGGCCTTGCCGTTTCGTTTGACATCCATATTGCACTTAAATTTCAATATTTAACGGGAACCCCATTTTTACCGATAAGTCATTTATCGATAAATATATCGATATATGGAACAGTTCGAATGAAACCTGTGGCCTTACCCAATTCCAAGGTTTTATGGGAAACACATTTTGACCGATAACTCATCTATCAATAAATATATCGATATTAGGAACAGGTCAAATGAAAGCTGTGGCCTTGCCGTTTCGTTTGACATCCATATTGCACTTAAATTTCAATATTTAATGGGAACAACATTTTGACCAATAACTCATTTGTCGATAAATATATCGATATATGGAACAGTTCAAATGAAAGCTCTGGCCTTGCCTTTTCGTTTGCTACCCATATTGCACTTAAATTTCAATATTTAATGGGAACCGCATTTTTACCGATAACTCATTTATCGATAAATATATCGATATATGGAACAGTTCGAATGAAAGATGTGGCCTTGCCCTATGCTTTGACACCTATATTGCGCTTAAATTTCAATATTTAATCGGAACCACATTTTAACCGATATCTAATTTATGGATAAATGTATCGATACACGGAATAGCTCAAATGACAGCTGTTGCCTTGCATTTTCGTGTGACACCCACATTGCCCTTAAATTTCAAGGTTTAATTGGAACCGCATTTTTACCGATAACTCATTTATCGATAAATATTTCGATATATGGAACAGTTCGAATGAAAGCTGTGGCCTTGCCCTATAGTTTGACACCTATATTGCACTTAAATTTCAATATTTAATCAGAACCACATTTTAACCGATAACTCATTTATGGATAAATGTATCGATACACGGAATAGCTCAAATGAAAGCTGTTGCCTTGCATTTTCGTGTGACACCCACATTGCCCTTAAATTTCAAGGTTTAATTGGAACCACATTTTGACCGATAACTCATTTATCGATAAATATATAGATATATTGAACAGTTCGAATGAAAGCTCTGGCCTTGCCCTTTCGTTTGACACCCATTATGCACTCAAATTCCAAGGTTTTATGGGAACCACATTTTGACCGATAACTCATCTATCAATAAATATATCGATATTAGGAACAGTTCAAATGAAAGCTGTGGCCTTGCCTCTTCGTTTGACACCCCTTTGCTCTTAAATTTCAATATTTAATGGGAACCACATTTTGACCAATAACTCAATTATCGGTAAATATATCGATATGTGGAACAGTTTAAATGAAAGCTCTGGCCTTGCCCTTTCGTTTGCCACCCATATTGCACTTAAATTTCAATATTTAATGAGAACCCCATTTTCACCGATAACTCATTTATCGATAAATATATCGATATATGGAACAGTTCAAATGAAAGCTCTGGCCTTGCCCTTTCGTTTGCCACCCATATTGCACTTAAATTTCAATATTTAATGGGAGCCCAATTTTTACCGATAACTCATTTATCGATAAATATATCGATATATGGAACAGTTCGAATTAAAGCTGTGGCCTTGCCTTATGGTTTGACACCTATATTGCACCTGAATTTCAATATTTATTCGGAACCGTATTTTTACCGATAACTCATTTATCGATCAATATATCGATATATGGAACAGTTCGAATGAAAGCTGTAGCCTTGCCCTATGGTTTGACAACCACTATGCACTCAAATTCCAAGGTTTTATGGGAAACACATTTTGACCGATAACTCATCTATCAATAAATATATCGATATTAGGAACAGGTCAAATGAAAGCTGTGGCCTTGCCTTTTCGTTTGACACCCCTATTGCTCTTAAATTTCAATATTTAATGGGAACCACATTTTGACCAATAACTCATTTATCGATAAATATATCGATACATAGAACAGTTCAAATGAAAGCTTTGGCCTTGCCCTTTCGTCTGACACCTATATTATCCTTAAATGTTAAGGTTCTATTGGAACCACATTTTGACCGATAACTCATTTATCGATAAATATATCGATATATGGAACAGTTCAAATGAAAGCTCTGGCCTTGCCGTTTCGTCTGACACCTATATTGTCTTTAAACGTTAAGGTTCAATTGGAACCACATTTTGAGCGATAACTCATTTATCGATAAATATATCGATATATAGAGCAGTTCAAATGAAAGCTGCGGCCTTGCCCTTTCGTTTGGCACCCATATTGCACTTAAATTTCAATATTTAATGGGAACCCCATTTTTACCGATAACTCATTTATCTATAAATATATCGATATATGGAACAGTTCAAATGAAAGCTCTGGCCTTGCCCTTTCGTTTGCCACCCATATTGCACTTAAATTTCAATATTTAATGGGAACCCCATTTTTACCGATAACTCATTTATCGATAAATATATCGATATTTGGAACAGTTCGAATGAAAGCTGTGGCCTTGCCCTATGGTTTGACACCAATATTGCACTTAAATTTCAATATTTATTCGGAACCACATTTTGACCGATAACTCATTTATCGATAAATATATCGATACATAGAACAGTTCAAATGAAAGCTCTGGCCTTGCCCTTTCGTCTGACACCCATTATGCACTCAAGTTCCAAGGTTTTATGGGAACTACATTTTGACCGATAACTCATCTATCAATAAATATATCGATATTTGGAACAGTTCGAATAAGAGCTGTGGCCTTGCCCATCGTTTGACACCCATATTGCACTTAAATTTCAATATTTAATGGGAACCCCATTTTTACCGATAACTCATTTATCGATAAATATATCGATATATGGAACAGCTCGAATGAAAGCTGTGGCCTTGCCCAACTCCAAGGTTTTATGGGAAACACATTTTGACCGATAACTCATCTATCAATAAATATATCGATATTAGGAACAGGTCAAATGAAAGCTGTGGCCTTGCCTTTTCGTTTGACACTCATATTGCACTTAAATTTCAATATTTAATGGGAACCCTATTTTCACCGATAACTCATTTATCGATAAATATATCGATATATGGAACACTTCGAATGAAAGCTGTAGCCTTGGCCTATGGTTTGACAAACATTATGCACTCAAATTCCAAGGTTTTATGGGAAACACATTTTGACCGATAACTCATCTATCAATAAATATATCGATCTTAGGAACAGGTCAAATGAAAGCTGTGGCCTTGCCTTTTCGTTTGACACTCATATTGCACTTAAATTTCAATATTTAATGGGAACCACATTTTGACCGATAACTCATTTATCGATAAATATATCGATATATGGAACAGCTCGAATGAAAGCTGTGGCCTTGCCCAACTCCAAGGTTTTATGGGAAACACATTTTGACCGATAACTCATCTATCAATAAATATATCGATATTAGGAACAGGTCAAATGAAAGCTGTGGCCTTGCCTTTTCGTTTGACACTCATATTGCACTTAAATTTCAATATTTAATGGGAACCACATTTTTACCGATAACTCATTTATCGATAAATATATCGATATATGTAACACTTCGAATGAAAGCTGTAGACTTGGCCTATGGTTTGACAAACATTATGCACTCAAATTCCAAGGTTTTATGGGAAACACATTTTGACCGATAGCTCATCTATCAATAAATATATCGATCTTAGGAACAGGTCAAATGAAAGCTGTGGCCTTGCCTTTTCGTTTGACACTCATATTGCACTTAAATTTCAATATTTAATGGGAACCACATTTTGACCGATAACTCATTTATCGATAAATATATCGATATATGGAACAGCTCGAATGAAAGCTGTGGCCTTGCCCAACTCCAAGGTTTTATGGGAAACACATTTTGACCGATAACTCATCTATCAATAAATATATCGATATTAGGAACAGGTCAAATGAAAGCTGTGGCCTTGCCTTTTCGTTTGACACTCATATTGCACTTAAATTTCAATATTTAATGGGAACCCCATTTTTACCGATAACTCATTTATCGATAAATATATCGATATTTGGAACAGTTCGAATGAAAGCTGTGGCCTTGCCCTATGGTTTGACACCAATATTGCACTTAAATTTCAATATTTATTCGGAACCACATTTTGACCGATAACTCATTTATCGATAAATATATCGATACATAGAACAGTTCAAATGAAAGCTCTGGCCTTCCCTTTCGTCTGACACCTATATTATCCTTAAATGTTAAGGTTCAATTGGAACCACATTTTGACCGATAACTCATTTATCGATAAATATATCGATATTAGGAACAGTTCAAATGAAAGCTGTGGCCTTGCCTTTTCGTTTGACACCCCTATTGCTCTTAAATTTCAATATTTAATGGGAACCACATTTTGACCAATAACTCATTTATCGATAAATATATCGATATATGTAACGGTTGAAATGAAAGCTCTGGCCTTGCCCTTTCGTTTGCCACCCATATTGCACTTAAATTTCAATATTTAATGGGAACCCCATTTTCACCGATAACTCATTTAGCGATAAATATATCGATATATGGAACAGTTCAAATGAAAGATGTGGCCTTGCCCTATGGTTTGACACCTATATTGCACTTAAATTTCAATATTTAATCGGAACCACATTTTAACCGATAACTAATTTACGGATAAATGTATCGATACACGGAATAGCTCAAATGACAGCTGTTGCCTTGCATTTTCGTGTGACACCCACATTGCCCTTACATTTCAGGGTTTAATTGGAACCGCATTTTTACCGATAACTCATTTATCGATAAATATATCGATATATGGAACAGTTCGAATGAAAGATGTGGCCTTGCCCTATGGTTTGACACCTATATTGCACTTAAATTTCAATATTTAATCGGAACCACATTTTAACCGATAACTTATTTACGGATAAATGTATCGATACACGGAATAGCTCAAATGACAGCTGTTGCCTTGCATTTTCGTGTGACACCCACATTGCCCTTAAATTTCAAGGTTTAATTGGAACCGCATTTTTACCGATAACTCATTTATCGATAAATATATCGATATGTGGAACAGTTCGAATGAAAGCTGTGGCCTTGCCCTATGGTTTGACACCTATATTGCACTTAAATTTCAATATTTAATCGGAACCACATTTTAACCGATAACTCATTTATGGATAAATGTATCGATACACGGAATAGCTCAAACGAAAGCTGTTGCCTTGCATTTTCGTGTGACACCCACATTGCCCTTAAATTTCAAGGTTTAATTGGAACCACATTTTGACCGATAACTCATTTATCGATCAATATATCGGTATATGGAACAGCTCAAATGGAAGCTGTGGCCTTGCCCTTTCGTTTGGCAACTATATTGCATTTAAATTTCAATATTTAATGGGAGCCCAATTTTTACCGATAACTCATTTATCGATAAATATATCGATATATGGGACAGTTCGAATGACTGCTGTGGCCTTGCCCTATGGTTTGACAACCATTATGCACTCAAATTCCAAGGTTTTATGGGAAACACATTTTGACCGATAAGTCATCTATCGATAAATATATCGATATTAGGAACAGTTCAAATGAAAGCTGTGGCCTTGCCTTTTCGTTTGACACCCCTATTGCTCTTAAATTTCAATATTTAATGGGAACCACATTTTGACCAATAACTCATTTATCGATAAATATATCGATATATGGAACAGTTCGAATGAAAGCTGTGGCCTTGCCCTATGGTTTGACACCTATATTGCACCTGAATTTCAATATTTATTCGGAACCCCATTTTTACCGATAACTCATTTATCGATCAATATATCGATATATGGAACAGTTCGAATGAAAGCTGTGGCCTTGCCTTTTCGTTTGCCACCCATATTGCACTTAAATTTCAATATTTAATGGGAACCCGATTTTCACCGATAACTCATTTATCGATAAATATATCGATATATGGAACAGTTCAAATGAAAGCTCTGGCTTTGCCCTTTCGTTTGCCACCCATATTGCACTTAAATTTCAATATTTAATGGGAACCCCATTTTTACCGATAACTCATTTATCGATAAATATATCGATATATGGAACAGTTCAAATGAAAGCTCTGGCCTTGCCATTTCGTCTGACACCTATATTGTCTTTAAACGTTAAGGTTCAATTGGAACCACATTTTGAGCGATAACTCATTTATCGATAAATATATCGATATATGGAGCAGTTCAAATGAAAGCTGCGGCCTTTCCCTTTCGTTTGGCACCCATATTGCACTTAAATTTCAATATTTAATGGGAACCCCATTTTTACCGATAACTCATTTATCGATAAATATATCGATACATAGAACAGTTCAAATGAAAGCTTTGGCCTTGCCCTTTCGTCTGGCACCTATATTGTCCTTAAATGTTAAGGTTCAATTGGAACCACATTTTGACCGATAACTCATATATCGATAAATATATCGATACATAGAACAGCTCAAATGAAAGCTCTGGCCTTGCCCTTTCGTCTGGCACCTATATTGTCCTTAAATGTTAAGGTTCAATTGGAACCACATTTTGACCGATAACTCATTTATCGATAAATATATCGATATATAGAACATCTCGAATGAAAGCTGTGGCCTTGCCCAACTCCAAGGTTTTATGGGAAACACATTTTGACCGATAACTCATCTATCAATAAATATATCGATATTAGGAACAGGTCAAATGAAAGCTGTGGCCTTGCCTTTTCGTTTGACACTCATATTGCACTTAAATTTCAATATTTAATGGGAACCCCATTTTCACCGATAACTCATTTATCGATAAATATATCGATATATGGAACACTTCGAATGAAAGCTGTAGCCTTGGCCTATGGTTTGACAACCATTATGCACTCAAATTCCAAGGTTTTATGGGAAACACATTTTGACCGATAACTCATCTATCAATAAATATATCGATATTAGGAACAGGTCAAATGAAAGCTGTGGCCTTGCCGTTTCGTTTGACACTCATATTGCACTTAAATTTCCATATTTAATGGGAACCACATTTTGACCGATAACTCATTTATCGATAAATATATCGATATATGGAACAGCTCGAATGAAAGCTGTGGCCTTGCCCAACTCCAAGGTTTTATGGGAAACACATTTTGACCGATAACTCATCTATCAATAAATATATCGATATTAGGAACAGGTCAAATGAAAGCTGTGGCCTTGCCTTTTCGTTTGAGACTCATATTGCACTTAAATTTCAATATTTAATGGGAACCCCATTTTTACCGATAACTCATTTATCGATCAATATATCGGTATATGGAACAGCTCAAATGGAAGCTGTGGCCTTGCCCTTCCGTTTGGCAACTATATTGCACTTACATTTCAATATTTAATGGGAGCCCAATTTTTACCGATAACTCATTTATCGATAAATATATCGATATATGGAACAGTTCGAATGAAAGCTCTGGCCTTGCCCTTTCGTCTGACACCTATATTATCCTTAAATGTTAAGGTTCAATTGGAACCACATTTTGACCGATAACTCATTTATCGATAAATATATCGATATTAGGAACAGTTCAAATGAAAGCTGTGGCCTTGCCTTTTCGTTTGAGACTCATATTGCACTTAAATTTCAATATTTAAGGGGAACCCCATTTTTACCGATAACTCATTTATCGATCAATATATCGGTATATGGAACATCTCGAATGAAAGCTGTGGCCTTGCCCAACTCCAAGGTTTTATGGGAAACAGATTTTGACCGATAACTCATCTATCAATAAATATATCGATATTTGGAACAGTTCGAATGAAAGCTGTGGCCTTGCCCTATGGTTTGACACCAATATTGCACTTAAATTTCAATATTTATTCGGAACCACATTTTGACCGATAACTCATTTATCGATAAATATATCGATACATAGAACAGTTCAAATGAAAGCTCTGGCCTTGCCCTTTCGTCTGACACCTATATTATCCTTAAATGTTAAGGTTCAATTGGAACCACATTTTGACCGATAACTCATTTATCGATAAATATATCGATATTAGGAACAATTCAAATGAAAGCTGTGGCCTTGCCCTATGGTTTGACACCAATATTGCACTTAAATTTCAATATTTATTCGGAACCACATTTTGACCGATAACTCATTTATCGATAAATATATCGATACATAGAACAGTTCAAATGAAAGCTCTGGCCTTGCCCTTTCGTCTGACACCTATATTATCCTTAAATGTTAAGGTTCAATTGGAACCACATTTTTACCGATAACTCATTTATCGATAAATATATCGATATATGGAACAGTTCGAATGAAAGCTCTGGCCTTGCCTTTTCGTTTGAGACTCATATTGCACTTAAATTTCAATATTTAAGGGGAACCCCATTTTTACCGATAACTCATTTATCGATCAATATATCGGTATATGGAACATCTCGAATGAAAGCTGTGGCCTTGCCCAACTCCAAGGTTTTATGGGAAACAGATTTTGACCGATAACTCATCTATCAATAAATATATCGATATTTGGAACAGTTCGAATGAAAGCTGTGGCCTTGCCCTATGGTTTGACACCAATATTGCACTTAAATTTCAATATTTATTCGGAACCACATTTTGACCGATAACTCATTTATCGATAAATATATCGATACATAGAACAGTTCAAATGAAAGCTGTGGCCTTGCCCTATGGTTTGACACCAATATTGCACTTAAATTTCAATATTTATTCGGAACCACATTTTGACCGATAACTCATTTATCGATAAATATATCGATACATAGAACAGTTCAAATGAAAGCTCTGGCCTTGCCCTTTCGTCTGACACCTATATTATCCTTAAATGTTAAGGTTCAATTGGAACCACATTTTGACCGATAACTCATTTATCGATAAATATATCGATATTAGGAACAGTTCAAATGAAAGCTGTGGCCTTGCCTTTTCGTTTGACACCCCTATTGCTCTTAAATTTCAATATTTAATGGGAACCACATTTTGACCAATAACTCATTTATCGATAAATATATCGATATATGGAACAGTTTAAATGAAAGCTCTATCCTTGCCCTTTCGTTTGCCACCCATATTGTACTTAAATTTCAATATTTACGGGGAACCCCATTTTCACCGATAACTCATTTATCGATAAATATATCGATATATGGAACAGTTCAAATGAAAGCTCTGACCTTGCCCTTTCGTTTGCCACCCATATTGCACTTAAATTTCAATATTTAATGGGAACCCCATTTTCACCGATAACTCATTTAGCGATAAATATATCGATATATGAAACAGTTCAAATGAAAGATGTGGCCTTGCCCTATGGTTTGACACCTATATTGCACTTAAATTTCAATATTTAATCGGAACCACATTTTAACCGATAACTAATTAACGGATAAATGTATCGATACACGGAATAGCTCAAATGACAGCTGTTGCCTTGCATTTTCGTGTGACACCCACATTGCCCTTAAATTTCAAGGTTTATTTGGAACCGCATTTTTACCGATAACTCATTTATCGATAAATATATCGATATATGGAACAGTTCGATTGAAAGATGTGGCCTTGCCCTATGGTTTGACACCTATATTGCACTTAAATTTCAATATTTAATCGGAACCACATTTTAACCGATAACTTATTTACGGATAAATGTATCGATACACGGAATAGCTCAAATGACAGCTGTTGCCTTGCATTTTCGTGTGACACCCACATTCATATTGCCCTTAAATTTCAAGGTTTAATTGGAACCGCATTTTTACCGATAACTCATTTATCGATAAATATATCGATATATGGAACAGTTCGAATGAAAGCTGTGGCCTTGCCCTATGGTTTGACAACTATATTGCACTTAAATTTCAATATTTAATCGGAACCACATTTTAACCGATAACTCATTTATGGATAAATGTATCGATACACGGAATAGCTCAAACGAAAGCTGTTGCCTTGCATTTTCGTGTGACACCAACATTGCCCTTAAATTTCAAGGTTTAATTGGAAACACATTTTGACCGATAACTCATTTATCGATCAATATATCGGTATATGGAACAGCTCAAATGGAAGCTGTGGCCTTGCCCTTCCGTTTGGCAACTATATTGCACTTACATTTCAATATTTAATGGGAGCTCAATTTTTACCGATAACTCATTTATCGATAAATATATCGGTATATGGAACAGTTCGAATGACAGCTGTGGCCTTGCCCTATGGTTTGACAACCATTATGCACTCAAATTCCAAGGTTTTATGGGAAACACATTTTGACCGATAAGTCATCTATCGATAAATATATCGAATTAGGAACAGTTCAAATGAAAGCTGTGGCCCTGCCTTTTCGTTTGACACCCCTATTGCTCTTAAATTTCAATATTTAATGGGAACCACATTTTGACCAATAACTCATTTATCGATAAATATATCGATATATGGAACTGTTCGAATGAAAGCTGTGGCCTTGCCCTATGGTTTGACACCTATATTGCACCTGAATTTCAATATTTATTCGGAACCCCATTTTTACCGATAACTCATTTATCGATCAATATATTGATATATGGAACAGTTCGAATGAATGCTGTGGCCTTGCTTTTTCGTTTGCCACCCATATTGCACTTAAATTTCAATATTTAATGGGAACCCCATTTTCACCGATAACTCATTTATCGATAAATATAGCGATATATGGAACAGTTCAAATGAAAGCTCTGGCTTTGCCCTTTCGTTTGCCACCCATATTGCACTTAAATTTCAATATTTAATGGGAACCCCATTTTTACCGATAACTCATTTATCGATAAATATATCGATATATGGAACAGTTCGAATGAAAGCTGTGGCCTTGACCTATGGTTTGACACCTATAATGCACCTGAATTTCAATATTTATTCGGAACCCCATTTTTACCGATAACTCATTTATCGATCAATATATCGATATATGGAACAGTTCGAATGAAAGCTGTAGCCTTGCCCTATGGTTTGACAACCATTATGCACTCAAATTCCAAGGTTTTATGGGAAAAACATTTTGACCGATAACTCATCTATCAATAAATATATCGAAATTAGGAACAGGTCAAATGAAAGCTGTGGCCTTGCCTTTTCGTTTGACACCCCTATTGCTCTTAAATTTCAATAATTAATGGGAACCACATTTTGACCAATAACTCATTTATCGATAAATATATCGATACATAGAACAGTTGAAATGAAAGCTTTGGCCTTGCCCTTTCGTCTGACACCTATATTGTCTTTAAATGTTAAGGTTCAATTGGAACCACATTTTGAGCGATAACTCATTTATCGATAAATATATCGATATATGGAACAGTTCAAATGAAAGCTGTGGCCTTGCCCTATGGTTTGACACCAATATTGCACTTACATTTCAATATCTATTCGGAACCACATTTTGACCGATAACTCATTTATCGATAAATATATCGATACATAGAACAGTTCAAATGAAAGCTCTGGCCTTGCCCTTTCGTCTGGCACCTATATTGTCCTTAAATGTTAAGGTTCAATTGGAACCACATTTTGACCGAAAACTCATTTATCGATAAATATATCTTTATATGGAACAGCTCGAATGAAAGCTGTGGCCTTGCCCAATTCCAAGGTTTTATGGGAAACACATTTTGACCGATAACTCATCTATCAATAAATATATCGATATTAGGAACAGGTCAAATGAAAGCTGTGGCCTTACCTTTTCGTTTGGCACCCATATTGCACTTAAATTTCAATATTTAATGGGAACCCCATTTTTACCGATAACTCATTTATCGATAAATATATCGATATATGGAATAGTTCGAATGAAAGCTGTAGCCTTGGCCTATGGTTTGACACCAATATTGCACTTACATTTCAATATCTATTCGGAACCACATTTTGACCGATAACTCATTTATCAATAAATATATCGATATATGGAACAGTTCAAATGAAAGCTCTGGCCTTGCCCTTTCGTCTGGCACCTATATTGTCCTTAAATGTTAAGGTTCAATTGGAACCACATTTTGACCGAAAACTCATTTATCGATAAATATATCTTTATATGGAACAGCTCGAATGAAAGCTGTGGCCTTGCCCAATTCCAAGGTTTTATGGGAAACACATTTTGACCGATAACTCATCTATCA
This sequence comes from Merzomyia westermanni, assembly GCA_949987695.1. Classification (NCBI taxonomy): domain Eukaryota; kingdom Metazoa; phylum Arthropoda; class Insecta; order Diptera; family Tephritidae; genus Merzomyia; species Merzomyia westermanni. Next base: position 135,356,394 of record OX465289.1, read on the forward strand.
ATAAATATATCGATATTAGGAACAGGTCAAATGAAAGCTGTGGCCTTGCCTTTTCGTTTGGCACCCATATTGCACTTAAATTTCAATATTTAATGGGAACCCCATTTTTACCGATAACTCATTTATCGATAAATATATCTTTATATGGAACAGCTCGAATGAAAGCTGTGGCCTTGCCCAATTCCAAGGTTTTATGGGAAACACATTTTGACCGATAACTCATCTATCAATAAATATATCGATATTAGGAACAGGTCAAATGAAAGCTGTGGCCTTGCCTTTTCGTTTGGCACCCATATTGCACTTAAATTTCAATATTTAATGGGAACCCCATTTTAACCGATAACTCATTTATCGATAAATATATCGATATATGGAATAGTTCGAATGAAAGCTGTAGCCTTGGCCTATGGTTTGACACCAATATTGCACTTACATTTCAATATCTATTCGGAACCACATTTTGACCGATAACTCATTTATCAATAAATATATCGATATATGGAACAGTTCAAATGAAAGCTCTGGCCTTGCCCTTTCGTCTGACACCTATATTGTCTTTAAACGTTAAGGTTCAATTGGAACCACATTTTGAGCGATAACTCATTTATCGATAAATATATCGATATATGGAGCAGTTCAAATGAAAGCTGCGGCCTTGCCCTTTCGTCTGACACCTATATTGTCTTTAAACGTTAAGGTTCAATTGGAACCACATTTTGAGCGATAACTCATTTATCGATAAATATATCGATATATGGAGCAGTTCAAATGAAAGCTGCGGCCTTGCCCTTTCGTTTGCCACCCATATTGCACTTAAATTTCAATATTTAATGGGAACCCCATTTTTACCGATAACTCATTTATCGAAAGCTGTGGCCTTGCCCTATGATTTGACACCAATATTGCACTTAAATTTCAATATTTATTCGGAACCACATTTTGACCGATAACTCATTTATCGATAAATATATCGATACATAGAACAGTTCAAATGAAAGCTCAGGGATTGCCCTTTCGTCTGGCACCTATATTGTCCTTAAATGTTAAGGTTCAATTGGAACCACATTTTGACCGATAACTCATTTATCGATAAATATATCGATATATGGAACAACTCGAATGAAAGCTGTGGCCTTGCCCAACTCCAAGGTTTTATGGGAAACACATTTTGACCGATAACTCATCTATCAATAAATATATCGATGTTAGGAACAGGTCAAATCAAAGCTGTGGCCTTGCCTTTTCGTTTGACACTCATATTGCACTTAAATTTCAATATTTAATGGGAACCCCATTTTCACCGATAACTAATTTATCGATAAATATATCGCTAATGGAACACTTCGAATGAAAGCTGTAGCCTTGGCCTATGGTTTGACAACCATTATGCACTCAAATTCCAAGGTTTTATGGGAAACACATTTTGACCGATAACTCATCGATCAATAAATATATCGATATTAGGAACAGGTCAAATGAAAGCTGCGGCCTTGCCCTTTTGTTTGGCACCCATATTGCACTTAAATTTCAATATTTAATGGGAACCCCATTTTTACCGATAACTCATTTATCGATAAATATATCGATACATAGAACAGTTCAAATGAAAGTTTTGGCCTTGCCCTTTCGTCTGACACCTATATTATCCTTAAATGTTAAGGTTCAATTGGAACCACATTTTGACCGATAACTCCTTTATCGATAAATATATCGATATTAGGAACAGTTCAAATGAAAGCTGTGGCCTTGCCTTTTCGTTTGACACCCCTATTGCTCTTAAATTTCAATATTTAATGGGAACCACATTTTGACCAATAACTCATTTATCGATAAATATATCGATATATGGAACAGTTTAAATGAAAGCTCTATCCTTGCCCTTTCGTTTGCCACCCATATTGTGGCTGTGGCCTTGACCTATGGTTTGACACCTATAATGCACCTGAATTTCAATATTTATTCGGAACCCCATTTTTACCGATAACTCATTTATCGATCAATATATCGATATATGGAACAGTTCGAATGAAAGCTGTAGCCTTGCCCTATGGTTTGACAACCATTATGCACTCAAATTCCAAGGTTTTATGGGAAAAACATTTTGACCGATAACTCATCTATCAATAAATATATCGAAATTAGGAACAGGTCAAATGAAAGCTGTGGCCTTGCCTTTTCGTTTGACACCCCTATTGCTCTTAAATTTCAATAATTAATGGGAACCACATTTTGACCAATAACTCATTTATCGATAAATATATCGATACATAGAACAGTTGAAATGAAAGCTTTGGCCTTGCCCTTTCGTCTGACACCTATATTGTCTTTAAATGTTAAGGTTCAATTGGAACCACATTTTGAGCGATAACTCATTTATCGATAAATATATCGATATATGGAACAGTTCGAATGAAAGCTGTGGCCTTGCCCTAAGGTTTGACACCTATATTGCACCTGAATTTCAATATTTATTCGGAACCCCATTTTTACCGATAACTCATTTATCGATCAATATATCGATATATGGAACAGTTCGAATGAAAGCTGTGGCCTTGCCTTTTCGTTTGCCACCCATATTGCACTTAAATTTCAATATTTAATGGGAACCCCATTTTCACCGATAACTCATTTATCGATAAATATATCGATATATGGAACGGTTCAAATGAAAGCTCTGGCTTTGCCCTTTCGTTTGCCACCGATATTGCACTTAAATTTCAATATTTAATGGGAACCCTATTTTTACCGATAACTCATTTATCGATAAATATATCGATATATGGAACAGTTCGAATGAAAGCTGTGGCCTTGACCTATGTTTGACATCTATATTGCACCTGAATTTCAATATTTATTCGGAACCCCGTTTTTACCGATAACTCATTTATCGATCAATATATCGATATATGGAACAGTTCGAATGAAAGCTGTAGCCTTGCCCTATGGTTTGACAACCATTATGCACTCAAATTCCAAGGTTTTATGGGAAACACATTTTGACCGATAACTCATCTATCAATAAATATATCGAAATTAGGAACAGGTCAAATGAAAGCTGTGGCCTTGCCTTTTCGTTTGACACCCCTATTGCTCTTAAATTTCAATATTTAATGGGAACCACACTTTGACCAATAACTCATTTATCGATAAATATATCGATACATAGAACAGTTCAAATGAAAGCTTTGGTCTTGCCCTTTCGTCTGACACCTATATTATCCTTAAATGTTAAGGTTCAATTGGAACCACATTTTGACCGATAACTCATTTATCGATAAATATATCGATATATGGAACAGTTCAAATGAAAGCTCTGGCCTTGCCCTTTCGTTTGCCACCCATATTGCACTTAAATTTCAATATTTAATGGGAACCCCATTTTTACCGATAACTCAATTATCGATAAATATATCGATATTTGGAACAGTTCGAATGAAAGCTGTGGCCTTGCCCTATGGTTTGACACCAATATTGCACTTACATTTCAATATCTATTCGGAACCACATTTTGACCGATAACTCATTTATCGATAAATATATCGATACATAGAACAGTTCAAATGAAAGCTCTGGCCTTGCCCTTTCGTCTGGCACCTATATTGTCCTTAAATGTTAAGGTTCAATTGGAACCACATTTTGACCGAAAACTCATTTATCGATAAATATATCTTTATATGGAACAGCTCGAATGAAAGCTGTGGCCTTGCCCAATTCCAAGGTTTTATGGGAAACACATTTTGACCGATAACTCATCTATCAATAAATATATCGATATTAGGAACAGGTCAAATGAAAGCTGTGGCCTTGCCTTTTCGTTTGACACTCATATTGCACTTAAATTTCCATATTTAATGGGAACCCCATTTTCACCGATAACTCATTTATCGATATATGGAACAGTTCAAATGAAAGCTCTGGCCTTGCCCTTTCGTTTGCCACCCATATTGCACTTAAATTTCAATATTTAATGGGAACCCCATTTTAACCGATAACTCATTTATCGATAAATATATCGATATATGGAATAGTTCGAATGAAAGCTGTAGCCTTGGCCTATGGTTTGACACCAATATTGCACTTACATTTCAATATCTATTCGGAACCACATTTTGACCGATAACTCATTTATCAATAAATATATCGATATATGGAACAGTTCAAATGAAAGCTCTGGCCTTGCCCTTTCGTCTGACACCTATATTGTCTTTAAACGTTAAGGTTCAATTGGAACCACATTTTGAGCGATAACTCATTTATCGATAAATATATCGATATATGGAGCAGTTCAAATGAAAGCTGCGGCCTTGCCCTTTCGTTTGGCACCCATATTGCACTTAAATTTCAATATTTAATGGGAACCCCATTTTTACCGATAACTCATTTATCGATAAATATATCGATATATGGAACAGTTCAAATGAAAGCTCTGGCCTTGCCCTTTCGTGTGACACCTATATTGTCTTTAAACGTTAAGGTTCAATTGGAACCACATTTTGAGCGATAACTCATTTATCGATAAATATATCGATATATGGAGCAGTTCAAATGAAAGCTGCGGCCTTGCCCTTTCGTTTGGCACCCATATTGCACTTAAATTTCAATATTTAATGGGAACCCCATTTTTACCGATAACTCATTTATCGATAAATATATCGATACATAGAACAGTTCAAATGAAAGCTTTGGCCTTGCCCTTTCGTCTGACACCTATATTGTCCTTAAATGTTAAGGTTCAATTGGAACCACATTTTGACCGATAACTCATTTATCGATAAATATATCGATATATGGAACAGTTCAAATGAAAGCTGTGGCCTTGCCCTTTCGTTTGCCACCCATATTGCACTTAAATTTCAATATTTAATGGGAACCCCATTTTTACCGATAACTCATTTATCGATAAATATATCGATATTTGGAACAGTTCGAATGAAAGCCGTGGCCTTGCCCTATGGTTTGACACCAATATTGCACTTAAATTTCAATATTTAATGGGAACCCCATTTTAACCGATAACTCATTTATCGATAAATATATCGATATATGGAATAGTTCGAATGAAAGCTGTAGCCTTGGCCTATGGTTTGACACCAATATTGCACTTACATTTCAATATCTATTCGGAACCACATTTTGACCGATAACTCATTTATCAATAAATATATCGATACATGGAACAGTTCAAATGAAAGCTCTGGCCTTGCCCTTTCGTCTGACACCTATATTGTCTTTAAACGTTAAGGTTCAATTGGAACCACATTTTGAGCGATAACTCATTTATCGATAAATATATCGATATATGGAGCAGTTCAAATGAAAGCTGCGGCCTTGCCCTTTCGTTTGGCACCCATATTGCACTTAAATTTCAATATTTAATGGGAACCCCATTTTTACCGATAACTCATTTATCGATAAATATATCGATATATGGAACAGTTCAAATGAAAGCTCTGGCCTTGCCCTTTCGTGTGACACCTATATTGTCTTTAAACGTTAAGGTTCAATTGGAACCACATTTTGAGCGATAACTCATTTATCGATAAATATATCGATATATGGAACAGTTCAAATGAAAGCTGTGGCCTTGCCCTTTCGTTTGCCACCCATATTGCACTTAAATTTCAATATTTAATGGGAACCCCATTTTTACCGATAACTCATTTATCGATAAATATATCGATATATGGAACAGTTCAAATGAAAGCTCTGGCCTTGCCCTTTCGTTTGCCACCCATATTGCACTTAAATTTCAATATTTAATGGGAACCACATTTTGACCAATAACTCATTTATCGATAAATATATCGATATATGTAACGGTTGAAATGAAAGCTCTATCCTTGCCCTTTCGTTTGCCACCCATATTGCACTTAAATTTCAATATTTAATGGGAACCCCATTTTTACCGATAACTCATTTATCGATAAATATATCGATATTTGGAACAGTTCGAATGAAAGCTGTGGCCTTGCCCTATGGTTTGACACCAATAATGCACTTAAATTTCAATATTTATTCGGAACCACATTTTGACCGATAACTCATTTATCGATAAATATATCGATACATAGAACAGTTCAAATGAAAGCTCTGGCCTTGCCCTTTCGTCTGGCACCTATATTGTCCTTAAATGTCAAGGTTCAATTGGAACCACATTTTGACCGATAACTCATTTATCGATAAATATATCGATATATGGAACAGCTCGAATGAAAGCTGTGGCCTTGCCCAACTCCAAGGTTTTATGGGAAACACATTTTGACCGATAACTCATCTATCAATAAATATATCGATATTAGGAACAGGTCAAATGAAAGCTGTGGCCTTACCTTTTTTTTTGACACTCATATTGCACTTAAATTTCAATATTTAATGGGAACCCCATTTTCACCGATAACTTATTTATCGATAAATATATCGATATATGGAACACTTGGAATGAAAGCTCTATCCTTGCCCTTTCGTTTGCCACCCATATTGCACTTAAATTTCAATATTTAATGGGAACCCCATTTTTACCGATAACTCATTTATCGATAAATATATCGATATTTGGAACAGTTCGAATGAAAGCTGTGGCCTTGCCCTATGGTTTGACACCAATATTGCACTTACATTTCAATATCTATTCGGAACCACATTTTGACCGATAACTCATTTATCGATAAATATATCGATACATAGAACAGTTCAAATGAAAGCTCTGGCCTTGCCCTTTCGTCTGGCACCTATATTGTCCTTAAATGTTAAGGTTCAATTGGAACCACATTTTGACCGAAAACTCATTTATCGATAAATATATCTTTATATGGAACAGCTCGAATGAAAGCTGTGGCCTTGCCCAATTCCAAGGTTTTATGGGAAACACATTTTGACCGATAACTCATCTATCAATAAATATATCGATATTAGGAACAGGTCAAATGAAAGCTGTGGCCTTACCTTTTTTTTTGACACTCATATTGCACTTAAATTTCAATATTTAATGGGAACCACATTTTGACCAATAACTCATTTATCGATAAATATATCGATATATGGAACAGTTTAAATGAAAGCTCTATCCTTGCCCTTTCGTTTGCCACCCATATTGCACTTAAATTTCAATATTTAATGGGAACCCCATTTTTACCGATAACTCATTTATCGATAAATATATCGATATTTGGAACAGTTCGAATGAAAGCTGTGGCCTTGCCCTATGGTTTGACACCAATATTGCACTTACATTTCAATATTTATTCGGAACCACATTTTGACCGATAACTCATTTATCGATAAATATATCGATACATAGAACAGTTCAAATGAAAGCTCTGGCCTTGCCCTTTCGTCTGGCACCTATATTGTCCTTAAATGTTAAGGTTCAATTGGAACCACATTTTGACCGAAAACTCATTTATCGATAAATATATCTTTATATGGAACAGCTCGAATGAAAGCTGTGGCCTTGCCCAATTCCAAGGTTTTATGGGAAACACATTTTGACCGATAACTCATCTATCAATAAATATATCGATATTAGGAACAGGTCAAATGAAAGCTGTGGCCTTGCCTTTTCGTTTGACACTCATATTGCACTTAAATTTCCATATTTAATGGGAACCCCATTTTCACCGATAACTCATTTATCGATATATGGAACAGTTCAAATGAAAGCTCTGGCCTTGCCCTTTCGTTTGCCACCCATATTGCACTTAAATTTCAATATTTAATGGGAACCCCATTTTAACCGATAACTCATTTATCGATAAATATATCGATATATGGAATAGTTCGAATGAAAGCTGTAGCCTTGGCCTATGGTTTGACACCAATATTGCACTTACATTTCAATATCTATTCGGAACCACATTTTGACCGATAACTCATTTATCAATAAATATATCGATATATGGAACAGTTCAAATGAAAGCTCTGGCCTTGCCCTTTCGTCTGACACCTATATTGTCTTTAAACGTTAAGGTTCAATTGGAACCACATTTTGAGCGATAACTCATTTATCGATAAATATATCGATATATGGAGCAGTTCAAATGAAAGCTGCGGCCTTGCCCTTTCGTTTGGCACCCATATTGCACTTAAATTTCAATATTTAATGGGAACCCCATTTTTACCGATAACTCATTTATCGATAAATATATCGATATATGGAACAGTTCAAATGAAAGCTCTGGCCTTGCCCTTTCGTGTGACACCTATATTGTCTTTAAACGTTAAGGTTCAATTGGAACCACATTTTGAGCGATAACTCATTTATCGATAAATATATCGATATATGGAGCAGTTCAAATGAAAGCTGCGGCCTTGCCCTTTCGTTTGGCACCCATATTGCACTTAAATTTCAATATTTAATGGGAACCCCATTTTTACCGATAACTCATTTATCGATAAATATATCGATACATAGAACAGTTCAAATGAAAGCTTTGGCCTTGCCCTTTCGTCTGACACCTATATTGTCCTTAAATGTTAAGGTTCAATTGGAACCACATTTTGACCGATAACTCATTTATCGATAAATATATCGATATATGGAACAGTTCAAATGAAAGCTGTGGCCTTGCCCTTTCGTTTGCCACCCATATTGCACTTAAATTTCAATATTTAATGGGAACCCCATTTTTACCGATAACTCATTTATCGATAAATATATCGATATTTGGAACAGTTCGAATGAAAGCCGTGGCCTTGCCCTATGGTTTGACACCAATATTGCACTTAAATTTCAATATTTAATGGGAACCCCATTTTAACCGATAACTCATTTATCGATAAATATATCGATATATGGAATAGTTCGAATGAAAGCTGTAGCCTTGGCCTATGGTTTGACACCAATATTGCACTTACATTTCAATATCTATTCGGAACCACATTTTGACCGATAACTCATTTATCAATAAATATATCGATACATGGAACAGTTCAAATGAAAGCTCTGGCCTTGCCCTTTCGTCTGACACCTATATTGTCTTTAAACGTTAAGGTTCAATTGGAACCACATTTTGAGCGATAACTCATTTATCGATAAATATATCGATATATGGAGCAGTTCAAATGAAAGCTGCGGCCTTGCCCTTTCGTTTGGCACCCATATTGCACTTAAATTTCAATATTTAATGGGAACCCCATTTTTACCGATAACTCATTTATCGATAAATATATCGATATATGGAACAGTTCAAATGAAAGCTCTGGCCTTGCCCTTTCGTGTGACACCTATATTGTCTTTAAACGTTAAGGTTCAATTGGAACCACATTTTGAGCGATAACTCATTTATCGATAAATATATCGATATATGGAACAGTTCAAATGAAAGCTGTGGCCTTGCCCTTTCGTTTGCCACCCATATTGCACTTAAATTTCAATATTTAATGGGAACCCCATTTTTACCGATAACTCATTTATCGATAAATATATCGATATATGGAACAGTTCAAATGAAAGCTCTGGCCTTGCCCTTTCGTTTGCCACCCATATTGCACTTAAATTTCAATATTTAATGGGAACCACATTTTGACCAATAACTCATTTATCGATAAATATATCGATATATGTAACGGTTGAAATGAAAGCTCTATCCTTGCCCTTTCGTTTGCCACCCATATTGCACTTAAATTTCAATATTTAATGGGAACCCCATTTTTACCGATAACTCATTTATCGATAAATATATCGATATTTGGAACAGTTCGAATGAAAGCTGTGGCCTTGCCCTATGGTTTGACACCAATAATGCACTTAAATTTCAATATTTATTCGGAACCACATTTTGACCGATAACTCATTTATCGATAAATATATCGATACATAGAACAGTTCAAATGAAAGCTCTGGCCTTGCCCTTTCGTCTGGCACCTATATTGTCCTTAAATGTTAAGGTTCAATTGGAACCACATTTTGACCGATAACTCATTTATCGATAAATATATCGATATATGGAACAGCTCGAATGAAAGCTGTGGCCTTGCCCAACTCCAAGGTTTTATGGGAAACACATTTTGACCGATAACTCATCTATCAATAAATATATCGATATTAGGAACAGGTCAAATGAAAGCTGTGGCCTTACCTTTTTTTTTGACACTCATATTGCACTTAAATTTCAATATTTAATGGGAACCCCATTTTCACCGATAACTTATTTATCGATAAATATATCGATATATGGAACACTTGGAATGAAACCTGTAGCCTTGGCCTATGGTTTGACAACCATTATGCACTCAAATTCCAAGGTTTTATGGGAAACACATTTTGACAGATAACTCATCTATCAATAAATATATCGATATTAGGAACAGGTCAAATGAAAGCTGTGGCCTTGCCTTTTCGTTTGAAACTCATATTGCACTTAAATTTCCATATTTAATGGGAACCACATTTTGACCGATAACTCATTTATCGATAAATATATCGATATATGGAACAGCTCGAATGAAAGCTGTGGCCTTGCCCAACTCCAAGGTTTTATGGGAAACACATTTTGACCGATAACTCATCTATCAATAAATATATCGATATTAGGAACAGGTCAAATGAAAGCTGTGGCCTTGCCTTTTCGTTTGACACCCCTATTGCTCTTAAATTTCAATATTTAATGGAAACCCCATTTTTACCGATAACTCATTTATCGATAAATATATCGATATTTGGAACAGTTCGAATGAAAGCTGTGGCCTTGCCCTATGGTTTGACACCAATATTGCACTTAAATTTCAATATTTATTCGGAACCACATTTTGACCATAACTCATTTATCGATAAATATATCGATACATAGAACAGTTCAAATGAAAGCTCTGGCCTTGCCCTTTCGTCTGGCACCTATATTGTCCTTAAATGTTAAGGTTCAATTGGAACCACATTTTGACCGATAACTCATTTATCGATAAATATATCGATATATGGAACAGCTCGAATGAAAGCTGTGGCCTTGCCCAACTCCAAGGTTTTATGGGAAACACATTTTGACCGATAACTCATTTATCGATAAATATATCGATATATGGAACAGCTCGAATGAAAGCTGTGGCCTTGCCCAACTCCAAGGTTTTATGGGAAACACATTTTGACTGATAACTCATCTATCAATAAATATATCGATATTAGGAACAGGTCAAATGAAAGCTGTGGCCTTGCCTTTTCGTTTGACACTCATATTGCACTTAAATTTCAATATTTAATGGGAACCCCATTTTTACCGGTAACTCATTTATCGATAAATATATCGATATTTGGAACAGTTCGAATGAAAGCTGTGGCCTTGCCCTATGGTTTGACACCAATATTGCACTTAAATTTCAATATTTATTCGGAACCACATTTTGACCGATAACTCATTTATCGATAAATATATCGATACATAGAACAGTTCAAATGAAAGCTCTGGCCTTGCCCTTTCGTCTGACACCTATATTGTCCTTAAATGTTAAGGTTCAATTGGAACCACATTTTGACCGATAACTCATTTATCGATAAATATATCGATATTAGGAACAGTTCAAATGAAAGCTGTGGCCTTGCCTTTTCGTTTGACACCCCTATTGCTCTTAAATTTCAATATTTAATGGGAACCACATTTTGACCAATAACTCATTTATCGATAAGTATATCGATATATGGAACAGTTCAAATGAAAGATCTGGCCTTGCCCTTTCGTTTGCCACCCATATTGTCCTTAAATGTTAAGGTTCAATTGGAACCACATTTTGACCGATAACTCATTTATCGATAAATATATCGATATTAGGAACAGTTCAAATGAAAGCTGTGGCCTTGCCTTTTCGTTTGACACCCCTATTGCTCTTAAATTTCAATATTTAATGGGAACCACATTTTGACCAATAACTCATTTATCGATAAATATATCGATACATAGAACAGTTCAAATGAAAGCTCTGGCCTTGCCCTTTCGTCTGACACCTATATTGTCCTTAAATGTCAATATTTAATGGGAACCACATTTTGACCGATAACTCATTTATCGATAAATATATCGATATTAGGAACAGTTCAAATGAAAGCTGTGGCCTTGCCTTTTCGTTTGACACCCCTATTGCTCTTAAATTTCAATATTTAATGGGAACCACATTTTGACCAATAACTCATTTATCGATAAATATATCGATATATGGAACAGTTCAAATGAAAGATCTGGCCTTGCCCTTTCGTTTGCCACCCATATTGCACTTAAATTTCAATATTTAATGGGAACCCCATTTTCACCGATAACTCATTTAGCGATAAATATATCGACATATGGAACAGTTCAAATGAAAGATGTGGCCTTGCCCTATGGTTTGACACCAATATTGCACTTAAATTTCAATATTTATTCGGAACCACATTTTGACCGATAACTCATTTATCGATAAATATATCGATACATAGAACAGTTCAAATGAAAGCTCTGGCCTTGCCCTTTCGTCTGACACCTATATTGTCCTTAAATGTTAAGGTTCAATTGGAACCACATTTTGACCGATAACTCATTTATCGATAAATATATCGATATTAGGAACAGTTCAAATGAAAGCTGTGGCCTTGCCTTTTCGTTTGACACCCCTATTGCTCTTAAATTTCAATATTTAATGGGAACCACATTTTGACCAATAACTCATTTATCGATAAATATATCGATATATGGAACAGTTTAAATGAAAGCTCTATCCTTGCCCTTTCGTTTGCCACCCATATTGTACTTAAATTTCAATATTTACGGGGAACCCCATTTTCACCGATAACTCATTTATCGATAAATATATCGATATATGGAACAGTTCAAATGAAAGATCTGGCCTTGCCCTTTCGTTTGCCACCCATATTGCACTTAAATTTCAATATTTAATGGGAACCCCATTTTCACCGATAACTCATTTAGCGATAAATATATCGACATATGGAACAGTTCAAATGAAAGATGTGGCCTTGCCCTATGGTTTGACACCTATATTGCACTTAAATTTCAATATTTAATCGGAACCACATTTTAACCGATAACTAATTTACGGATAAATGTATCGATACACGGAATAGCTCAAATGACAGCTGTTGCCTTGCATTTTCTTGTGACACCCACATTGCCCTTAAATTTAAAGGTTTAATTGGAACCGCATTTTTACCGATAACTCATTTATCGATAAATATATCGATATATGGAACAGTTCGAATGAAAGATGTGGCCTTGCCCTATGGTTTGACACCTATATTGCACTTAAATTTCAATATTTAATCGGAACCACATTTTAACCGATAACTTATTTACGGATAAATGTATCGATACACGGAATAGCTCAAATGACAGCTGTTGCCTTGCATTTTCGTGTGACACCCACATTGCCCTTAAATTTCAAGGTTTAATTGGAACCGCATTTTTACCGATAACTCATTTATCGATAAATATATCGATATATGGAACAGTTCGAATGAAAGCTGTGGCCTTGCCCTATGGTTTGACACCTATATTGCACTTAAATTTCAATATTTAATCGGAACCACATAACCGATAACTCATTTATGGATAAATGTATCGATACACGGAATAGCTCAAACGAAAGCTGTTGCCTTGCATTTTCGTGTGACACCAACATTGCCCTTAAATTTCAAGGTTTAATTGGAACCACATTTTGACCGATAACTCATTTATCGATCAATATATCGGTATATGGAACAGCTCAAATGGAGGCTGTGGCCTTGCCCTTCCGTTTGGCAACTATATTGCACTTACATTTCAATATTTAATGGGAGCCCAATTTTTACCGATAACTCATTTATCGATAAATATATCGATATATGGAACAGTTCGAATGAAACCTGTAGCCTTGCCCATTTCCAAGATTTTATGGGAAACACATTTTGACCGATAACTCATCTATCAATAAATATATCGATATTAGGAACAGGTCAAATGAAAGCTGTGGCCTTGCCGTTTCGTTTGACATCCATATTGCACTTAAATTTCAATATTTAACGGGAACCCCATTTTTACCGATAAGTCATTTATCGATAAATATATCGATATATGGAACAGTTCGAATGAAACCTGTGGCCTTGCCCAATTCCAAGGTTTTATGGGAAACACATTTTGACCGATAAGTCATCTATCGATAAATATATCGATATTAGGAACAGTTCAAATGAAAGCTGTGGCCTTGCCTTTTCGTTTGACACCTATATTATCCTTAAATGTTAAGGTTCAATTGGAACCATATTTTGACCGATAACTCATTTATCGATAAATATATCGATATTAAGAACAGTTCAAATGAAAGCTGTGGCCTTGCCTTTTCGTTTGACACCCCTATTGCTCTTAAATTTCAATATTTAATGGGAACCACATTTTGACCAATAACTCATTTAGCAATAAATATATCGATATTAGGAACAGGTCAAATGAAAGCTGTGGCCTTGCCTTTTCGTTTGAAACTCATATTGCACTTAAATTTCCATATTTAATGGGAACCACATTTTGACCGATAACTCATTTATCGATAAATATATCGATATATGGAACAGCTCGAATGAAAGCTGTGGCCTTGCCCAACTCCAAGGTTTTATGGGAAACACATTTTGACCGATAACTCATCTATCAATAAATATATCGATATTAGGAACAGGTCAAATGAAAGCTGTGTCCTTGCCTTTTCGTTTGACACTCATATTGCACTTAAATTTCAATATTTAATGGGAACCCCATTTTTACCGATAACTCATTTATCGATAAATATATCGATATTTGGAACAGTTCGAATGAAAGCTGTGGCCTTGCCCTATGGTTTGACACCAATATTGCACTTAACTTTCAATATTTATTCGGAACCACATTTTGACCGATAACTCATTTATCGATAAATATATCGATACATAGAACAGTTCAAATGAAAGCTCTGGCCTTGCCCTTTCGTCTGACACCTATATTATCCTTAAATGTTAAGGTTCCATTGGAACCACATTTTGACCGATAACTCATTTATCGATAAATATATCGATATTAGGAACAGTTCAAATGAAAGCTGTGGCCTTGCCTTTTCGTTTGACACCCCTATTGCTCTTAAATTTCAATATTTAATGGGAACCACATTTTGACCAATAACTCATTTATCGATAAATATATCGATATATGGAACAGTTCGAATGAAAGCTGTGGCCTTGCCCTATGGTTTGACACCTATATTGCACCTGAATTTCAATATTTATTCGGAACCACATTTTGACCGATAACTCATTTATCGATAAATATATCGATGCATAGAACAGCTCGAATGAAAGCTGTGGCCTTGCCCAACTCCAAGGTTTTATGGGAAACACATTTTGACCGATAACTCATCTATCAATAAATGTATCGATATTAGGAACAGGTCAAATGAAAGCTGTGGCCTTGCCTTTTCGTTTGACACTCATATTGCACTTAAATTTCAATATTTAATGGGAACCCCATTTTTACCGATAACTCATTTATCGATAAATATATCGATATTTGGAACAGTTCGAATGAAAGCTGTGGCCTTGCCCTATGGTTTGACACCAATATTGCACTTAAATTTCAATATTTATTCGGAACCACATTTTGACCGATAACTCATTTATCGATAAATATATCGATATTAGGAACAGTTCAAATGAAAGCTGTGGCCTTGCCTTTTCGTTTGACACCCCTATTGCTGTTAAATTTCAATATTTAATGGGAACCACATTTTGACCAATAACTCATTTATCAATAAATATATCGATATTAGGAACAGGTCAAATGAAAGCTGTGGCCTTGCCATTTCGTTTGAAACTCATATTGCACTTAAATTTCCATATTTAATGGGAACCACATTTTGACCGATAACTCATCTATCAATAAATATATCGATATTAGGAACAGGTCAAATGAAAGCTGTGGCCTTGCCTTTTCGTTTGACACTCATATTGCACTTAAATTTCAATATTTAATGGGAACCCCATTTTTACCGATAACTCATTTATCGATAAATATATCGATATTTGGAACAGTTCGAATGAAAGCTGTGGCCTTGCCCTATGGTTTGACACCAATATTGCACTTAAATTTCAATATTTATTCGGAACCACATTTTGACCGATAACTCATTTATCGATAAATATATCGATATTAGGAACAGTTCAAATGAAAGCTGTGGCCTTGCCTTTTCGTTTGACACCCCTATTGCTCTTAAATTTCAATATTTAATGGGAACCACATTTTGACCAATAACTCATTTATCAATAAATATATCGATATTAGGAACAGGTCAAATGAAAGCTGTGGCCTTGCCTTTTCGTTTGAAACTCATATTGCACTTAAATTTCCATATTTAATGGGAACCACATTTTGACCGATAACTCATCTATCAATAAATATATCGATATTAGGAACAGGTCAAATGAAAGCTGTGGCCTTGCCTTTTGGTTTGACACCCCTATTGCTCTTAAATTTCAATATTTAATGGGAACCACATTTTGACCAATAACTCATTTATCGATACGTATATCGATATATGGAACAGTTTAAATGAAAGCTCTGGCCTTGCCCTTTCGTCTGACACCTATATTATCCTTAAATGTTAAGGTTCGATTGGAACCATATTTTGACCGATAACTCATTTATCGATAAATATATCGATATTAGGAACAGTTCAAATGAAAGCTGTGGCCTTGCCCTATGGTTTGACACCTATATTGCACCTGAATTTCAATATTTATTCGGAACCACATTTTGACCGATAACTCATTTATCGATAAATATATCGATATATGGAACAGTTCGAATGAAAGCTGTGGCCTTGCCCTATGGTTTGACACCTATATTGCACCTGAATTTCAATATTTATTCGGAACCACATTTTGACCGATAACTCATTTATCGATAAATATATCGATGCATAGAACAGCTCGAATGAAAGCTGTGGCCTTGCCCAACTCCAAGGTTTTATTAGAAACACATTTTGACCGATAACTCATCTATCAATAAATGTATCGATATTAGGAACAGGTCAAATGAAAGCTGTGGCCTTGCCTTTTCGTTTGACACTCATATTGCACTTAAATTTCAATATTTAATGGGAACCCCATTTTTACCGATAACTCATTTATCGATAAATATATCGATATTTGGAACAGTTCGAATGAAAGCTGTGGCCTTGCCCTATGGTTTGACACCAATATTGCACTTAAATTTCAATATTTATTCGGAACCACATTTTGGCCGATAACTCATTTATCGATAAATATATCGATATTAGGAACAGTTCAAATGAAAGCTGTGGCCTTGCCTTTTCGTTTGACACCCCTATTGCTGTTAAATTTCAATAATTAATGGGAACCACATTTTGACCGATAACTCATTTATCGATAAATATATCGATATTAGGAACAGTTCAAATGAAAGCTGTGGCCTTGCCTTTTCGTTTGACACTCATATTGCACTTAAATTTCAATATTTAATGGGAACCCCATTTTTACCGATAACTCATTTATCGATAAATATATCGATATTTGGAACAGTTCGAATGAAAGCTGTGGCCTTGCCCTATGGTTTGACACCAATATTGCACTTAAATTTCAATATTTATTCGGAACCACATTTTGGCCGATAACTCATTTATCGATAAATATATCGATATTAGGAACAGTTCAAATGAAAGCTGTGGCCTTGCCTTCTCGTTTGACACCCCTATTGCTGTTAAATTTCAATATTTAATGGGAACCACATTTTGACCAATAACTCATTTATCAATAAATATATCGATATTAGGAACAGGTCAAATGAAAGCTGTGGCCTTGCCTTTTCGTTTGAAACTCATATTGCACTTAAATTTCCATATTTAATGGGAACCACATTTTGACCGATAACTCATTTATCGATAAATATATCGATATATGGAACAGCTCGAATGAAAGCTGTGGCCTTGCCCAACTCCAAGGTTTTATGGGAAACACATTTTGACCGATAACTCATCTATCAATAAATATATCGATATTAGGAACAGGTCAAATGAAAGCTGTGTCCTTGCCTTTTCGTTTGACACTCATATTGCACTTAAATTTCAATATTTAATGGGAACCCCATTTTTACCGATAACTCATTTATCGATAAATATATCGATATTTGGAACAGTTCGAATGAAAGCTGTGGCCTTGCCCTATGGTTTGACACCAATATTGCACTTAACTTTCAATATTTATTCGGAACCACATTTTGACCGATAACTCATTTATCGATAAATATATCGATACATAGAACAGTTCAAATGAAAGCTCTGGCCTTGCCCTTTCGTCTGACAGCTATATTATCCTTAAATGTTAAGGTTCAATTGGAACCACATTTTGACCGATAACTCATTTATCGATAAATATATCGATATTAGGAACAGTTCAAATGAAAGCTGTGGCCTTGCCTTTTCGTTTGACACCCCTATTGCTCTTAAATTTCAATATTTAATGGGAACCACATTTTGACCAATAACTCATTTATCGATAAATATATCGATATATGGAACAGTTCGAATGAAAGCTGTGGCCTTGCCCTATGGTTTGACACCTATATTGCACCTGAATTTCAATATTTATTCGGAACCACATTTTGACCGATAACTCATTTATCGATAAATATATCGATGCATAGAACAGCTCGAATGAAAGCTGTGGCCTTGCCCAACTCCAAGGTTTTATGGGAAACACATTTTGACCGATAACTCATCTATCAATAAATGTATCGATATTAGGAACAGGTCAAATGAAAGCTGTGGCCTTGCCTTTTCGTTTGACACTCATATTGCACTTAAATTTCAATATTTAATGGGAACCCCATTTTTACCGATAACTCATTTATCGATAAATATATCGATATTTGGAACAGTTCGAATGAAAGCTGTGGCCTTGCCCTATGGTTTGACACCAATATTGCACTTAAATTTCAATATTTATTCGGAACCACATTTTGACCGATAACTCATTTATCGATAAATATATCGATATTAGGAACAGTTCAAATGAAAGCTGTGGCCTTGCCTTTTCGTTTGACACCCCTATTGCTGTTAAATTTCAATATTTAATGGGAACCACATTTTGACCAATAACTCATTTATCAATAAATATATCGATATTAGGAACAGGTCAAATGAAAGCTGTGGCCTTGCCATTTCGTTTGAAACTCATATTGCACGTAAATTTCCATATTTAATGGGAACCACATTTTGACCGATAACTCATCTATCAATAAATATATCGATATTAGGAACAGGTCAAATGAAAGCTGTGGCCTTGCCTTTTCGTTTGACACTCATATTGCACTTAAATTTCAATATTTAATGGGAACCCCATTTTTACCGATAACTCATTTATCGATAAATATATCGATATTTGGAACAGTTCGAATGAAAGCTGTGGCCTTGCCCTATGGTTTGACACCAATATTGCACTTAAATTTCAATATTTATTCGGAACCACATTTTGACCGATAACTCATTTATCGATAAATATATCGATATTAGGAACAGTTCAAATGAAAGCTGTGGCCTTGCCTTTTCGTTTGACACCCCTATTGCTCTTAAATTTCAATATTTAATGGGAACCACATTTTGACCGATAACTCATCTATCAATAAATATATCGATATTAGGAACAGGTCAAATGAAAGCTGTGGCCTTGCCTTTTCGTTTGACACTCATATTGCACTTAAATTTCAATATTTAATGGGAACCCCATTTTTACCGATAACTCATTTATCGATAAATATATCGATATTTGGAACAGTTCGAATGGAAGCTGTGGCCTTGCCCTATGGTTTGACACCAATATTGCACTTAAATTTCAATATTTATTCGGAACCACATTTTGACCGATAACTCATTTATCGATAAATATATCGATACACAGAACAGTTCAAATGAAAGCTCTGGCCTTGCCCTTTCGTCTGACACCTATATTATCCTTAAATGTTAAGGTTCAATTGGAACCACATTTTGACCGATAACTCATTTATCGATAAATATATCGATATTAGGAACAGTTCAAATGAAAGCTGTGGCCTTGCCTTTTCGTTTGACACCCCTATTGCTCTTAAATTTCAATATTTAATGGGAACCACATTTTGACCAATAACTCATTTATCAATAAATATATCGATATTAGGAACAGGTCAAATGAAAGCTGTGGCCTTGCCTTTTCGTTTGAAACTCATATTGCACTTAAATTTCCATATTTAATGGGAACCACATTTTGACCGATAACTCATTTATCGATAAATATATCGATATATGGAACAGCTCGAATGAAAGCTGTGGCCTTGCCCAACTCCAAGGTTTTAAGGGAAACACATTTTGACCGAGTACTCATCTATCAATAAATATATCGATATTAGGAACAGGTCAAATGAAAGCTGTGGCCTTGCCTTTTCGTTTCACACTCATATTGCACTTAAATTTCAATATTTAATGGGAACCCCATTTTTACCGATAACTCATTTATCGATAAATATATCGATATTTGGAACAGTTCGAATGAAAGCTGTGGCCTTGCCCTATGGTTTGACACCAATATTGCACTTAAATTTCAATATTTATTCGGAACCACATTTTGACCGATAACTCATTTATCGATAAATATATCGATACATAGAACAGTTCAAATGAAAGCTCTGGCCTTGCCCTTTCGTCTGACACCTATATTATCCTTAAATGTTAAGGTTCAATTGGAACCACATTTTGACCGATAACTCATTTATCGATAAATATATCGATATTAGGAACAGTTCAAATGAAAGCTGTGGCCTTGCCCAACTCCAAGGTTTTAAGGGAAACACATTTTGACCGAGTACTCATCTATCAATAAATATATCGATATTAGGAACAGGTCAAATGAAAGCTGTGGCCTTGCCTTTTCGTTTGACACCCATATTGCTCTTAAATTTCAATATTTAATGGGAACCACATTTTGACCAATAACTCATTTATCGATAAATATATCGATATATGGAACAGTTCGAATGAAAGCTGTGGCCTTGCCCTATGGTTTGACACCTATATTGCACTTGAATTTCAATATTTATTCGGAACCACATTTTGACCGATAACTCATTTATAGATAAATATATCGATGCATAGAACAGCTCGAATGAAAGCTGTGGCCTTGCCCAACTCCAAGGTTTTATGGGAAACACATTTTGACCGATAACTCATCTATCAATAAATGTATCGATATTAGGAACAGGTCAAATGAAAGCTGTGGCCTTGCCTTTTCGTTTGACACTCATATTGCACTTAAATTTCAATATTTAATGGGAACCCCATTTTTACCGATAACTCATTTATCGATAAATATATCGATATTTGGAACAGTTCGAGTGAAAGCTGTGGCCTTGCCCTATGGTTTGACACCAATATTGCACTTAAATTTCAATATTTATTCGGAACCACATTTTGACCGATAACTCATTTATCGATAAATATATCGATATTAGGAACAGTTCAAATGAAAGCTGTGGCCTTGCCTTTTCGTTTGACACCCCTATTGCTCTTAAATTTCAATATTTAATGGGAACCACATTTTGACCAATAACTCATTTATCAATAAATATATCGATATTAGGAACAGGTCGAATGAAAGCTGTGGCCTTGCCTTTTCGTTTGAAACTCATATTGCACTTAAATTTCCATATTTAATGGGAACCACATTTTGACCGATAACTCATCTATCAATAAATATATCGATATTAGGAACAGGTCAAATGAAAGCTGTGCCCTTGCCTTTTCGTTTGACACTCATATTTCAATATTTAATGGGAACCCCATTTTTACCGATAACTCATTTATCGATAAATATATCGATATTAGGAACAGGTCAAATGAAAGCTGTGGCCTTGCCTTTTCGTTTGAAACTCATATTGCACTTAAATTTCCATATTTAATGGGAACCACATTTTGACCGATAACTCATCTATCAATAAATATATCGATATTAGGAACAGGTCAAATGAAAGCTGTGGCCTTGCCTTTTCGTTTGACACTCATATTGCACTTAAATTTCAATATTTAATGGGAACCCCGTTTTTACCGATAACTCATTTATCGATAAATATATCGATATTAGGAACAGGTCAAATGAAAGCTGTGGCCTTGCCTTTTCGTTTGAAACTCATATTGCACTTAAATTTCCATATTTAATGGGAACCACATTTTGACCGATAACTCATTTATCAATAAATATATCGATATTAGGAACAGGTCAAATGAAAGCTGTGGCCTTGCCTTTTCGTTTGACACTCATATTGCACTTAAATTTCAATATTTAATGGGAACCCCATTTTTACCGATAACTCATTTATCGATAAATATATCGATATTAGGAACAGGTCAAATGAAAGCTGTGGCCTTGCCTTTTCGTTTGAAACTCATATTGCACTTAAATTTCAATATTTAATGGGAACCACATTTTGACCGATAACTCATCTATCAATAAATATATCGATATTAGGAACAGGTCATTTGAAAGCTGTGGCCTTGCCTTTTCGTTTGACACTCATATTGCACTTAAATTTCAATATTTATTCCGAACCACATTTTGACCGATAACTCATTTATCAATAAATATATCGATATTAGGAACAGGTCAAATGAAAGCTGTGGCCTTGCCTTTTCGTTTGAAACTCATATTGCACTTAAATTTCCATATTTAATGGGAACCACATTTTGACCGATAACTCATCTATCAATAAATATATCGATATTAGGAACAGGTCAAATGAAAGCTGTGGCCTTGCCTTTTCGTTTGACACTCATATTGCACTTAAATTTCAATATTTAATGGGAACCCCATTTTTACCGATAACTCATTTATCGATAAATATATCGATATTTGGAACAGTTCGAATGGAAGCTGTGGCCTTGCCCTATGGTTTGACACCAATATTGCACTTAAATTTCAATATTTATTCGGAACCACATTTTGACCGATAACTCATTTATCGATAAATATATCGATACACAGAACAGTTAAAATGAAAGCTCTGGCCTTGCCCTTTCGTCTGACACCTATATTATCCTTAAATGTTAAGGTTCAATTGGAACCACATTTTGACCGATAACTCATTTATCGATAAATATATCGATATTAGGAACAGTTCAAATGAAAGCTGTGGCCTTGCCTTTTCGTTTGACACCCCTATTGCTCTTAAATTTCAATATTTAATGGGAACCACATTTTGACCAATAACTCATTTATCGATATATGGAACAGTTTAAATGAAAGCTCTATCCTTGCCCTTTCGTTTGCCACCCATATTGTACTTAAATTTCAATATTTACGGGGAACCCCATTTTTACCAATAACTCATTTATCAATAAATATATCGATATTAGGAACAGTTCAGATGAAAGCTCTGGCCTTGCCCTTTCGTTTGCCAGCCATATTGCACTTAAATTTCAATATTTACGGGGAACCCCATTTTTACCAATAACTCATTTATCAATAAATATATCGATATTAGGAACAGTTCAGATGAAAGCTCTGGCCTTGCCCTTTCGTTTGCCAGCCATATTGCACTTAAATTTCAATATTTAATGGGAACCCCATTTTCACCGATAACTCATTTAGCGATAAATATATCGATATATGGAACAGTTCAAATGAAAGATGTGGCCTTGCCCTATGGTTTGACACCTATATTGCACTTAAATTTCAATATTTAATGGGAACCACATTTTGACCAATAACTCATTTATCGATATATGGAACAGTTTAAATGAAAGCTCTATCCTTGCCCTTTCGTTTGCCACCCATATTGTACTTAAATTTCAATATTTACGGGGAACCCCATTTTTACCAATAACTCATTTATCAATAAATATATCGATATTAGGAACAGTTCAGATGAAAGCTCTGGCCTTGCCCTTTCGTTTGCCAGCCATATTGCACTTAAATTTCAATATTTAATGGGAACCCCATTTTCACCGATAACTCATTTAGCGATAAATATATCGATATTAGGAACAGTTCAGATGAAAGCTCTGGCCTTGCCCTTTCGTTTGCCAGCCATATTGCACTTAAATTTCAATATTTAATGGGAACCCCATTTTCACCGATAACTCATTTAGCGATAAATATATCGATATATGGAACAGTTCAAATGAAAGATGTGGCCTTGCCCTATGGTTTGACACCTATATTGCACTTAAATTTCAATATTTAATGGGAACCACATTTTGACCAATAACTCATTTATCAATAAATATATCGATATTAGGAACAGGTCAAATGAAAGCTGTGGCCTTGCCATTTCGTTTGAAACTCATATTGCACGTAAATTTCCATATTTAATGGGAACCACATTTTGACCGATAACTCATCTATCAATAAATATATCGATATTAGGAACAGGTCAAATGAAAGCTGTGGCCTTGCCTTTTCGTTTGACACTCATATTGCACTTAAATTTCAATATTTAATGGGAACCCCATTTTTACCGATAACTCATTTATCGATAAATATATCGATATTTGGAACAGTTCGAATGAAAGCTGTGGCCTTGCCCTATGGTTTGACACCAATATTGCACTTAAATTTCAATATTTATTCGGAACCACATTTTGACCGATAACTCATTTATCGATAAATATATCGATATTAGGAACAGTTCAAATGAAAGCTGTGGCCTTGCCTTTTCGTTTGACACCCCTATTGCTCTTAAATTTCAATATTTAATGGGAACCACATTTTGACCAATAACTCATTTATCAATAAATATATCGATATTAGGAACAGGTCAAATGAAAGCTGTGGCCTTGCCTTTTCGTTTGAAACTCATATTGCACTTAAATTTCCATATTTAATGGGAACCACATTTTGACCGATAACTCATCTATCAATAAATATATCGATATTAGGAACAGGTCAAATGAAAGCTGTGGCCTTGCCTTTTGGTTTGACACCCCTATTGCTCTTAAATTTCAATATTTAATGGGAACCACATTTTGACCAATAACTCATTTATCGATACGTATATCGATATATGGAACAGTTTAAATGAAAGCTCTGGCCTTGCCCTTTCGTCTGACACCTATATTATCCTTAAATGTTAAGGTTCAATTGGAACCATATTTTGACCGATAACTCATTTATCGATAAATATATCGATATTAGGAACAGTTCAAATGAAAGCTGTGGCCTTGCCTTTTCGTTTGAAACTCATATTGCACTTAAATTTCCATATTTAATGGGAACCACATTTTGACCGATAACTCATCTATCAATAAATATATCGATATTAGGAACAGGTCAAATGAAAGCTGTGGCCTTGCCTTTTCGTTTGACACTCATATTGCACTTAAATTTCAATATTTATTCCGAACCACATTTTGACCGATAACTCGTTTATCAATAAATATATCGATATTAGGAACAGGTCAAATGAAAGCTGTGGCCTTGCCTTTTCGTTTGAAACTCATATTGCACTTAAATGTCCATATTTAATGGGAACCACATTTTGACCGATAACTCATCTATCAATAAATATATCGATATTAGGAACAGGTCAAATGAAAGCTGTGGCCTTGCCTTTTCGTTTGACACTCATATTGCACTTAAATTTCAATATTTAATGGGAACCCCATTTTTACCGATAACTCATTTATCGATAAATATATCGATATTTGGAACAGTTCGAATGGAAGCTGTGGCCTTGCCCTATGGTTTGACACCAATATTGCACTTAAATTTCAATATTTATTCGGAACCACATTTTGACCGATAACTCATTTATCGATAAATATATCGATACACAGAACAGTTCAAATGAAAGCTCTGGCCTTGCCCTTTCGTCTGACACCTATATTATCCTTAAATGTTAAGGTTCAATTGGAACCACATTTTGACCGATAACTCATTTATCGATAAATATATCGATATTAGGAACAGTTCAAATGAAAGCTGTGGCCTTGCCTTTTCGTTTGACACCCCTATTGCTCTTAAATTTCAATATTTAATGGGAACCACATTTTGACCAATAACTCATTTATCAATAAATATATCGATATTAGGAACAGGTCAAATGAAAGCTGTGGCCTTGCCTTTTCGTTTGAAACTCATATTGCACTTAAATTTCCATATTTAATGGGAACCACATTTTGACCGATAACTCATTTATCGATAAATATATCGATATATGGAACAGCTCGAATGAAAGCTGTGGCCTTGCCCAACTCCAAGGTTTTAAGGGAAACACATTTTGACCGAGTACTCATCTATCAATAAATATATCGATATTAGGAACAGGTCAAATGAAAGCTGTGGCCTTGCCTTTTCGTTTCACACTCATATTGCACTTAAATTTCAATATTTAATGGGAACCCCATTTTTACCGATAACTCATTTATCGATAAATATATCGATATTTGGAACAGTTCGAATGAAAGCTGTGGCCTTGCCCTATGGTTTGACACCAATATTGCACTTAAATTTCAATATTTATTCGGAACCACATTTTGACCGATAACTCATTTATCGATAAATATATCGATACATAGAACAGTTCAAATGAAAGCTCTGGCCTTGCCCTTTCGTCTGACACCTATATTATCCTTAAATGTTAAGGTTCAATTGGAACCACATTTTGACCGATAACTCATTTATCGATAAATATATCGATATTAGGAACAGTTCAAATGAAAGCTGTGGCCTTGCCCAACTCCAAGGTTTTAAGGGAAACACATTTTGACCGAGTACTCATCTATCAATAAATATATCGATATTAGGAACAGGTCAAATGAAAGCTGTGGCCTTGCCTTTTCGTTTGACACCCCTATTGCTCTTAAATTTCAATATTTAATGGGAACCACATTTTGACCAATAACTCATTTATCGATAAATATATCGATATATGGAACAGTTCGAATGAAAGCTGTGGCCTTGCCCTATGGTTTGACACCTATATTGCACTTGAATTTCAATATTTATTCGGAACCACATTTTGACCGATAACTCATTTATAGATAAATATATCGATGCATAGAACAGCTCGAATGAAAGCTGTGGCCTTGCCCAACTCCAAGGTTTTATGGGAAACACATTTTGACCGATAACTCATCTATCAATAAATGTATCGATATTAGGAACAGGTCAAATGAAAGCTGTGGCCTTGCCTTTTCGTTTGACACTCATATTGCACTTAAATTTCAATATTTAATGGGAACCCCATTTTTACCGATAACTCATTTATCGATAAATATATCGATATTTGGAACAGTTCGAGTGAAAGCTGTGGCCTTGCCCTATGGTTTGACACCAATATTGCACTTAAATTTCAATATTTATTCGGAACCACATTTTGACCGATAACTCATTTATCGATAAATATATCGATATTAGGAACAGTTCAAATGAAAGCTGTGGCCTTGCCTTTTCGTTTGCCACCCCTATTGCTCTTAAATTTCAATATTTAATGGGAACCACATTTTGACCAATAACTCATTTATCAATAAATATATCGATATTAGGAACAGGTCGAATGAAAGCTGTGGCCTTGCCTTTTCGTTTGAAACTCATATTGCACTTAAATTTCCATATTTAATGGGAACCACATTTTGACCGATAACTCATCTATCAATAAATATATCGATATTAGGAACAGGTCAAATGAAAGCTGTGCCCTTGCCTTTTCGTTTGACACTCATATTACACTCAAATTTCAATATTTAATGGGAACCCCATTTTTACCGATAACTCATTTATCGATAAATATATCGATATTAGGAACAGGTCAAATGAAAGCTGTGGCCTTGCCTTTTCGTTTGAAACTCATATTGCACTTAAATTTCCATATTTAATGGGAACCACATTTTGACCGATAACTCATCTATCAATAAATATATCGATATTAGGAACAGGTCAAATGAAAGCTGTGGCCTTGCCTTTTCGTTTGACACTCATATTGCACTTAAATTTCAATATTTAATGGGAACCCCGTTTTTACCGAGAACTCATTTATCGATAAATATATCGATATTAGGAACAGGTCAAATGAAAGCTGTGGCCTTGCCTTTTCGTTTGAAACTCATATTGCACTTAAATTTCCATATTTAATGGGAACCACATTTTGACCGATAACTCATCTATCAATAAATATATCGATATTAGGAACAGGTCAAATGAAAGCTGTGGCCTTGCCTTTTCGTTTGACACTCATATTGCACTTAAATTTCAATATTTAATGGGAACCCCATTTTTACCGATAACTCATTTATCGATAAATATATCGATATTAGGAACAGGTCAAATGAAAGCTGTGGCCTTGCCTTTTCGTTTGAAACTCATATTGCACTTAAATTTCAATATTTAATGGGAACCACATTTTGACCGATAACTCATCTATCAATAAATATATCGATATTAGGAACAGGTCATTTGAAAGCTGTGGCCTTGCCTTTTCGTTTGACACTCATATTGCACTTAAATTTCAATATTTATTCCGAACCACATTTTGACCGATAACTCATTTATCAATAAATATATCGATATTAGGAACAGGTCAAATGAAAGCTGTGGCCTTGCCTTTTCGTTTGAAACTCATATTGCATTCAAATTTCCATATTTAATGGGAACCACATTTTGACCGATAACTCATCTATCAATAAATATATCGATATTAGGAACAGGTCAAATGAAAGCTGTGGCCTTGCCTTTTCGTTTGAAACTCATATTGCACTTAAATTTCCATATTTAATGGGAACCACATTTTGACCGATAACTCATCTATCAATAAATATATCGATATTAGGAACAGGTCAAATGAAAGCTGTGGCCTTGCCTTTTCGTTTGACACTCATATTGCACTTAAATTTCAATATTTAATGGGAACCCCATTTTTACCGATAACTCATTTATCGATAAATATATCGATATTAGGAACAGGTCAAATGAAAGCTGTGGCCTTGCCTTTTCGTTTGAAACTCATATTGCACTTAAATTTCAATATTTAATGGGAACCCCATTTTCACCGATAACTCATTTAGCGATAAATATATCGATATTAGGAACAGTTCAGATGAAAGCTCTGGCCTTGCCCTTTCGTTTGCCAGCCATATTGCACTTAAATTTCAATATTTAATGGGAACCCCATTTTCACCGATAACTCATTTAGCGATAAATATATCGATATATGGAACAGTTCAAATGAAAGATGTGGCCTTGCCCTATGGTTTGACACCTATATTGCACTTAAATTTCAATATTTAATGGGAACCACATTTTGACCAATAACTCATTTATCAATAAATATATCGATATTAGGAACAGGTCAAATGAAAGCTGTGGCCTTGCCATTTCGTTTGAAACTCATATTGCACGTAAATTTCCATATTTAATGGGAACCACATTTTGACCGATAACTCATCTATCAATAAATATATCGATATTAGGAACAGGTCAAATGAAAGCTGTGGCCTTGCCTTTTCGTTTGACACTCATATTGCACTTAAATTTCAATATTTAATGGGAACCCCATTTTTACCGATAACTCATTTATCGATAAATATATCGATATTAGGAACAGGTCAAATGAAAGCTGTGGCCTTGCCCTATGGTTTGACACCAATATTGCACTTAAATTTCAATATTTATTCCGAACCACATTTTGACCGATAACTCATTTATCGATAAATATATCGATATTAGGAACAGTTCAAATGAAAGCTGTGGCCTTGCCTTTTCGTTTGACACCCCTATTGCTCTTAAATTTCAATATTTAATGGGAACCACATTTTGACCAATAACTCATTTATCAATAAATATATCGATATTAGGAACAGGTCGAATGAAAGCTGTGGCCTTGCCTTTTCGTTTGAAACTCATATTGCACTTAAATTTCCATATTTAATGGGAACCACATTTTGACCGATAACTCATCTATCAATAAATATATCGATATTAGGAACAGGTCAAATGAAAGCTGTGCCCTTGCCTTTTCGTTTGACACTCATATTACACTCAAATTTCAATATTTAATGGGAACCCCATTTTTACCGATAACTCATTTATCGATAAATATATCGATATTAGGAACAGGTCAAATGAAAGCTGTGGCCTTGCCTTTTCGTTTGAAACTCATATTGCACTTAAATTTCCATATTTAATGGGAACCACATTTTGACCGATAACTCATCTATCAATAAATATATCGATATTAGGAACAGGTCAAATGAAAGCTGTGGCCTTGCCTTTTCGTTTGACACTCATATTGCACTTAAATTTCAATATTTAATGGGAACCCCGTTTTTACCGATAACTCATTTATCGATAAATATATCGATATTAGGAACAGGTCAAATGAAAGCTGTGGCCTTGCCTTTTCGTTTGAAACTCATATTGCACTTAAATTTCCATATTTAATGGGAACCACATTTTGACCGATAACTCATCTATCAATAAATATATCGATATTAGGAACAGGTCAAATGAAAGCTGTGGCCTTGCCTTTTCGTTTGACACTCATATTGCACTTAAATTTCAATATTTAATGGGAACCCCATTTTTACCGATAACTCATTTATCGATAAATATATCGATATTAGGAACAGGTCAAATGAAAGCTGTGGCCTTGCCTTTTCGTTTGAAACTCATATTGCACTTAAATTTCAATATTTAATGGGAACCACATTTTGACCGATAACTCATCTATCAATAAATATATCGATATTAGGAACAGGTCATTTGAAAGCTGTGGCCTTGCCTTTTCGTTTGACACTCATATTGCACTTAAATTTCAATATTTATTCCGAACCACATTTTGACCGATAACTCATTTATCAATAAATATATCGATATTAGGAACAGGTCAAATGAAAGCTGTGGCCTTGCCTTTTCGTTTGAAACTCATATTGCATTCAAATTTCCATATTTAATGGGAACCACATTTTGACCGATAACTCATCTATCAATAAATATATCGATATTAGGAACAGGTCAAATGAAAGCTGTGGCCTTGCCTTTTCGTTTGACACTCATATTGCACTTAAATTTCAATATTTAATGGGAACCCCATTTTTACCGATAACTCATTTATCGATAAATATATCGATATTTGGAACAGTTCGAATGGAAGCTGTGGCCTTGCCCTATGGTTTGACACCAATATTGCACTTAAATTTCAATATTTATTCGGAACCACATTTTGACCGATAACTCATTTATCGATAAATATATCGATACACAGAACAGTTAAAATGAAAGCTCTGGCCTTGCCCTTTCGTCTGACACCTATATTATCCTTAAATGTTAAGGTTCAATTGGAACCACATTTTGACCGATAACTCATTTATCGATAAATATATCGATATTAGGAACAGTTCAAATGAAAGCTGTGGCCTTGCCTTTTCGTTTGACACCCCTATTGCTCTTAAATTTCAATATTTAATGGGAACCACATTTTGACCAATAACTCATTTATCGATATATGGAACAGTTTAAATGAAAGCTCTATCCTTGCCCTTTCGTTTGCCACCCATATTGTACTTAAATTTCAATATTTACGGGGAACCCCATTTTTACCAATAACTCATTTATCAATAAATATATCGATATTAGGAACAGTTCAGATGAAAGCTCTGGCCTTGCCCTTTCGTTTGCCAGCCATATTGCACTTAAATTTCAATATTTAATGGGAACCCCATTTTCACCGATAACTCATTTAGCGATAAATATATCGATATATGGAACAGTTCAAATGAAAGATGTGGCCTTGCCCTATGGTTTGACACCTATATTGCACTTAAATTTCAATATTTAATCGGAACCACATTTTAACCGATAACTAATTTACGGATAAATGTATCGATACACGGAATAGCTCAAATGACAGCTGTTGCCTTGCATTTTCGTGTGACACCCACATTGCCCTTAAATTTCAAGGTTTAATTGGAACTGCATTTTTACCGATAACTCATTTATCGATAAATATATCGATATATGGAGCAGTTCGAATGAAAGATGTGGCCTTGCCCTATGGTTTGACACCTATATTGCACTTAAATTTCAATATTTAATCGGAACCACATTTTAACCGATAACTTATTTACGGATAAATGTATCGATACACGGAATAGCTCAAATGACAGCTGTTGCCTTGCATTTTCGTGTGACACCCACATTGCCCTTAAATTTCAAGGTTTAATTGGAACCGCATTTTTACCGATAACTCATTTATCGATAAATATATCGATATATGGAACAGTTCGAATGAAAGCTGTGGCCTTGCCCTATGGTTTGACACCTATATTGCACTTAAATTTCAATATTTAATCGGAACCACATTTTAACCGATAACTCATTTATGGATAAATGTATCGATACACGGAATAGCTCAAACGAAAGCTGTTGCCTTGCATTTTCGTGTGACACCAACATTGCCCTTAAATTTCAAGGTTTAATTGGAACAACATTTTGACCGATAACTCATTTATCGATCAATATATCGGTATATGGAACAGCTCAAATGGAAGCTGTGGCCTTGCCCTTCCGTTTGGCAACGATATTGCACTTACATTTCAATATTTAATTGGGCTCCCAAATTTTTACCGATAACTCATTTATCCAGAAGTATATCGATACATGGAACAGTTCGAATGACAGCTGTGGCCTTGCCCTATGGTTTGACAACCATTATGCACTCAAATTCCAAGGTTTTATGGGAAACACATTTTGACCGATAAGTCATCTATCGATAAATATATCGATATTAGGAACAGTTCAAATGAAAGCTGTGGCCTTACCTTTTCGTTTGACACCCCTATTGCTCTTAAATTTCAATATTTAATGGGAACCACATTTTGACCAATAACTCATTTATCGATAAATATATCGATATATGGAACAGTTCGAATGAAAGCTGTGGCCTTGCCCTATGGTTTGACACCTATATTGCACCTGAATTTCAATATTTATTCGGAACCCCATTTTTACCGATAACTCATTTATCGATCAATATATCGATATATGGAACAGTTCGAATGAAAGCTGTGGCCTTGCCTTTTCGTTTGCCACCCATATTGCACTTAAATTTCAATATTTAATGGGAACCCCATTTTCACCGATAGCTCATTTATCGATAAATATATCGATATATGGAACAGTTCAAATGAAAGCTCTGGCTTTGCCCTTTCGTTTGCCACCCATATTGCACTTAAATTTCAATATTTAATGGGAACCCCATTTTTACCGATAACCCATTTATCGATAAATATATCGATATATGGAACAGTTCGAATGAAAGCTGTGGCCTTGACTTATGGCGTGACACCTATATTGCACCTGAATTTCAATATTTATTCGGAACCCCGTTTTTACCGATAACTCATTTATCGATCAATATATCGATGTATGGAACAGTTCGAATGAAAGCTGTAGCCTTGCCCTATGGTTTGACAACCATTATGCACTCAAATTCCAAGGTTTTATGGGAAACACATTTTGACCGATAACTCATCTATCAATAAATATATCGATATTAGGAACAGTTCAAATGAAAGCTGTGGCCTTGCCTTATCGTTTGACACCCCTATTGCTCTTAAATTTCAATATTTAATGGGAACCACATTTTGGCCAATAACTCATTTATCGATAAATATATCGATATATGGAACAGTTCAAATGGAAGCTCTGGCCTTGCCCTTTCGTCTGGCACCTATATTGTCCTTAAATGTTAAGGTTCAATTGGAACCACATTTTGACCGAAAACTCATTTATCGATAAATATATCTTTATACGGAACAGCTCGAATGAAAGCTGTGGCCTTGCCCAATTCCAAGGTTTTATGGAAAACACATTTTGACCGATAACTCATCTATCAATAAATATATCGATATTAGGAACAGGTCAAATGAAAGCTGTGGCCTTGCGTTTTCGTTTGACACTCATATTGCACTTAAATTTCCATATTTAATGGGAACCCCATTTTCACCGATAACTCATTTATCGATATATGGAACAGTTCAAATGAAAGCTCTGGCCTTGCCCTTTCGTTTGCCACCAATAATGCACTTAAATTTCAATATTTAATGGGAACCCCATTTTAACCGATAACTCATTTATCGATAAATATATCGATATATGGAATAGTTCGAATGAAAGCTGTAGCCTTGGCCTATGGTTTGACACCAATATTGCACTTACGTTTCAATATCTATTCGGAACCACATTTTGACTGATAACTCATTTATCAATAAATATATCGATATTAGGAACAGTTCAAATGAAAGCTCTGGCCTTGCCCTTTCGTCTGGCACCTATATTGTCCTTAAATGTTAAGGTTCAATTGGAACCACATTTTGACCGAAAACTCATTTATCGATAAATATATCTTTATATGGAACAGCTCGAATGAAAGCTGTGGCCTTGCCCAATTCCAAGGTTTTATGGGAAACACATTTTGACCGATAACTCATCTATCAATAAATATATCGATATTAGGAACAGTTCAAATGAAAGCTGTGGCCTTGCCTTTTCGTTTGACACCCCTATTGCTCTTAAATTTCAATATTTAATGGGAACCACATTTTGGCCAATAACTCATTTATCGATAAATATATCGATATATGGAACAGTTCAAATGAAAGCTCTGGCCTTGCCCTTTCGTTTGCCACCCATATTGAACTTAAATTTCAATATTTAATGGGAACCCCATTTTCACTGATAACTCATTTATCGATAAATATATCGATATATGGAACAGTTCAAATTAAAGCTCTGGCCTTGCCCTTTCGTTTGCCACCCATATTGCACTTAAATTTCAATATTTAATGGGAACCCCATTTTTACCGATAACTCGTTTATCGATAAATATATCGATCTATGGAACAGTTCCAAAGAAAGCTGTGGCCTTGCCCTATGGTTTGACACCTATATTGCACCTGAATTTCAATATTTATTCGGAACCACATTTTGACCGATAACTCATTTATGGATAAATGTATCGATACATGGAGAGGTTCAAATGAAAGCTGTTGCCTTGCATTTTCGTGTGACACCCATATTGCCCTTAAACTTCAAGGTTTAATTGGCACCACATTTTGACCGATAACTCATTTATCGATCAATATATCGATATATGGAACAGTTCGAATGAAACCTGTAGCCTTGCCCTATGGTTTGACAACCATTATGCACTCAAATTCCAAGGTTTTATGGGAAACACATTTTGACCGATAACTCATCTATCAATAAATATATCGATATTAGGAACAGGTCAAATGAAAGCTGTGGCCTTGCCTTTTCGTTTGACACCCCTATTGCTCTTAAATTTCAATATTTAATGGGAACCACATTTTGACCAAAAACTCATTTATCGATAAATATATCGATACATAGAACAGTTCAAATGAAAGCTTTGGCCTTGCCCTTTCGTCTGACACCTATATTATCCTTAAATTTTAAAGTTCAATTGGAACCACATTTTGACCGATAACTCATTTATCGATAAATATATCGATATATGGAACAGTTCAAATGAAAGTTCTGGGCTTGCCCCTTCGTCTGACAGCTATATTGTCCTTAAATGTTAAGGTTCAATTGGAACCACATTTTGACCGATAACTCATTCATCGATAAATATATCGATATATGGAACAGTTCAAATGAAAGCTGCGGCCTTGCCCTTTCGTTTGCCACCCATATTGCACTAAAATTTCAGTATTTAATGGGAACCCCATTTTTAACGATAACTCATTTATCGATAAATATATCGATACATAGAACAGTTCAAATGAAAGCTTTGGCCTTGCCCTTTCGTCTGACATCTATATTATCCTTAAATGTTAAGGTTCAATTGGAACCACATTTTGACCGATAACTCATTTATCGATAAATATATCGATATATGGAACAGTTCAAATAAAAGCTCTGGCCTTGCCCTTTCGTTTGCCACCCATATTGCTTTAAATTTCAATATTTAATGGGAACCCCATTTTTACCGATAACTCATTTATCGATAAATATATCGATATTTGGCACAGTTCGAATGAAAGCTGTGGCCTTGCCCTATGGTTTGACACCAATATTGCACTTAAATTTCAATATTTATTCGGAACCACATTTTGACCGATAACTCATTTATCGATATATATATCGATACATAGAACAGTTCAAGTGAAAGCTCTGGCCTTGCCCTTTCGTCTGGCACCTATATTGTCCTTAAATGTTAAGGTTCAATTTGAACCACATTTTGACCGATAACTCATTTATCGATAAATATATCGATATATGGAACAGTTCGAATGAAACCTGTGGCCTTGCCCAATTCCAAGGTTTTATGGGAAACACATTTTGACGGATAACTCATCTATCAATAAATATATCGATATTAGGAACAGGTCAAATGAAAGCTGTGGCCTTGCCTTTTCGTTTGACACTCATATTGCACTTAAATTTCAATATTTAATGGGAACCCCATTTTCACCGATAACTCATTTATCGATAAATATATCGATATATGGAACAGTTCAAATGAAAGCTCTAGCCTTGCCCTTTCGTTTGCCACCCATATTGCACTTAAATTTCAATATTTAATGGGAACCCAATTTTAACCGATAACTCATTTATCGATAAATATATCGATATATGAAACAGTTCGAATGAAAGCTGTAGCCTTGGCCTATGGTTTGACAACCATTATGCACTCAAGTTCCAAGGTTTTATGGGAAACACATTTTGCCCGATAACTCATCTATCAATAAATATATCGATATTAGGAACAGTTCAAATGAAAGCTGTGGCCTTGCCTTTTCGTTTGACACCCCTATTGCTCTTAAATTTCAATATTTCATGGGAACCACATTTTGACCAATAACTCATTTATCGATAAATATATCGATATATGGAACAGTTCAAATGAAAGCTCTGGCCTTGCCCTTTCGTTTGCCACCCATATTGCACTTAAATTTCAATATTTAATGGGAACCCCTTTTTTACCGATAACTCATTTATCGATAAATATATCGGTATATGGAACAGTTCGAATGAAATCTGTGGCCTTGCCCTATGGTTTGACACCTATATTGCACTTAAATTTCAATATTTATTCGGAACCACATTTTGACCGATAACTCATTTATGGATAAAGGTATCGATACATGGAACAGTTCAAATGAAAGCTGTTGCCTTGCATTTTCGTGTGACACCCATATTGCCCTTAAACTTCAAGGTTTAATTGGAACCACATTTTGACCGATAACTCATTGATCGATCAATATATCGATATATGGAACAGTTCGAATGAAATCTGTGGCCTTGCCCTATGGTTTGACACCTATATTGCACTTAAATTTAAATATTTATTCGGAACCACATATTGACCGATAACTCATTTATGGATAAATGTATCGATACATGGAACAGTTCAAATGAAAGCTGTTGCCTTGCATTTTCGTGTGACACCCATATTGCCTTTAAATTTCAATATTTAATGGAAACCACATTTTGACTAATAACTCATTTATCGATAAATATATCGATACATAGAACATGTCAAATTAAAGCTCTGGCCTTGCCCTTTCGTCTGACACCCATTATGCACTCAAGTTCCAAGGTTTTATGGGAACCACATTTTGACCGATAACTCATTTATCGATAAATATATCGATACATAGAACATGTCAAATTAAAGCTCTGGCCTTGCCCTTTCGTCTGACACCCATTATGCACTCAAGTTCCAAGGTTTTATGGGAACCACATTTTGACCGATAACTCATCTATCAATAAATATATCGATATTTGGAACAGTTCGAATAAAAGCTGTGGCCTTGCCCCATCGTTTGACACCCATATTGCACTTAAATTCCAATATTTAATGGGAACCGCATTTTGACCAATAACTCATTTATCGGTATAAGGAAGAGTTCGAATGAAAGCTGTGGCCTTGCCCTTTCGTTTGGCACCCATTATGCACTCAAGTTCCAAGGTTTTATGGGAATCAAATTTTGACCGATAACTCATTTATCGATCAGTATATCGATATTTGGAACAGTTCAAATGAAAGCTGTGGCCTAACCCCATCGTTTGACAAACATATTGCACTTAAATTTCAATATTTAATGGGAACCACATATTGACCAATAACTCATTTATCGATATAAGGAACAGTTCGAATGAAAGCTGTGGCCTTGCCCTATGGTTTGACACCCATTATGCACTCAAATTCCAAGGTTTTATGGGAATCAAATTTTGACCGATAACTCATTTATCGATCAGTATATCGATATTTGGAACAGTTCAAATGAAAGCTGTGGCCTAGCCCCATCGTTTGACACCCATATTGCACTTAAATTTCAATATTTAATGGGAACCACATATTGACCAATAACTCATTTATCGATATAAGGAACAGTTCGAATGA
Organism: Merzomyia westermanni; assembly: GCA_949987695.1. Classification (NCBI taxonomy): domain Eukaryota; kingdom Metazoa; phylum Arthropoda; class Insecta; order Diptera; family Tephritidae; genus Merzomyia; species Merzomyia westermanni. Next base: position 135,394,775 of record OX465289.1, read on the forward strand.
AAGCTGTGGCCTTGCCCTATGGTTTGACACCCATTATGCACTCAAATTCCAAGGTTTTATGGGAACCACATTTTGACCGATAACTCATCTATCAACTAATATATCGATATTTGGAACAGTTCACATAAAAGATGTGGCCTTGCCCCATCGTTTGACACCCATATTGCACTTAAATTACAATATTTAATGGGAACCACATTTTGAGCAATAACTCATTTATCGGTATAAGGAACAGTTCGAATGAAAGCTGTGGCCTTGCCCTATGGTTTGACACCCATATTGCACTTAAATTCCAATATTTAATGGGAACCACATTTTGACCGATAACTCATCTATCAACTAATATATCGATATTTGGAACAGTTCAAATAAAAGCTGTGACCTTGCCCCATCGTTTGACACCCATATTGCCCTTAAATTTCAATATTTAATGGGAACCACATTTTGACCGATAAATCATTTATCGATAAATATATCGATACATAGAACATGTCAAATTAAAGCTCTGGCCTTGCCCTTTCGTCTGACACCCATTATGCACTCAAGTTCCAAGGTTTTATGGGAACCACATTTTGACCGATAACTCATCTATCAATAAATATATCGATATTTGGAACAGTTCGAATAAGAGCTGTGGCCTTGCCCCATCGTTTGACACCCATATTGCACTTAAATTCCAATATTTAATGGGAACCACATTTTGACCGATAACTCATTTATCGATAAATATATCGATATATGGAACATGTCAAATTAAAGCTCTGGCCTTGCCCTTTCGTCTGACACCTATATTGTCCTTAAATGACAAGGTTCAATTGGAACCACATTTTGACCGATAACTCATTTATCGATAAATATATCGGTATATGGAACAGTTCAAATAAAAGCTGTGGCCTTGCCCCATCGTTTGACACCCATATTGCCCTTAAATTTCAATATTTAATGGGAACCACATTTTGACCGATAACTCATTTATCGATAAATATATCGATACATAGAACATGTCAAATTAAAGCTCTGGCCTTGCCCTTTCGTCTGACACCCATTATGCACTCAAGTTCCAAGGTTTTATGGGAACCACATTTTGACCGATAACTCATCTATCAATAAATATATCGATATTTGGAACAGTTCGAATAAGAGCTGTGGCCTTGCCCCATCGTTTGACACCCATATTGCACTTAAATTCCAATATTTAATGGGAACCACATTTTGACCGATAACTCATTTATCGATAAATATATCGATACATAGAACATGTCAAATCAAAGCTCTGGCCTTGCCCTTTCGTCTGACACCCATTATGCACTCAAGTTCCAAGGTTTTATGGGAACCACGTTTTGACCGATAACTCATCTATCAATAAATATATCGATATTTGGAACAGTTCGCATAAAAGCAGTGGCCTTGCCCCATCGTTTGACACCCATATTGCACTTAAATTCCAATATTTAATGGGAACCCCATTTTCACCGATAACTCATTTATCGATAAATATATCGATATATGGAACAGTTCAAATGAAAGCTCTAGCCTTGCCCTTTCGTTTGCCACCCATATTGCACTTAAATTTCAATATTTAATGGGAACCCAATTTTAACCGACAACTCATTTATCGATAAATATATCGATATATGAAACAGTTCGAATGAAAGCTGTAGCCTTGGCCTATGGTTTGACAACCATTATGCACTCAAGTTCCAAGGTTTTATGGGAAACACATTTTGCCCGATAACTCATCTATCAATAAATATATCGATATTAGGAACAGGTCAAATGAAAGCTGTGGCCTTGCCTTTTCGTTTGACACTCATATTGCACTTAAATTTCAATATTTAATGGGAACCCCATTTTCACCGATAACTCATTTATCGATAAATATATCGATATATGGAACAGTTCAAATGAAAGCTCTAGCCTTGCCCTTTCGTTTGCCACCCATATTGCACTTAAATTTCAATATTTAATGGGAACCCAATTTTAACCGATAACTCATTTATCGATAAATATATCGATATATGAAACAGTTCGAATGAAAGCTGTAGCCTTGGCCTATGGTTTGACAACCATTCTGCACTCAAGTTCCAAGGTTTTATGGGAAACACATTTTGCCCGATAACTCATCTATCAATAAATATATCGATATTAGGAACAGTTCAAATGAAAGCTGTGGCCTTGCCTTTTCGTTTGACACCCCTATTGCTCTTAAATTTCAATATTTCATGGGAACCACATTTTGACCAATAACTCATTTATCGATAAATATATCGATATATGGAACAGTTCAAATGAAAGCTCTGGCCTTGCCCTTTCGTTTGCCACCCATATTGCACTTAAATTTCAATATTTAATGGGAACCCCTTTTTTACCGATAACTCATTTATCGATAAATATATCGGTATATGGAACAGTTCGAATGAAATCTGTGGCCTTGCCCTATGGTTTGACACCTATATTGCACTTAAATTTCAATATTTATTCGGAACCACATTTTGACCGATAACTCATTTATGGATAAAGGTATCGATACATGGAACAGTTCAAATGAAAGCTGTTGCCTTGCATTTTCGTGTGACACCCATATTGCCCTTAAACTTCAAGGTTTAATTGGAACCACATTTTGACCGATAACTCATTTATCGATAAATATATCGATATATGGAACAGTTCGAATGAAAGCTGTGGCCTTGCCCTATGGTTTGACACCCATTATGCACTCAAATTCCAAGGTTTTATGGGAATCAAATTTTGACCGATAACTCATTTATCGATCAGTATATCGATATTTGGAACAGTTCAAATGAAAGCTGTGGCCTAGCCACATCGTTTCACACCCATATTGCACTTATATTTCAATATTTAATGGGAACCACATATTGACCAATAACTCATTTATCGATATAAGGAACAGTTCGAATGAACGCTGTGGCCTTGCCCTATGGTTTGACACCCATTATGCACTCAAATTCCAAGGTTTTATGGGAACCACATTTTGACCGATAACTCATCTATCAACTAATATATCGATATTTGGAACAGTTCACATAAAAGCTGTGGCCTAGCCCCATCGTTTGACACCCATATTGCACTTAAATTTCAATATTTAATGGGAACCCCATTTTTACCGATAACTCATTTATCGATAAATATATCGATATATGGAACAGTTCGAATTAAAGCTCTGGCCTTGCCCTTCGTCTGGCACCTATATTGACCTTAAATGTTAAGGTTCAATTGGAACCACATTTTGACCGAAAACTCATTTATCGATAAATATATCTTTATATGGAACAGCTCGAATGAAAGCTGTGGCCTTGCCCAATTCCAAGGTTTTATGGGAAACACATTTTGACCGATAACTCATCTATCAATAAATATATCGAAATTAGGAACAGGTCAAATGAAAGCTGTGGCCTTGCCTTTTCGTTTGACACCATTATTGCTCTTAAATTTCAATATTTAATGGGAACCACATTTTGACCAATAACTCATTTATCGATAAATATATCGATACATAGAACAGTTCAAATGAAAGCTTTGGCCTTGCCCTTTCGTCTGACACCTATATTATCCTTAAATGTTAAGGTTCAATTGGAACCACATTTTGACCGATAACTCATTTATCGATATATATATCGATATATGGAACAGTTCAAATGAAAGCTCTGGCCTTGCCCTTTCGTCTGACACCTATATTGTCTTTAAATGTTAAGGTTCAATTGGAACCACATTTTGACCAATAACTCATTTATCGATAAATATATCGATACATAGAACAGTTCAAATGAAAGCTTTGGCCTTGTCCTTTCGTCTGACACCTATATTATCCTTAAATGTTAAGGTTCAATTGGAACCACATTTTGACCGATAACTCATTTATCGATAAATATATCGATATATGGAACAGTTCAAATGAAAGCTCTGGCCTTGCCCTTTCGTTTGCCACCCATATTGCACTTAAATTTCAATATTTAATGGGAACCCCATTTTTACCGATAACTCATTTATCGATAAATATATCGATATTTGGAACAGTTCGAATGAAAGCTCTGGCCTTGCCCTTCGTCTGGCACCTATATTGACCTTAAATGTTAAGGTTCAATTGGAACCACATTTTGACCGAAAACTCATTTATCGATAAATATATCTTTATATGGAACAGCTCGAATGAAAGCTGTGGCCTTGCCCAATTCCAAGGTTTTATGGGAAACACATTTTGACCGATAACTCATCTATCAATAAATATATCGATATTAGGAACAGTTCAAATGAAAACTGTGGCCTTGCCTTATCGCTTGACACCCCTATTGCTCTTAAATTTAAATATTTAATGGGAACCACATTTTGGCCAATAACTCATTTATCGATAAATATATCGATATATGGAACAGTTCAAATGAAAGCTCTGGCCTTGCCCTTTCGTCTGGCACCTATATTGTCCTTAAATGTTAAGGTTCAAGTGGAACCACATTTTGACCGAAAACTCATTTATCGATAAATATATCTTTATATGGAACAGCTCGAATGAAAGCTGTGGCCTTGCCCAATTCCAAGGTTTTATGGGAAACACATTTTGACCGATAACTCATCTATCAATAAATATATCGATATTAGGAACAGTTCAAATGAAAGCTGTGGCCTTGCCTTATCGTTTGACACCCCTATTGCTCTTAAATTTCAATATTTAATGGGAACCACATTTTGGCCAATAACTCATTTATCGATAAATATATCGATATATGGAACAGTTCAAATGAAAAGCTCTGGCCTTGCCCTTTCGTCTGGCACCTATATTGTCCTTAAATGTTAAGGTTCAATTGGAACCACATTTTGACCGAAAACTCATTTATCGATAAATATATCTTTATATGGAACAGCTCGAATGAAAGCTGTGGCCTTGCCCAATTCCAAGGTTTTATGGGAAACACATTTTGACCGATAACTCATCTATCAATAAATATATCGATATTAGGAACAGTTCAAATGAAAGCTGTGGCCTTGCCTTATCGTTTGACACCCCTATTGCTCTTAAATTTCAATATTTAATGGGAACCACATTTTGGCCAATAACTCATTTATCGATAAATATATCGATATATGGAACAGTTCAAATGAAAGCTCTGGCCTTGCCCTTTCGTCTGGCACCTATATTGTCCTTAAATGTTAAGGTTCAATTGGAACCACATTTTGACCGAAAACTCATTTATCGATAAATATATCTTTATATGGAACAGCTCGAATGAAAGCTGTGGCCTTGCCCAATTCCAAGGTTTTATGGAAAACACATTTTGACCGATAACTCATCTATCAATAAATATATCGATATATGGAACAGTTCAAATGAAAGCTCTGGCCTTGCCCTTTCGTTTGCCACCAATAATGCACTTAAATTTCAATATTTAATGGGAACCCCATTTTAACCGATAACTCATTTATCGATAAATATATCGATATATGGAATAGTTCGAATGAAAGCTGTAGCCTTGGCCTATGGTTTGACACCAATATTGCACTTACATTTCAATATCTATTCGGAACCACATTTTGACCGATAACTCATTTATCAATAAATATAGCGATATTAGGAACAGTTCAAATGAAAGCTCTGGCCTTGCCCTTTCGTCTGGCACCTATATTGTCCTTAAATGTTAAGGTTCAATTGGAACCACATTTTGACCGAAAACTCATTTATCGATAAATATATCTTTATATGGAACAGCTCGAATGAAAGCTGTGGCCTTGCCCAATTCCAAGGTTTTATGGGAAACACATTTTGACCGATAACTCATCTATCAATAAATATATCGATATTAGGAACAGTTCAAATGAAAGCTCTGGCCTTGCCCTTTCGTCTGGCACCTATATTGTCCTTAAATGTTAAGGTTCAATTGGAACCACATTTTGACCGAAAACTCATTTATCGATAAATATATCTTTATATGGAACAGTTCAAATGAAAGCTGTGGCCTTGCCTTTTCGTTTGACACCCCTATTGCTCTTAAATTCCAATATTTAATGGGAACCACATTTTGGCCAATAACTCATTTATCGATAAATATATCGATATATGGAACAGTTCAAATGAAAGCTCTGGCCTTGCCCTTTCGTTTGCCACCCATATTGAACTTAAATTTCAATATTTAATGGGAACCCCATTTTCACTGATAACTCATTTATCGATAAATATATCGATATATGGAACAGTTCAAATTAAAGCTCTGGCCTTGCCCTTTCGTTTGCCACCCATATTGCACTTAAATATCAATATTTAATGGGAACCCCATTTTTACCGATAACTCGTTTATCGATAAATATATCGATCTATGGAACAGTTCCAATGAAAGCTGTGGTCTTGCCCTATGGTTTGACACCTATATTGCACCTGAATTTCAATATTTATTCAGAACCACATTTTGACCGATAACTCATTTATGGATAAATGTATCGATACATGGAGAGGTTCAAATGAAAGCTGTTGCCTTGCATTTTCGTGTGACACCCATATTGCCCTTAAACTTCAAGGTTTAATTGGCACCACATTTTGACCGATAACTCATTTATCGATCAATATATCGATATATGGAACAGTTCGAATGAAAGCTGTAGCCTTGCCTTATGGTTTGACAACCATTATGCACTCAAATTCCAAGGTTTTATGGGAAACACATTTTGACCGATAACTCATCTATCAATAAATATATCGATATTAGGAACAGTTCAAATGAAAGCTGTGGCCTTGCCTTTTCGTTTGACACCCCTATTGCTCTTAAATTTCAATATTTAATGGGAACCACATTTTGGCCAATAACTCATTTATCGATAAATATATCGATATATGGAACAGTTCAAATGAAAGCTCTGGCCTTGCCCTTTCGTTTGCCACCCATATTGAACTTAAATTTCAATATTTAATGGGAACCCCATTTTCACTGATAACTCATTTATCGATAAATATATCGATATATGGAACAGTTCAAATTAAAGCTCTGGCCTTGCCCTTTCGTTTGCCACCCATATTGCACTTAAATTTCAATATTTAATGGGAACCCCATTTTTACCGATAACTCGTTTATCGATAAATATATCGATCTATGGAACAGTTCCAAAGAAAGCTGTGGCCTTGCCCTATGGTTTGACACCTATATTGCACCTGAATTTCAATATTTATTCGGAACCACATTTTGACCGATAACTCATTTATGGATAAATGTATCGATACATGGAGAGGTTCGAATGAAAGCTGTTGCCTTGCCTTTTCGTTTGACACCCCTATTGCTCTTAAATTTCAATATTTAATGGAAACCACATTTTGACCAAAAACTCATTTATCGATAGATATATCGATACATAGAACAGTTCAAATGAAAGCTTTGGCCTTGCCCTTTCGTCTGACACCTATATTATCCTTAAATGTTAAGGTTCAATTGGAACCACATTTTGACCGATAACTCATTTATCGATAAATATATCGATATATGGAACAGTTCAAATGAAAGTTCTGGGCTTGCCCTTTCGTCTGACAGCTATATTGTCCTTAAATGTTAAGGTTCAATTGGAACCACATTTTGACCGATAACTCATTCATCGATAAATATATCGATATATGGAACAGTTCAAATGAAAGCTGCGGCCTTGCCCTTTCGTTTGCCACCCATATTGCACTAAAATTTCAGTATTTAATGGGAACCCCATTTTTAACGATAACTCATTTATCGATAAATATATCGATACATAGAACAGTTCAAATGAAAGCTTTGGCTTTGCCCTTTCGTCTGACATCTTTATTATCCTTAAATGTTAAGGTTCAATTGGAACCACATTTTGACCGATAACTCATTTATCGATAAATATATCGATATATGGAACAGTTCAAATAAAAGCTCTGGCCTTGCCCTTTCGTTTGCCACCCATATTGCTTTAAATTTCAATATTTAATGGGAACCCCATTTTTACCGATAACTCATTTATCGATAAATATATCGATATTTGGAACAGTTCGAATGAAAGCTGTGGCCTTGCCCTATGGTTTGACACCAATATTGCACTTAAATTTCAATATTTATTCGGAACCACATTTTGACCGATAACTCATTTATCGATATATATATCGATACATAGAACAGTTCAAATGAAAGCTCTGGCCTTGCCCTTTCGTCTGGCACCTATATTGTCCTTAAATGTTAAGGTTCAATTGGAACCACATTTTGACCGATAACTCATTTATCGATAAATATATCGATATATGGAACAGTTCGAATGAAACCTGTGGCCTTGCCCAATTCCAAGGTTTTATGGGAAACACATTTTGACGGATAACTCATCTATCAATAAATATATCGATATTAGGAACAGGTCAAATGAAAGCTGTGGCCTTGCCTTTTCGTTTGACACTCATATTGCACTTAAATTTCAATATTTAATGGGAACCCCATTTTCACCGATAACTCATTTATCGATAAATATACCGATATATGGAACAGTTCAAATGAAAGCTGTAGCCTTGGCCTATGGTTTGACAACCATTATGCACTCAAATTCCAAGGTTTTATGGGAAACACATTTTGCCCGATAACTCATCTATCAATAAATATATCGATATTAGGAACAGGTCAAATGAAAGCTGTGGCCTTGCCCTTTCGTTTGCCACCCATATTGCACTTAAATTTCAATATTTAATGGGAACCCAATTTTAACCGATAACTCATTTATCGATAAATATATCGATATATGAAACAGTTCGAATGAAAGCTGTAGCCTTGGCCTATGGTTTGACAACCATTATGCACTCAAATTCCAAGGTTTTATGGGAAACACATTTTGCCCGATAACTCATCTATCAATAAATATATCGATATTAGGAACAGTTCAAATGAAAGCTGTGGCCTTGCCTTTTCGTTTGACACCCCTTTTGCTCTTAAATTTCAATATTTCATGGGAACCACATTTTGACCAATAACTCATTTATCGATAAATATATCGATATATGGAACAGTTCAAATGAAAGCTCTGGCCTTGCCCTTTCGTTTGCCACCCATATTGCACTTAAATTTCAATATTTAATGGGAACCCCTTTTTTACCAATAACTCATTTATCGATAAATATATCGATATATGGAACAGTTCGAATGAAATCTGTGGCCTTGCTATGGTTTGACACCTATATTGCACTTAAATTTCAATATTTATTCGGAACCACATTTTGACCGATAACTCATTTATGGATAAAGGTATCGATACATGGAACAGTTCAAATGAAAGCTGTTGCCTTGCATTTTCGTGTGACACCCATATTGCCCTTAAACTTCAAGGTTTAATTGGAACCACATTTTGACCGATAACTCATTGATCGATCAATATATCGATATATGGAACAGTTCGAATGAAAGCCGTAGCCTTGCCCTATGGTTTGACACAT